>BSBK01000614.1:3015000-3580000 GCA_027943335.1 Chamaecyparis obtusa
TATGGAATCGCATGTCTGCACTGTCACAAGGTTGGTCACTTAAGTATAGATTACAGAGATTGGGCACCAGAATTGAATGCTAATATGAATGATAATATCATTGATGAAATCAAAAGGGAAATGATTCAAATGTGGAGAAGATCAACTGAACATAATGTAGGAACAAGCACAATAGTTGGTGACACCTCATCCTTTGGGTTAGAAATCACCTCCACCTAAGAAAATCAAGTAAGTATGGGAGCTGAAATTCTAATCAGTTATATCTTACAATAATTACTTATATCTATTGCATGAATACCAAATCAACATGAAATAAGATGCAATAGTTTTTTATATGTTTTTAACTAGAAATGAGTATAGTTAGTAAAAGCATGACTGAGTGAAAGTATGTTAGTTGGTGAAAGTGTTAAGGTTAAGCAAGTTGTGTAGTCAACTGAGCATTGGTAGTGTTCACTGAGTTGATATATCAAAAGGAGATAACCACATATTTTATCATTAACTGAGTTTGTTGGAAACAATTGTCTGAAGAAAATTGCTACTCAAATTATGTATTGTCTTTGATGTCACACAATGTCATAGTCCACAACAATCAGTACCTACCAAGCTCAGTCGGTCTGCCTGGCATTAAAATTAGTGTTTACCAAGTTCACTCGGTTATCAAAGAAAAATCAGCATTTATCGAGTTCACTCGATTGTCAAAGAAAAGTTAGCATTTACTGAGTTCACTGGTTTATCAAAGAAAAAGGATTATCAGTGTTTACCAAGTTCTCTCGGTCTCCAAAAGATTGTAGAAAATTTCATTATGGTCACTAAGCACTATCGGCCCTTGAAGGATCTTTGCAAATAAAGTTTTCTTAATTCAGCCGACTGTTATACTAAGTAATGCCGATTTGACAAATCTAAAATCATATAAATAAAAGGTCAAGTGTGAAAAATAAAGAAGAGATATAGAAGAAGATATATAGAAGAAAGACAGGAAAGGTGTGTGCAAAATTGTGAAAGATGACTAGATATCCTTGAGGAGCAGCAGAGATATATTCGATTAGGAAGGATCTCACTTATACAGAATAGAGATCTGTAATCAGCAAGGCAGTTGCATTATTATACAGGTCATTTTCATTGTTACCTTTTTATCATTGTAACAGTGAATTCTAAATCTCTTAACCGAGTTGGTTTAACAACCATATTGTAAATCCTCTAACAAGGTGACAATTCCATTGAATTGTTCTCAAGACCTCTTACCAGGCCACTCCTAGTAGGGTGATTAAATCCTCTAACAAGGTCACACCTAACAGTGTGTTTTGTAACCTTTTATCAGGTTGGCTTCTAACCGGGCATCACTTCAGAAAAGTGAAAATCAGTATCTAGATACATTGGTGGTTTTTCCCATATTGGGTTTCCATGTTAAATCTTGTGTCTCTTATGTTCTTAATAGTTATCTTAATCATATACAAGTGGTGATGAATATCAAAAAAAAAAAAATTTACTAATACTCTCTGCATCTACCAAGTTACTGCAATCTATTTACCGAGTGTTAAACAGATAATATTCATTAAGATATCCTAAGGGATCTGGAAAGAAATAATAGTGAAGTGTTTTATGGTTGACTGATTCACCCCCCCCCCCCCTCTTAGTCACTTCATCCATATTCCATCAGAGTTGTGGTTGGTGAAGAATTTATTGCAAAACTTTTAAGAGGCAAAGATTTTTGGGTATAAATACATGTCAAGCCAACTCATTTTTCACATTGTGAAACCATTCCAAAACCAAAGAGAAGATAGAGATTTGATCAATGAGATTCCAAGCTATCTACTATGATTTGAGATTTCACAAACTGTTTGGAATCTATACAAGTTTGAAACAAACCAAGCTATTTGAATACATTTTTTACGAAGCCCTAAATTATTATCAGTGATGGCATCTACCTTGAAGTCCACTTAATCAAAAGCTAATAAGGAGAAGAAGGTTACATTGATCAAGACTGCAACATGTGAAGAACCTAACTATAAGTTACACCCCAAGGTTGCATCACGGGTTGATGAGAAAGGCACGTTCTCATGCATACTGCCTATGGTTTTGTTGGTAAAGGACATCTGGTCCTACATTCACTATAAGATTAGTGAAACTGGAAATTTTGAGTTCAGTCCACTTACCAAGAACTATGGAAGGACATGAAATTGAAGGATGGGCATACACATTTGGAAATCAAAGGTTTAACTAATGCCCTTCCCTTTTTGAAAGTATTCAAGACTGAGTGGATCAGGATAGTACTCAACCGAGTACACAAGGGCACAATGTGGTTGGATAAACTGATAAAAATCACAAAGGACATTATTTACATGGTCATTGGTTACCCAATGTGTGATAAAGCTAAAGCACTAAGGAATGTACTAAGAAGTGAGATTGAGAATTTGACTAGAGCCGAATGGAATGACAAAGGTATGCAGATTAACATAATCAATGACCCTGAGACTAGATTTAGAGCATATGTAATTTATTATAAGGTATTCCATTCTAGTAGACCGAATAGTGTTCCTTGCAATGTTGTTGACATTGCATATAAGATTGTGAAGAAAGGACTACAGCTAGACCTAGCCAAGTTGATGTTGAGGCAACTACAAGAAAATATGAGGACAATCTAACTTGCTAAATCCAACACTTGAAAGTTCAAATCACTACTAGTATGTACATTTTTCTACTTGCACAATTCATTTCCATCAATCAGTGATGTTCAAGGGGATGTTAATAAACTAGTTATCATACAAATCAGTGATTTCATAAAAAGTTTAGGACATTACTTTGAACTTGTCATGGATGATTATTTTGAAAAATTGAAGGAAAGAATGCACAAAAGAAGTAGGATACCTACACACTTAGTGGAAAAGTATAAAGATGATATTTTTTTTCTAGTGGACACTGACTCCACTCTCATTAAGGCATTTGAACCAAGGGCTGCATGGTTGCCACCAATGGGATATGAACTTGACATTGACCAAGCAACTGGATCATTAAAGGCACTTCTAGCAGAGCCTAAGGATAAGAATGGAACAAGATTTGGAACCTACAAGGAGGCAAAACAAAGAATCAAAATGGATTTGGTCAAAGTAAAAGTAGGAAGAAAATCAAATAAAATGATGGACACATTGGAAAAATAATTCGGTGAAGAAGAATAAAATAATTAAGTTGAAGAGGCAACTGAGGAACAATTGTTGATCAGTAATAGTGAGAATGATGAAGAAACTGAGTCAAATAAAGAGGTACAAGAAGAACTGGTGAAGGAAACAAAAGGAAAGAGGGAATAGGCCAAAAAACCCACACAAGAAAGGACAAGATCCTCTACAAGTGTTTTCCCACCTTTGAAATGTGGAGTTGTAAAGATAACCAGGCCAACACCGACCAAAACATATCAAAAGAAAAGAGGTACTTAAGTATCTACCGAGATACCTAAGAAAAGAAGAAAATTAATAAGGAATATGGATGATATAGATTTAGATGAGGAGGATACCAAAAAATTCAAGGTATTTGTTAACAAATCATAATATATTGATGAAATTGTAAAGGAAATAAAGGAAAAGGGAGGACTAGGTCACCCTAAAATAAATAGGTATTTACATATGACTACCAAAGGTCAGGATAAACTGGAAGAAGAAATCATCAGCATGATGATTAAATTTAAAATATTAAAATTTGAATTTGCTAACTATATTCCAAAGGATTTTTATGATATAGTATCAGCAAGGTGGACATATGCCTTGAATACCGAAAATAAAATGAGGGAAAGATCATTGGTTTTGGCAACGCCAAATTTATCAATGAAAGAGATTGATGATATGATGAAAGAATATGCTAACAAGTTTTTGATGAAAGGGAAATAAATGAATATCCTACAAGGAAATATCTAAGAAGTAGATGAGGAGAGCAAAGAAAAATGTACTAAAATTCTCAAGTCCAAAGCTGAAGCAAAGAAAACTGCACTTGTAGTTATTCCCGAGCAAGGTGTCATAGGAAGAGGTAAAGGTGTACATTGTGATGATGATATTACTGCACAAAGGACAATTGGAGAGTTGATTCACATATCAGACACCGATAAACTAGAGGATAAAACATATACAAAATATTTTTATTCTATTGGCTACACCAAAAAAGAGGATACACTAGAGAAGTTACTAATAACCAGGAATGAAGAAGTTTTGATTGAAGATATTACTGAAGGTGATCCTGATGATGAGGCAAAGGAAGATGAAGATGTCACTGCTACTTTTTAGATCGCATAAGAAGAAAAGAATACTGAGGCAACCACTATACAAATACTGGGAAACTTACCAATTTTGGTACAAGCCATAGATATTGCTACTATAGAGACATCTGAGGACACTGTACCCAAGAAACTAATGGCTACAACAAAAGATAAGGGTGAAGAAGGAGATAAAGAGAACACCAATCTTGAAACCAAAGAGGTAGATGACAAAGGAGTTGAAACTGAAGCTAATGTAGATGATTCTACTACTGAAAAAAGGCTAGAAGCCCAAGGACCTCACATCGACAAAATAATAAAGGGGCAAGAAAAATAAGAAAGTGTATCCACCAAGCCATCAAAGTAAAATCCAAAGCAGAAGGCTCTAGTTACTTATGGGAAATCCCCTACTTCAAGAAAATAGGAAAAGAAAAAGAAGAAGAAACATGGAAATGTCTGGTCACCCTAGATGAAGTAATAAAAATACCTTCATGTGACCCTAGAACCTTGGACCCTAAAGCTCTTAGAAGGTATGGAGAATTATGCACTAGAAAAGTAGCTCACGAGAAGCTGAGGTAGGAAATTAAACATAAATAGGTGCTTGATGTGTTAGAAAGTAAAGTCCACCAAGATAACTGAGAGGGGGGGGGGGGTGAATCAGTTATCAGATAATTATAAATTTTATCATCTTCAACACCATTAAACCATATAAGCAATATAATTACCAACCATAGAAATATATTCATACACAATAACACAATGACACAAGATATGTTGACTAGGGAACCTCTTGATCAAAGAGTAAACCCCGGTGGGAATGATTCCCACAAAAGATGCACTAATATGAATATTCCTTGTGAAAGGATGGACTCTTTTAGGAGTTTTATGAAATACATTCAGTACATATGAATCCTTGTTAGGAGATTTTGAACCCCTATTAAAAGATTCTAACCCTGTTAAGAGTTATAGAAGACAAAAGGACCCACTGCCCAAATAGCTTCAGGGTAAGATCATTGAACACACTGTCCAAATAATCTTTGCATTACTCAATATAATAATATCTTACCTCTTCTCTAACTATGCCAAACTACACTCACTATTACATCAGATCTCAATTTTGGATCTTTGTACCTCTCATGTCTTCCTTCACAAATTCACTTTCATAGTTAGCTCTTTTCTTCACTTCATGTATACAGCATCACACACAACCACTACTACCATATCATAATTACACACTTACACATTACAATAAGGAAATACATTCCTTCCTTTATACCACACTCAAATAATTACAAATGAGTCGGCAAACAATTACAAAATAAAAGTTTCCACACGGTACACCAAAATTACACAAAACTGTCGGCTTCCAAATACAATAAATCTTCACTTGTGTGACCTAAAAGTTTGTGCTATCATCCACATCACTATCAATGTGTCTTCAACTTCCCTTTAACTACACAAAACTAGATTTCATCCTGATTAGGAGATATCATCTGATTTCCACAAACTGTTACTCAGGAACACTGCCTGAATACTGCTTCCACCAAAATGATCATAACTTCCATGAATAAATGAATTACTATCTGCGCTCTTAACCATAGACATATAACATATCAAAAAGTATAACCTCAACATCACATAGCTCCAACTATAATAACCCATGTGTGCTAATCCAAACTTTGTCTACTTCTCTGCAACTCTTCGATAAATCACTGTGTTGACATCAATGACAATCATAGTCATGAATGCAACAACTACTACTATAGAATGGCTGCCAAACATTTATCATTCATTCCTAACAATCTCCCCCATTGGCATTGATGGAAACATAGATGAAAAACATCCAATGTTCCAAAAATCCAATACTGCAACACTACTTCTTCAAATCCTCTTCATCAATCAAATCTTGCTTCATTATCCTAATCAATTCTCTCCAACAAATGTCTCACATTGTTTTTCATGTATACTTCTCCCCCATTGACATCAATGACAAAAATTTTGTCACTATGTCAACAACAACTCAATGTCAAAAGACACTTTTCAGAAATTACATTTACTAGAGTCCTCATGACTCAGCTCAGATACACATACTCCCCCATAGAGGAAGTACCAACATCCAATCTAGAAGAAAGATAAGGCTCATATACCACTGGACCGATGCAACCAACTACATCACTTCTCAAAAGTAGGCTGGGGCATAACCCCAAGCATACCTCTCAAATACTCAAATGTATCCTTAGGCAAAGGCTTTGTGAATATATCTGCTATCTATTCCTTTGTACTTATGTACTCAAGTCTGACTTCTTTCTCAGCGACTTTCTCTCTTACAACATGATACTTAATCTCTATATGCTTTGTCTTAGAATGTAATACAAGATTTTTAGACATACTAACTGTACTTGTGTTGTCACAATGTATGACAATAGGCTCAACAAATTTTATTCCAATATCCTTTAGCATTTGCTTCATCCAAATTATCTGGTTACAATTTTTTGCTGCTACTACATATTCTACTTCTACTATGCTTTGTGAGATACAATTCTGCTTCTTACTTAGCCAAGAAACTAATCTTCCTCCAAGGAAAAATGCTCCACCACTAGTGCTTTGTGATTTGTTTTACAAATAGAAACTCTATAGACATGTGGAAAAAAGATTGTTATTCCCACTTGGACTAAGACATAACTTTTACCAAAAATTTGAATTGAATTAAGGTAAAGCAAAGTAAGAAACAAATTAATTTTTTTTTTATTTGAATAAATAACTTTTACAAATTAATTATTACGGGTAGTTTTTACAAAGGATCAGATTAATGACGTGTATAATATTTTTATTCTTAACGTAGATGCTATATAGTAAGTTTTCATTCTTCAGAAACTATGAGTGTAAAAAAGAAGGCATCCGTCGACAAAAAGATTACCCTAAGATGAGCATCTCATGACTATTCAGAACGATTTAAATCAGATGGTTTTATTTTTTCTTTTTAACTCTTTCATAACTGAACTTAAAAAATAAGAAAAAAAAAAAGATTGCATCAACACTACCTCCCCAATCAGCATCTGTATATGCACATAGGGTAAAATCATCAGATTTTTCATACCATTGTCCATAGTCCATTGTGCCTCTTAAATATCTCAGTATCCTCTTTACTGCTGCATAATGTGATTCTCTAGGTTCAGCTTGAAATCTTGCTACAATTCCAACTGAATGTGCTATATCAAGTCTTGTATGAGTCAAATACTACAATCCTCCAATCATAGATCTGTATTTCTTTTATTCTACTGCAGGAGTCTCATCTGTGCTAGATAACTTATGCTCGGTCACCATGGGTGTTCCAACTGGTTTACAATTCTCCATTCCAAATATTTTCAACAAGTCATTCAATTACTTTGTCTGACTTACAAAGATACCATCATTGTTTTGTGTTATCTATAATCCCAAAAAGTATTTCATCTCACTAATCATACTCATTTCAAATTCAGTCTTCATTTCATCAACAAATTTGTCACTAGCTTCATCTTCTCCTCCAAAGATAATGTCATCAACAAAAATAACTATAACTAACAAACCATTTTCAATTTCTTTTGTGTACAGATTGCTATCAGTTGTTCCTTTTGTAAATCCCAATTTTAATAAATACTTATATAGTCTTGCATACCAAGTTCTAGGTGCTTGTTTAAGTCTATATAAAGCTTTCTTCAATTTACATACCATGTCTCCTTCTTGAGTTAAAGGAAAACCTTCAGGATGCTCAATGTAGACTTCTTCTTCCAATTCTCCATTCAAAAATGCTAACTTCACATCCATCTGATATACTTTGAATTTCTTGTAAGCTGCATAAGCCAAAAACATTCTTACTGCTTCAATTCTTGCAACGGGTGCAAAGGTTTCTTCATAGTCAATTCCTTCTTGCTGTGAGTAACCCTTACATACCAATATTGCTTTGTTTCTTACTACTCCTTTTTCATTCATCTTATTTTTGAATACCCATTTAGTTCCAATAACATTCTTGTCTTTAGGTCTAGGGACCAATTCCCATGTCTTGTTCTTTTCAATCTGATCTAGTTCTTCTTTCATAGCATTAGTCCAACTTCCATCTTCACAAGCTTCATTAGTAGTCTTAGGTTCAATTTGAAAAATCAAACATAATTATTCTTGTGCCTTATTTTGAGTTAGAACTCCTCTTTTGATGCTCCCAATAATCTGTTCAAAAGGATGATTCCTTAACAAACTCTTGCTAGGTGTCACTGTCTCAGATCTCTCTTCAGATATAGGTTCTTCAATAACTTCACTATGGCTTTCATTCAAAAAATCACTGTCAGTTTCATAAAACAATTTAATAGATCCAGTGTTAGGTTTAGGATGAGCTTCTTCATCAGATTCATAATCAAGCATTCTTTCCTAAATTTTGAACTTTTCATCAACTTTAACATTTGCGCTTTCAACAATAGTCTTAGTTCTTTTATTAAAACATCTATATGCTTTTCTTTTCAAAGAATATCCAAGAAATATACCTTCATCACTTCTAGGATCAAACTTTTCAATATCATCATCTCTCTTTATATAACATTTTCTTCCAAAAATTATAAAATACTTAATTGAGGGTGCATGTCCAAACCATAATTCATAAGGTGTCTTGTCTGTGTCTGCTCTGATTTGTACTATGTTCATTGTATACACTATTGTGTTCACTGCTTCTCTTTGGAATATCTTCGCCAAATCATTTTCAAACAACATAGCTCTTGCTGCTTCAGTCACTGATCTATTTCTTCTTTCTACAATGTCATTTTGTTCAGGTGTTCTAGGGGCTGAATACTATCTTTTAATGCCATTTTCTTCACAAAAGGTGTTAAACTCTCTAGAAGTAAATTCTCCACCTCTATCAGATCTTAAACATTTAATCTTCATTCCAGATTCATTCTCAACTTTATTCTTAACAATCTTAAACTTATCAAATGCTTCAGATTTTTGTTTAAGAAATGCAATCCACATCATTCTTGTAAAATCATCAATAAGAATCATAAAATACCTTTCTCCATAGAATCCTCTAGTCTTGGTAGGATTTCTCAAATCTATATGAACAATCTCTAGCTTCTCTGTAGATGTAAACTTCTTACTGGGAAAAGAACTCTTTTTTTTAGCCATTACACATTCTTTGCAAATCATGTTAGTAGGCTTCATAATTTTTGGTAAATCTCTTACTGCAAGTGTAGTACTTACTTTCACAAAGTTATTAAAGTTTATATGACAAAACCTTCTATGCCATAACCAACTATCATCAATCTTAGTAGTCAAGCATGTCATCTCAGTAGGATTCAACTGAAATACATTACCTTTGGTTCTAGATCCAGTTCCAATCAGATTTCCATTTTTATCCTTTATCCCAAAAGTTTTCTCATTAAACCAAACTTGATATCCCTTATCAACTAACTATCCAACACTCAAAAGATTATGTTTCAATCCATCCACAAAATAAACATCATCAATAGTAGTCTTTCCATCAAGAGTAATAGATCCTATACCTTTAATCAAACAAGGTGCATTTTTTCCAACTCTAAAAACTCCTCCATCATATTGATTCAACTTTATGAACTTTTTCATGTCTCCAGTCATATGATGTGAACAACCACTATCTATAATCCAATCAGCTTTCTTTTCAACTTGAGAAAATAAGGCTTTATCTTCTTTAACATCAGTTTTAGGATTCTCTTCTTTAATTGCTACAAATCCTATGTCATCATTATTTTCAGTATCACTTTCACTTAAAGTTCTTTCTATACTAGCTTCAAGATCTTCATCATTAGCATAATAACATTCCTTAGATCTTCTAGGTTTGAAAAAAAAATTGTACTTTTTAACTCTCTTAGGACATTTAGATGCAAAATGACCATATTCTTGACAAGTCCAACATTTAAATATGTTCTTACCGTCTGGTTCTCTTTTCACAGGCAAGGCAATACCTTCTTCAATCTTCTTATCTTCTTCATTTCTAGATCTGCTACTGCCAGCATAATCTCCACTCACACTAATGCTTCTTGACAAAGTAGGGTGAACACTAAGAGCACTAAATGTTGTCTCCATTCTAGGTAAGTCTCCTGATAATCTCAGGTTCATTTCTGTTGCTTCCAATCTTCCAAGAAGAGACTCTCTTATAAAGTTTGTTCTACAAGGTATGACTTGTTCAATCATCTGTGTTGTCTGCTTAAATACAGGAGTCAATGTCCTCAACATTTTCCATATCACTTCATTCTCTGTCTTTGTTCCTCCACAAGATTTTATACCTATAATGATTTCTGACGTTCTACCAATATAACTTCTAATAGATTCATCTTCCAACATTCTTATATCTTCAAATGCACATATCCAATTATGTAATCTAACTCTTTTTGCATGTTCATCAGCTTCAAAATTAGATTGTAAAGCTTTCCAAATTTCATGAGACTTTTTCAAACATTTTACCTGACTATACTCATTCTCTGAAAGTGTTGTCAAAAGTGCTTCTCTTGCAAGTATGTTACACATGAATAGATCTTTTTCATTTGCAGTACATGTTTCAAGATTGTCTTCTTCAATGATAGTCTTATCATTCTTTGTAATCAACCAATAACCTAGTCCTAAACATAGTAGGTGTGTCTTCATCTTTTCTTTCCAGCTGTCAAAATTTACTCCATCAAACTTAGGGCTTTCTTTCTTGAAATTCACCATGGATCTCCTTAAGCTATTAAACTTCTTTTTCAAGGACCTGCCACTCGAATGCCAATTGTTAGAAAGTAAAGTCCACCAAGATAACTGAGAGGGGGGGGGGTGAATCAGTTATCAGATAATTATAACTTTTATCATCTTCAACACCATTAAACCATATAAGCAATATAATTACCAACCATAGAAATATATTCATACACAATAACATAATGACACAAGATATGTTGACTAGGGAACCTCTTGATCAAAGAGTAAACCCTGGTGGGAATGATGCCCACAAAAGATGCACTAATATGAATATTCCTTGTGAAAGGATGGACTCTATTAGGAGTCTTATGAAATACATTTAGTACATATGAATCCCTATTAGGAGATTTTGAATCCCTATTAAAAGATTCTAACCCTTTTAAGAGTTATGGAAGACAGAAGGACCCACTGCCCAAATAGCTTCAGGGTAAGATCACTAAACACACTATCCAAATAATCTTTGCATTACTAAATAGAATAATGTGTTACCTCTTCTTTGACTATTCCAAACCACACTCACTATTACATCATATCTCAATTTCATATCTTTGTTCCTCGCATGTCTTCCTTCACAAATTTGCTTTCATACTTAGCTCTTTTCTTCACTTCATGTATACAGCATCACACACAACCACTGCTACCATATCATAATTACACACTTACACATTACAACAAGGAAATACATTCCTTACTTTATACCATACTCAAATAATTACAAAGGAGTCGGCATACAATTAAAAAATAAAAGTTTCCACACGCTACACCAAAATTACACAAAACTGTCATCTTCCAAATACAATAAATCTTCACTCATGCAACCTCAAAGTTTGGGCTATCATCCACATCACTATCAATGTGTCTTCAACTTCCCTTTAACTACACAAAACTAGATTCCATCCTGATTAGGAGATATCATCCGATTTCTAGAAACCGCTACTCAGGAACACTGCCTGAATATTGCTTCCACCAAAATGATCATAACTTCCATGAATAAATGAATTACTATATTTTCTCTTAACCATAGACATATAACATATCAAAGATTATAACCTCAATATCGCATAGTTCCAACTGCAATAACCCATGTGCACTAATCCAAACTCTGTCTGCTTCTCTACAAGTCTTCGATAAATCATTGTGTTGACATTAATGACAATCATAGTCATGAATGCAACAAAAACTGCTACAGAATGGCTACCAAACATTTAGCATTCATTCCTAGCATGAGGATGTGAGAGAAATCATGATGCAAGTTGTACCTAATGTCAATGTTGATGAGGCAACTCCCATCATTGACCAACTTGTAACACTTACTAGGCACATCAATTCTCCCAATACCAATGTTGAAAAGAAGATAAATAAGAGAGCAGAATCAAATATACAATTCAAAATAATCAAGAAAATCTGCCAAATAGTGGTAATTCACAAGGTGAAGCTATCTGAGACTATAAGTGAAATAGAAAGTCTTATTCAACATATACTCACAATTTTGAAAAAGATTTACACTATAGATTCATTCACTACAAAAATTAAAGAAAAGCTTAAGAAACTAGATGATGATCTACAGAAGAGTGCATAAAGCTTGATTACAAAACCCCATGCATTCAAATTACATTATGCAAAAGTCAAGCATATACATGGGTTAAGAAATTAACTAAGGAGAGAAGAAGATAAGATCAAGGATCAAACAACCAAGCTACATGAATAGTTGTTACCCCACATTCAGGTGATACAATGACATGTGAAGAAAGCTAAGGATCTTGTAGCCACTCCTGAGATATCATTAGTAGATCACATTTTTTATATGCATGCCCAAGTTGGTTTGGATAAAATTCCACTAGAAATTTTGAAAGAGGAATGGGAAAATCTCTAAAAAAGGGGGAAATTATATGTATACTTACAAAAGGGAAAAAATGTATATGTATAGTGTGTATACTTACCGAGGTGTATAGATAGGGGGAGTCTACAATTTTGAAGTATACAATTTTGAAGTTTTGAAAATTTTGATTATGGCATACATATATGTTTTTGTCACTAATGCCAAAGGGGGAGGATGCTAGTTTATGAGTTGTCATTAGTGTCACACATATAGTCGATAAAGGAAGAAAACATGCTAGTTGGTCAACACACTAAGTATAGTAACCAAGAAGAGGACCCTTTAGAATGGCATAGTAACTGAGAATAATCTTGATTGAGCACATACATCAAGCCAAATGATTATTGAGCACCAAGTACAGTTATAACTGAGCATTCAGATTTACCGAGCATTAGTAATTTATTGATTCATGAATGTAGTATATATCAAGCAATATAGGTAAGACATATATGTAATGACACAAAATACAAGGAAAATAGTTTACATCAAGCTAGAAAATGGTTTACGTAGATCGAGGTGAAGATTAAATATAGATGTAATCATTAAATGATTGATGATCCCTATGTAATATTCTTTTAGGTTATTCATTTGGATCATAGATCTTAGGTTTTCTAGATGATACCATAACCCTAATTAGGTCAAAATATTTTGATATAAGAATTGTCAAGATGTCATTTTTACAAGAGTCAGATACATGAAGTAGCCACCTACAAGAGACATCTAAAGATCAGAAAGGGTTGTGAAGTTAAGGTTTTGATAGAGCATTCAAGGATTATATTCAGAAGCACACCAAAGGCTACTGAGAAGAATTCAGAGAAGAAATCTATCACAACAAGGTGATAATAATTAAGTATTTATCAGATCTGAAATCAAACAAACTAAGTTGCTACATACAAATCAAATCTACTGTTATTTTCTAATAATTATGGCAGACAAAATATCCTAACAGAGTAGACCTAACAATTCTTTTTGTAAATCTCTTAACTGAGTGCACACTTAATAGTGTTTCTTAAATCCTCTAACCAGGTATATCCTAATAGGTCTTTAATTGTTACTCTTAATAGGGTAAGATCATCGAAAGTGATCAACATTGTAGCCTTAACCGACAAACTTTATTACCGTAGTTAGTGAAGCTATGTGGGTGTCATCCCCACCATAGTTTTTACCTTCTTACAAGGGTTTCTATGATATCAAAATACTTGTGTATTATGTATGAAGTTTCATGAATTTTTACATGTTAGATTAGAAATCATTTCTTATTTTTAGTAATTTTTTGAAGGATGGAAAAGATAACATGTCAGTCAGTTAATGAAATACATTATCTTAAGGATTTAGATTAAAAAGTTTTTAGGGTTACTAATTCACCCCTCCCCTCTCAGTAACTCACCTTTTCATAATCCCAATACTAAACATCATCACAATTTGTTTTATCATTTAAAGAAATAGATCCTTTACCTTTTACCATACAGGGAGAATTATTAGCAAATCTTACTGAACCAACATCACATTCCTCCATCTTGATTAATTTGCTTCTATCACAAGTCATATGATGAGTGCACCCACTATCAATAATCCAATCACCACTATGATTCATGTTAGACACTAAAGATTTTTCACCTTCTTCAAAGGGTTCTTCCTTTACTACAACAAACACAATTTCCTCTTCATCTCTTCCATCAGATTCTTCATTAGTAACACCTTCATCATAAAGGTAACATGCTTTCTTGATCTTGTCCTTGAATCTCCTTGGCTTCTCTTTTATGTCACTGTCAGGACATCTAGATGTAATATGTCCAATCTTATTGCATGGAAAGCATTTCAAAGGAAACTTACCCTTATATTTACCTTTTTTCTCTAGGAAGTCTTTTTGCAAACAAAGCTTCAAATTCCTCATGTTCTCTTTCTTCAGACATGATAGATTCATAATCATTAGTATAAAATGTTGATGAACTGTTAGATGTATCCTTTCCTTTCCTATATGGTGTAAGGTCCAATAATGACTTGAAAGAAGCTTCAACTTTTGGCATAATTTCTTAATTCAAATGTAGTCAATTTCCCTATTAAGGCATCAAGAGTAACAATAATAGTTCCTAGATATTTGAGCTCTTGTATAGATAAAACCATAATATAATAATGAGGTCATAAATTTATCAATACTTTTCTTACCACATCCTCCTTAGGAAGATTACCACCGATACCTCAGATAGTAACAACAACTTCTTTAATTCTCTGACTATATTGCTCAATGTTATCATTTTATTGCATCCTCATTTCATAATAATTTCCTCTCAGACTATCATCCTTTTCCATCTACACATGTGGATCTCCACCATAGATGGTCTTCAACTTCTCCCACATCTCATGAGGAGTATCCAAGTCTTTGACATCAATAAATTATGCATTTGAAAGAGTGCAACCAATAGCTTCCATAGTAGTAGTATGTTCTTGCTTGATCTTCAATTGATATTTAGTTAGGGTTCCTAAAGGGACAATATACTTAGTAACCACATGATCCCAATACTGATCTCGTATACCTTTAAGATATAACTTCATCTAGTCGTACCATACCGAGTAGTTCTCTTTTGTGAATTTAGGACCTTCCTTTCTCATCATCTTCAGATCTTTGTTTCAAGTTGTTAAGCTTCACCATACTAGAGGAAAAAATATTTGATACCAATTGTTAGACCTAAGATCAGATAACTGAGGGGGGGGCGGTGAATTAGTAATCTACCAAATATCTAAATTTTTCAACCTCTTAAATTTTACCACTCAATTCACAAGATTAAATTTAATAGAAATAAATAAAAATCATAACCATAAGCACATCCACACAATAATGAAATATTTGACATAGAGATTTATCTCATGGAAACCCAAATTGGGAAAAACTAGGGTAGGGATTAGTACCCACTAAATGATGTACTCTTCTGAAGTATGCCCTGTGAGGAGCTTAACCATGTTAAGAGTTTACAAAAGCATTGTTAGGTGCTACCTGGTTAAGGGATTTAACTTAGTCCTTTTAGGACCTTTACCCTATTAAGATTATCCTTGTTAGAGGACTTCAAACATAAGCTAATGTGCCACTTTTTTAGAGGATTTACAATAAAGATCTGCTAGGACCCACCCGATTAAGGGATTTTGACTATTGTAACTATTATGGAACAACAAAGAGAATGATTTATAGAATAGCACTACCTTTGCTTGACCAAACCCAATGAAGTAAAAAATATCTTCACACCAGACTTAATTCTTCCCTAGCTTGATCACAACACATAATTTACACCGCACTTTCCCAACACACGATCAAAATTAAAAACCTTTCAACTTCATCCATTATATATTGTTCATCAAGCCCTTAGAGTTTTCCACCGCCTCAAGCTTTCCCTAAATGACTTATTATTTAAATTTCAAAATTCCCACTTGAATCCAACACACCAATACACACATCTCAATGTATAAAACAATTTTCCTATACCCCATTGGCCAATAAAATTATTTACATAGAATTTTGTGTCAAGGGGTCAAACACATTTTGACCAAACACTGGCTTCCTCTATAATATTCTCCACACTCTAGCTTCAAAGAAAGTGATGCCAGATCATCACCTCTAATATTTAAGACACATCACCAAATCATGACTAACTCAACTGAATTCACCACAACCTTTATACTGATCATTGATCAAAGATTTATCATCTATATCTCAAGAACATAAACACTTCAACCTACAACAACTTGGACTCTACTCACCGGTCACCTATCCTTCACACTAGTTACTCAAATTAGTTGTGATTGCAACCATATATTCTACACATTGTTGTACACCATATCCTATGACCACACCACAAGATGCAACAAATATTTGACAAACAAATCAAATCACCTATCGCCTGTTACTAACTATTCTAGCAGTTGCACTGACATACCTTCATTCAATCATAAATTTATTACCGGTCTTCATCAATAGTAGTGGTCACGCATTTGACATTCATAGAAATCCACTAGTCTCTCAACTAAATTCACCACAACCTTTATATTGATCACTGATCAAATATTTATCATCTGTATCTCAAGAACATAAACACTTCAACCTGTAACAACTTGGACTCTTCTCACCGGTCACCTATCCTTCACATTGGTTGCTCAAATTAGTTGTGATTGCAACCATATATTCTACACACTATTGTACACCATATCCTGTGACCACACCACAAGATGCAACAAAGATTTGATAAACCTATCAAGTCACCTATCACCTATTACTAACTATTCTAGTAGTTGCACTGATATACCTTCATTCGATCATAACTTTATTACTAGTCTACATCAATAGTAGTGGTCATGCATTTGACATTCATAGAAATCCATCAGTCTCTCATAAGAATCGCTACAACTGAAACTTACCGCAACACCTTAATCATCATACTTATGCTTAGCAACATACTAGGAACACTAAGTCAATACTTGACATCAATGAAAACTCAATAATTGATCATCATGCAATGAAATCTTTATTATTACCACTCCAAAAATCACTAACCATCACTGCATCAGTTATACCACCAGTCTCATGGTAGCGTAAATGCTATTTAGCTCCTATAGACCACCAAAGGAGACCATGCATAAGATACTTTTTCCCTTCAAAGTATTAGCCTCAAGAAGGTATTTATTTATAGTGGATCAGAAGAAGCTTGGCTTTAGCTCAATTTCCACTTTGGGTTGTCCCCCTCATCATCCTCATGAAGGAATATTCTCATGAGGTGAGCCCTCTAAGTTTATAATTTAACTAGAAAGAAATGAAATGAAATGAAAAATAGCTCAAGGAGTTTCATCACCCTAAGAAAGGTGAGAGCATATCCCTATTACTTTTCACTTCCAAACTTATTGACAAATTTTTTCTTTCTAAGCCTTTAACCTATGAAATTGGAGCATGTTTGACATTTTGACCATCTTAGAAAGATGAGAGCATAGGCCTACTTCTTTTCCTTCACAAACAAAGAGGCTTTTATTTTGAATTTTTTCATTCCTTAACCTTTCTTTCTATTGACAAATCCAACATTTTTGGCATTTTGATCAACTTTAAAAGTTGAGAGTATAGGCCTAATACCTTCCTTATCAAACAATAATAGATCTTCTTATGTAATCAAGATTTGGAACTTGAAAAGCCACAATCTAAGAAAATGACATAAAAAAAAGATTTGAGTACTCACCTTATTTCGAAGCTAGATAAACTAGGCACATTTTTTATATTTTATTTTTATTTTTCTTTTTGATACTCACCTAGGAGATCATTCTAGCTTCTTAGCATCCACTTCCACAAACATTAGTCCAACACATTCCAAGCCAAAGTGGAGGAAATTGAAATCTTGCTCAAAATGACTCAAAGAAACATGAAAATTTATTTCACAACTCAAGGGGAAAAGATCCAATTCAAAGAAGGATATTTAGCTTTGTATGCATTTATGACTTTAATATAATGTTCATATGCCTTTATCTCTTCATCTAAGCTTTCTAGCACATTTTCATTATGAATCCTTTTAACATACCTTTGCAACCTTTTAGCTTTCTTTTCCTATCTCTGAATTCAAAATTCAAGCTTCTATACCTTTTTATGCTCTATCATCTACAAGCACTTTATTAAAAAATTAGATCTGAGGATTTTTTTTAATTTTGCAAAATGATAGAATTAGACACTATTTGAAATGTAGTACATGCTATAAAATTATTATATGTGCTACATAAAACAAACTAGGCACAAAATGTTTCCTAAAACACACTAAAAGAATAATTGCAACTTGTAACCGCTAAAATGAATGCATAAAGGTGCCAACGGGATCTTGTTTAGGTGTTGTAAGAAAAATTAGACCGACAACAAAAGAATCTTTGTAGATACCATAAGAAGTCTAGCAGGCATCAAACTTTGATTTTTAGGCATCATTATTTTGTTGCATATGCATCATTCTTTACTATATTTGTAGTATTGAAAAATACAATCATAGGATTAGTTCAATCAATTAAATCCAAAACATGAAGAATATAAGCTATTTTAATTAATTGAAATTGAAAATATTGATAAGCATCCCATATTTCTCTAATTAGGAGGACAATATAAATGCTAAGCTAAGCTGCAAGTACAATGCAAACTAAGCCAAATTATGCTCATCTATGCTCAAAATAAACCCTAAATGCTCCATTATGATACTACAATAAAAATTAAATTTAAATTATGCCTAAGCTCTCAAAAAATTTGCCTATAGTAATGATGTTAAGATAATGGATGAATTGCTCTTATGATGCCTCCTATTTATAGGATTTTCTCAAAAATAGGAGGGTGGGTTGGATTTGAGTTGTGTTAACCCAAGGCTAGAATCAAGGTTGAGTCATTCAAATATTGGGACAAGAAGACAAAATGAGTGGCCAAGATAGAAAAGGCAAAATGAATGGTTGAGATTGCAAAGCTTTGGAGTTGTCCATGTGCTTCCAATTCTCTTTCCTTATTGGTTGATTCAATTTTTGTCCATATGTGGCTAGTGAGGAAATTAGGATTGATTTAAATCAAATAATTAATCACTTTAGCCATCTCTTTGATTTAAAGGGGTTGGATTTAATTTATTTGAACTATACAATTAATTGATTAAATCAATTGCATATTTGATTTTTATATTTAATTAATCCCCATGGCTTAAATTTAATTAATCAATGACTTAATTTCCTTTCCAATTTTAAGGTGTATATAACACTCTCTACACCCTTTTGATGTATTTGCAACAAAGAAAACTCAACACAAATAGTCTTACTACTTCCAATGGGTGATTCTATCAAAACATTATCAATTGATTTATATAGGATTGTAAATATCTAAGTTTGAGTAGGATTGAAGTGCCTAAACTAATTATATAAAGCTTCACATGAAGGATTTGTTAATGCAAATATATGAAGTGGTGGTCTACACTCCCTTTAAAATAATTTCTAGAACATTCCATTAATCATTCCCCTTCACAAGACAACACTTTGTCAAACAATTCATGATATGCATATCTTACCTCTACTTCTTCACAAGGTTAATTTTCATCAAAATTATATTTAGTAACACAATATAAACATGATGGTTCTCAAGAACTAAGCTATAATTTAGGGATTCTATAATAATCCAAAAGCCAAACTTGTACCTATGTCCATTTTCCACTAAATTATGCTTACAACTTCTTTCCAAAATAATACTTTGTTGCACAAATGCCTCACTATCTTGCTTAAATAATCTAATCCCTTACAACTATAACCAAAAGTCCCAAAATTCTCAAGGAACAAAAGATATAGGCAAATGATTTTGGGTTATCAAATAACCAAGAATCTTGAAATTAGAATTTATCATTATTCCTGTATTTATGAATGATGGTAATCAATGAATAAAAATGTTCCATATCATCTACCAACAATCTTTAGCCTCAATAGTGGTAATTCTTGATTAATGATATGATTTCACCCTTGAAAAAATGAATGAACACATAATAAATAGGTCTTGCAAGTTTCTTAATTTCCACAAAGGACCATCACATACATGATCATTAACACCATCACTTAGTATCCTCTCCAAGTTTAATGATATGCCATGAAACCAATCAAGTACAATGAGCTTAAGAGGGTCGATAAAATGGTTGCAATCAATAGATAAAATGTTCCATATTAGAATCTTTGAACACTATTTGGATATATCTATCCAGCACCTTCTCTTTTCTTAATTAACTTCATTAGGAGTAATCTCTTTGAAAATATCTTATAAATTAATATTGCCCCTTAGATAGTCCTTTTGGCATGCCTTTTATTTCTTATTAATATGCTTCTAAAAAATTGAAGATGGTGTAAACATTGACAAAGCCCTCTATTTTCCATCCAAACCTTCGCAATAGATGACATTGACCCATTCCTTGACATATTGCCATCATTTTTATTTGTTTTCAATGGAATTTTATTCTTCTTAGAGGATGATGTTGCTTATTCTTCCTTAGATGAATAATGAAGGGTGTGTATCATAGTCATCTTCTTCAATTGAAATAGATTGTTTGATATTCTTCTGATTAAGCCCAAATCTCTTATCAACTTGTCATATCATTATGATCTTCTACCAGTTAGAACATTTTCCTTATTTTCAATTTATTATAAATAAACGTCAACAAAGGAGGAAATTCTAGAACTACCTTCAAACTCTAAAATTGGTTGTGTGGCTAAAAAGAAAAAGACCAATGACTTTCACCTTTTAAAAAAAAAACTTTTTCTTTTAAAAGGTTGTTTTTTTCTATTTTAGGTCAATATGCAATTTTCATAACCATTGTAGATGTTGCCAATGGTTTTAGAATCATTCCAATGTTTTGAAATCTTTTATTCCATGGTTCTGATTAGTACATCAGGCTCTAAAGCATGTTTCATAACCAAAATAAATTATTGATGACTTTTATTTTTCTTGATTTTCATTCTTTACATAAAAAAATTGAAGTAAAATTTTTAATGGTTTCAAGAACCAATCCAGGTGTTGCCAATATATATGTAGCTAAATAAATGTTGATGCTTCTTTATAATATGTCCTTAGCATGTGTCAGGATTTTGTTTGGTTTTGATGACCACTTGGAATTTTGATAGCACGTATGAAGCTATTTAGTTTTTATTTATATGGAGTGTAGGCATAATAAGTAGTTGCAATAGCTATTACAGAGATGGAAGCGACTTTGAAACTATATTGATACCTAGATGACTTCACCTTTGTCTTTATTCATGCTTTAAAATATAGTGTCGATACCTTTGATAGTTATCATAACCATATTAGATGTCGATAATGATTTAAAACTTTGTAAAACTTTTGATGAATTTAATTCCTTTACATTTTATTTTCTTTTGGAGGATAGTTATGAACTCTAGAGGAAATGTCAATAAATAATTGAGAATTTTCAAAACATTCACTTCCATTTTCATTTTGTTTAAAACAAGACATAGGAGTTCAACGAGACCTTAATGATAATTTTAAAACCAAATAATTTTTTTCTAATTAGTAAAAAGTTTAAAATTTGGGGATCAGATAAAATTATTGTTAGAGTAAAGTATTAATTATGTTAATTAATCTTTAATCCCTTCTTAAGATGTCAACTCTTTTACTTTAGTTGTTTATATTTAAACACACATGCACGAGTTATTTTAAACTCATGCACTAGCTGTTTTAAATATAAACTTGCATGCATTAGTCTTGTAATAATTTAACTAATTATTACATGCACTAGGGTTTGCCTTTCAAGGCTTTTGATCTCCTTTATAAGGATGATCCATTGTACATTTAATTCATTCATTAATTAAGGATATTTTCTTCTTCATATTTTTCAGTCAAACCCTTGCCCTCTTCTTGTCTCTACTTCCTTGTAACAGGTTTTTGTGTTAGGAATAAGGTGTCTCAACCTTGGATAATTCCTATTCTTATTATTTGTTTTGTAAATGTATTTTTTGCAAATAATGTAATTAAGTGTGAGTGTACATGTCTAGTTGGCATGTTGATGTGTCAATCCACTTGATGTGTCGACATCTTGTGCGTAAGGAGATCATGACTAAAACGGTCATGACGGATTCCTATGACGCGTAAGAACTATTTAAGGAATGTGCTATGATAGGTGTAAGAGCATCTTATGACTAGGGCCTATTTGGGCGCCCAAGAAGAAGTGGTTGGTGTGTGTAAGAGAATATGCCAAAAATAGGTTGGTATGACAGATTCTCTTACACTTCTCTTGTGACCGTTATTTTTTGGCGGATTCTATGACAAGCTGTCATAGTCTATTCTAGGGATGGACACCTATTCTTGGGATTGCATGTAACAATTGTGTACATGTGGCTTTGTGCATGGGTCTTGGTGGTTGTGCCTATTTTTGGGTCCAGAGGAGTCTATATATATGATGCTGCTCCTATGGGAGAAATATAACAAAATTTAAGTCTTGTTGGCTTTGTCTCTCGTCTCCTGAAAGAACTTGCATTGCAAGTGTATTGTAATCTTTGTGTTGAAGATAATACATTGTGTAGGTTTTGGAGTGCTGGGGTTTTTTACCAAAAGGTTTTCCCCAGGGTATATCATTGTGTCATTCTCTATTTTTCTGTATGTATGGTATGTGGTTGCAATATCTTTGTTAAAGTAGTTAACGAATCTGAAATTGTAAGGATTTATAAGAATTTGCACAATACTCTCCTATAGAGATTAGCGTAGGAAGCTATTTCTGCACCTGAGTTTCCTTACATTTTGTATGCAGGTAATCTTTGGGTTTTGTGGATTTGTATTGCTCAAATCCTACATGGTATCAAAGCCTAATCTGCTACAACTTGTTCATATTTGAAGGATTCAAATTAGGGTTTCTTTGGTTATTTTTTATTGAAATTAGGGGGTCCCTAAATTTTGGTGCACTTTGAGCTCAAATGGACCTCACTGTTGAGCTCGCAGGGCCCAAAAACCCCTATTTCAATATAAGGCACATCCAATTTGGACAACTTTGCATTTTGGGGCCCTTTTTTGGGTACCATAAGCTTGACACACTTCACGAGGCAAAAATTGAATAGATCAACACACTTCTCGAGGTGAAATTTGTACATATTGGCACACAAAATGAGGTGAAAATTTTGCTATCCAATACACAAATTAAGATCAAAAAAATTGGCATGCAAATCGATGCAAAAATCCAAAAAGGGTTAGCACAGATCCCGAGGTGCACATGTGATTTTGCAAAAAAAAATTCATTTTGGGTAGTGACGGCCATTTGGCCATCAAATTTAAGCCCATCATTTGATGACATTAGCATGCATCATCATCATTTGCACCATTTTTGGGCCCTCTCACGCACCAATTGGTATTTTGTTCATATCTTGAGCATACGGTGTCAAAATTGGGCAAACGAGATATCATCGGAAAGCTGGTTCCAAGCTCTATCCAGATCTAGAGGTTTGAATTTTTTATTTTTCTTTTTTGATAGTGTTTTTTACTATCAAATCCAGATGTTCAATTTTGCACTCTAGAAGCTCTATATTGTGCATCCGAACTCTGTTTTGGGAAAGCAAAATATCATTGGAAAGCTTGTTCTGAGAGATTTCTTTTTCTATGAGTCTTTTTTCCAGATTCTATTCCCAATATATTTTATTCAATTTTTTGCATTTCTGCACTCTGGTAGATATCTTGGATGTTACAGGTCCTAGGATCTCTTCCCTTTAAGGGATGGCTCTTCTTAGGTTGTTCTTTTGTTTCAGTAGCCTTTGCTCTTCTTTGAGTAGTATATACTTCACTTTTGTAGCATTCTTTTATGCACACGCACTGAGATAAAGTGTCATCCTATTGTATGATGATATCTTGCACATGTTCATGCTATTTGTACTTGCACTCCATTATAAAGTGTCATGGGGGGTTTGATGTTTTCCCTTGTTTTCCATCTACCTTTGTCAAGTGAGTGTTCCTTCCATGAAATTAGCCTCAGGGTATCTTTATTTGTGTTTGTACTGGTTCTTCATGATGCAGTTCTTATTGGCACTATTTTTAGTGTACCTGTCACCTCTCCCTTGTCAGCATTATGGGGGGTTTCTACTAATCATTCTTCTACTTCCTTATTTTGATAGTGTGAGCTATGTATTCAGTATTTGTTCCTATGTACTAGGCGGTTGTAGTGGCTGGGTACCTATGCATTCTGGTGAGATGGATCATTTACCATATGGACACTCTTTTCTTTCCTATTTTTTGGATGCACTCTTCCATCTTTGATTGATCAGCTCTTTAGACTTTTGGTGTTTATGTCATCTGTATCTTCAAGTTCAGGTGTTGGCCTTTGTTTGCCTCCTGATTCAAGTAGTGTTATTTGAGGGCACTCATGCAAATTACAGTCTTCTCTACCTGGTCATATTTATGTGGAGGATCTTCATATCAGTAGTTACTTCTTGATAGAGTTTGCATCTTCTTGCTTCAGTGATGTTCTACATGTTCATTCTTGTTCCTATTTTCTGGAACATTCCTAGTTTTGGAGGCTTCTTTAGTCCTTCAGATTAGTTTTTGTCTCTTTTTGGAGTAGAGTTTTTTCCATGTGGTTTTCTCTATTTCTCCACTTTATAGAGACTCTCTTTTGTACATGGGTACCTCATCAGGCCATGTTTTCGGGACCCATTTTTATGTTTTTAGCACTATAGTTTCCTTTGCTTTCTTCTTGCAGTGTTTGTAGCTGCATTGTTGCTCATCTTAAGGGGGGGTGTTAGAGTAAAGTATTAATTATGTTAATTAATCTTTACTCCCTTCTTAAGATTTCAACTCTTTTACTTTAGTTGTTTATATTTAAACACACATGCACGAGTTGTTTTAAACTCATGCACTAGTTGTTTTAAATATAAACTTGCATGCATTAGTCTTGTAATAATTTAACTAATTATTACATGCACTACGGTTTTCCTTTCAAGGCTTTTGATCTCCTTTATAAGGATGATCCATTGTACATTTAATTCATTCATTAATTGAGGATATTTTCTTCTTCATATTTTTGAGTCAAACCCTTGCCCTCTTCTTGTCTCTACTTCCTTGTAACAGGTTTTTGTATGCAGGTGATCTTCAGGTTTTGTGGATTTGTATTGCTCAAATCCTACAATTATTAACAATAATGGTCCTATCAATAGTATCTATTTAAAAAGAACTTCTATGTTTAGACTACCGCAATAGCCTTATATATAGTAGGTTCACTTCATCATAGTATCACCTATTCACCTATCATGACTTGGTCATCAATGTTTAATTTCACCTATTGACCTAATCTAATAAATCTTAGCTTATTCATTTTAGTTTCTGCAATAAAACTACCCTTTTCCTAATTGGGGGAAACTTTATTTTGACCTTGTTTAGGTTTGGATCCTTTTTTGTCACCGTATTTGGAGAGTAACATTACACCATTTTAGCTTTCAAAAAAACAAGAAAATGAAAAAACCAAAACCAAAACTCTAGCTATCACAAAATGGGAACATTTAAGCTTTCATGAAAATCTTTAAAGAAAACGACCAATGTTGATCTATGTCTACTTCTTGCATAATTTATCACATATTTGTCATTACTTATTGAGCTATTTTTTCCTTGATAGGATGTATCCTTCCTATATTAGTCCTTACCTAGCTAGATCTATGCCTTGACATATGCATCTCACCTATATAGGCACTATATATCTACACCGAGCATATCCTTTTGGTAAGATATGGGTTAGTTGATTGGTTTTTTTATCATTTGGTATTTTTCTCTTGTTGACTTATCTTTTGACTTGTTACAACTATCATTTTTGTTATCATGACTATTGATGTTATTCCTATGGGGGAGTATCCTAGTAATGATGGAGGTATGTTATAGTGACTATGTGTTGCATTCATGATAGATTTTGTGCAAACTTTGAGGAATAATTTTCATTATATCTTGTGTCACCATTCATGATCGCACATGATTATGAGTTGATCAGACAGAGTTATGATTGATTTACTGAGAAGTGTTTCTCAGGAAACAGAAACTGTGATTCTTACAGAGTTGATTACAAAACTTTGTGAATAGCACTCATGGTTGTTTGAGTCAGGATGTGAAAACATAGTTTTGTGTTGGACATTGGCTTGAGATCTTATTGTGATCATATGGAGCTGTGATCATATAGGTGATGTCAGTTGCAATGTGTGTATTAGCAAAGACCTATTTGGAGGCCGACTTGGAACACGTTTCAAGTTATGTGATATTCGAGCTTAATTTATGGATCTAAATGATAAATTGATGTAATCACTATGTTGTAACATTGTAAGATATTTCATGTGCATCTTCGCATGGGTCCATTTGTATCTTATAAAAAGGATTTATCCTATGAAGGCCAACTTGGACATGACTATTGTAACTTGTATATAAGGATTGAAATCTATGGAAAATAATTATGGGAAATAGTGGATATTTGCTTATGCAAGATGCAGAGGTGAATGCGAGCATAAGGCTACATTGGATATTGTTTGAAGAATAGTAAGTTGTGCACTTAGGCACAAGGTGGAGCTTTCTTAGCAGTGGTTGGGTACTAGAAGTAGTTTCAGAACATAATTATCTTAGTCTTTTAATCGTAAGGTTTAGAGAACCTAAGGGTGGCCTTAAATCTCAAATATCATGATTAGATTGATGTATTGTACACCCCTAACATGGTAATTGCCTCTAACAGGGTTGGACTCCTAGCAGGGTCAATTCCATCATTAGGATCACATTGTAAAGGCTCCTAACATGGTATGTCCTCTAAGTAGGACCTGCCTATTGTAATACTCAGCTCCTAACAGGGTCAGATCTCCTAATAGGGTTATTATACTTATAGTGTAGATATTTGTGGGTACAATTCCTATCAGGGTTTTTTCCTTAACATGGTTGTCCTCGAGAACAAACCTTGGTGTTCATGTGTATATGTTCTATTGCTGCATTTACTTTTCAATTCAGTATTTTGTTTGAAGTTTTAATAAAGTTGGCATCAACTAATTCACCCCCCCCCCCCGCTCTCAATTGATTAGGACATTGTTATTCTAACAATTTTATCTTGCTCCTTTCAATTCAATCTCTAATCTTTATCTTTTTGTCCCATTTCTCATTCTTTCTTGAGACCACCTAGATCTTCCCCATCCTAACATGTTTTGAGTGGCATAAAATGGGGCATGATATTTTCATTTGAGCTTGACATATTTGTGGATATTTCTCACAATGCTACTTAAGTCCTCACATTCCTTGTGTTTGTGGGGGTAACTTATAGCATGAGTTTCTTCCTTTTCACATTGGATCATTCATTACCCTTTATGTACTAGGACTACTATATTTTAAGTCTCCCTTCCTCATATATTGAGACAAGGTTTTGTGTTGCCTAGTATAAGTTTGGGGAAACTTTAGTTTGCAATGTTCTAGTTTATGCAAGAGATGCAATGTCATCTTGGTTTCTTATATACCTAGACACATAACATCCTTGCTATATCAAAATAGGTTTTTCTTTATACCTTTTTAACATAACCAAAGCACAATATCATCCCATCTACATTAATCACGTCCTACCCATCCATTTGGAATATCTTATCCATCTTGCACCCTTCATCCATTTTATTACCCATTTATATGCTTGACCTTACATGTGATCAATGGAATAGCTTACATATACTTCCATGTTGTTGTATTCTAACATATTTCACACACATGTTTCTATCACATCTCTTTTTGAGACTTTGACTTGAAATGTATTTTTTGGGGAAATCTCTCGAGGGGCATCCATCAATTCTTTCATCCTTCTTCTATTCTATCATTGGGACATAATTAGAAACATTTATTTTGAAACAACACTATAAAAAATATTAATTGAGAGAGGGGAAAAATATAGACATCTAAATTGACTTAGAATGCATTTTCATCTTTATCATGTTACCAATTTCTCTTGTCCATATTGATTAAATGATTTTTAATTAAGCTAATTTTCCTCTAATAATTAAATGATATTTAATTATTTCATAAGCCTTTTCTATCCATATTTAATTAAATACTTTTATTAAATTAATTTTATCAATTTAACCCAATATTAATTTAAATAATTTTATTGTTTAATCAATTTCCTTCTTATAAATCATTTTCAAAATTCTTTAATTAGCTAGAACACTTCCCTCTCATATCAAACAAATTCAAACAAATTATTAATTTTTCCACCTCAAATAGATAAATAAAACATTTTATTTATTTCCTTTATGCATTTACAACCCACCTTATCCTTCCACCTCATTAATCCATTTGCATTATAGGTCTCACCCTCTCTCTCAATTTTTCTCAACCATTGATCTTGTCATTTAATCTCTATCATTGATCTAATGTAATGTGAGGAATACAAATAAGACCTTCACCCTTGTAGAGGCTCTTTATTCTACTTGAAATCTGGTCTTGGACTAATAGCTTTTTCAACTTAGGGAGAGTTATCCAATATAAGAAACCCTTCATGGACTAGAAGCTATATTTAGATTGTCAACCTAGGCATGTATACTTGAAATGTTTTGCACTAGATAAGCACTATGTGATTCTCTAAGCTATTCTATTGATAAGTATATGAAATTAAATGAAAACAATAAGCAAAACTAAAAACATAACATTACTAAAAAATAAATATAACTATAGAGTAGTGGCTACAAAAAACTTTGTAATAACATAATAATTATTTGTGGGTTTCACCTCTATAACTATCAAAAGTGCAATAGTATTGTAAGTGGATATTGTTTAGATAATTTACACTCTTAGATAAGTACTAAAAAACTCATACACAAGTAAATTGCTTCATTAAAAAAACAATCTATTACTTCTATTAAAATTGTTGATAAATTATAAATCTATTGCTACAAAATGATGACTCTTTGATCCTAATTACCATCTACTACTCTTTTTTTAATGACAAATTTGAATATATAAGCTAGAATTAACTCTCTAAAAAGCATATAATATGCATCCCTTCACTCTTTTCAACAAGGAAGAGACCTATTCTTATAATTGACAACAAAATAATGATTAGAAAATAGTTCTATTCAAATTTATCTTTTGATTAAATGGAAAAGAGTTTCTTTGGAATCAATTATGAAAAAATGGTTTATTGGAGCTTTGTTAGTGTACATAAATAGATTACAATTCATATCTAGCTTGTTTTCAAGTTATAACTTGGACTACAACAAATGGAAGAGGTTGACTAAGTTATCTATCTATCATGTCGTTACTTTTTACTTAGTCAACTTCATATGAATGGTGCTCATTTGTTATTGGAATCTCCTCAAGTGATTTAATGGGTTTGTAAATATTGTTATGTATAATGATATTTAAAGACATGTATTTGGGAATTGATTCATGTCCTAACAATATATTGGAATCAATTTATAATCAGTACTTCATAGAAACCATAAGGAATATGCACATCATTGGAGCATTTCAATTTGATCACTAAAAATAACTTATCTACACCGAAATTGCATTTAGGATATTGACAATCTTGCTTATTGTTTGCCAATATTTTCATGTTAGGATTTGGTAATACTGAGAGGGGGGTGAATCAATATTACCGCACTTATGTGAATTCTTCAACCACTTAACAAATACAAAATTTAAAGAAAATATCTAAAAAAACTAAACATACACTAAATAACTTGTGACACCATTAATTTGTTCTCGAGAAAACCCTATTAAGGGAAAAACCCCAGTGGGGATGATACCCACAAATATCTGCACTAAATTATAGTGAACCTATTAGGAGCCCTAGCCCTATTAGGAGATGATTATTACATAGAGAAGATCCTGGTTAAAGGAATGATGAACACTTTTAGGGGTATACAAAATGTGTTCTCACCGCACTTACAAAATGGCAAACTTCTTGTCCTAATATACAAAGAGATTACATATATATATATCTCAGAACTCTTACTAAAAATCCATGCAACCTGTTCTTAATCACCTTGCAGACCACTCCACTCTTCTCAAACTCACATCCACATATTTTCCATAAAAATTCCATACTTCACAATCAAATATTACAGCATATACTTATACCCGATTAAGAATATAGTAACTAGTCCAACCACTATAAGGAAATGATAAAACATAATTCAAGTTTTTCCACATAAAATTACAACATGTGACCTTACATACATTATAATGGTACTATGTCAGCCATACATACATGATCAATACATAAAATAACATAACATAGGTCAGCCAATACCTATACAACTTCACAAGCCCTAATGCTCTATTCTCTGCCTATAACTATACTCGGAGAGTTGTATCTCTGAAACCATACATCTAAAACATGTGCGCTCACACATAGCACTCTACCATACATAAATACATTATCTTATAACTTTATATTCCATAATTCATCATGTAGCATCTTCGCAATCCAAAATATTGTACCTATTTGCCTGTGACTAATTGTGGACTTAGGCATTTTTCACTTCACTACCTATCAAAACTAGTTCCTTGTGACTTGCGGTGATCATGGGGTTAAGTGTTTCCATAAATGACAACATACATGCAAACTAATGTTTACCACTTGCCAACAATCTCCCCCTTTAGAATTGATGGCAATACTTAGTGAAAAATGACTAAGTGCATAACCTTTCCTTCTTCAATACACTCCTTTATCTCCCTATCTGATTGTTGAAGTGTCTTAAAATAATTTTCAATTCCTTCTACCAACTTTTCTAGTCTGTTATCTTCAAAATATTTGACAGCTTTTAGCTATGTGACATCTTCAAGAGTCTTGAAACTCTTGTCAACACTATCCAAAATCTGATCCAATTGCTCTGTTGGATCTCCACTACTACTGATTGGCTGTGATGAAAAAACATGACTCAAAACTGTTACGGCCTTCTCCAAAACTCTTTTTTTTAGGTCATCTTTCCTCTATTATCTCTCCTTGGCTTTCTCATAATCAATTAGTGATAACCTCATTAGAACATCAACTTCCATGCTCTCTATTTCTGGTAGGGACTTGGTCCTTCTTGACAACAATTTAGGGGTAACCAATCAATTTACCTCCTTGTGAAGTTCATCTGTGTTCTCATTGACCTTATCTTCTTGGTCCTTTTTTTTGTTTTTTGATTCCTGTTGAGGAGTTTCTTCTATCTCTATGTCTTGAGCCTCTTCCTTAGGCTTATCTGCATCTAGGTTTCCAATTATGTTTGTGGCTTTAGCAAGTGTTTCAAAAGGGTCTTTCTCATCAAGTGTAGGATCAAGTGATATTTCTACATTCTCCACAAAGAAATTTGGTGTTGATTGGTCTTGAAGTATTTCCTCTTTCATATCCTTCTCTAAAATAGTATCCTCAACTTTTATTTCTAATTTGTCTACTTCCTTCTTCTTTCCCTTAGAGGATTCTCTTATGTTTATGTCCTTATGTTGTGTTATAGATGTTTTCATCTTTGAAACATCAAGTATAATATTCAATAATACCTTCTCAATGGCTCTATGAATTTCATCAATTACCTCCTCATATAATCCAACCATTATCCTTACTATCCTTAGCTTTGTTATGAGATGAGGCTTAAGTTTCATCAATAACTTATTATTTTCTACTACTATCATAACATGTTTTTCTTTAGTTAAGGCATCCATCCTTCTAATTATACTAATGGGATAATTGTGCAAGATTCAATTTAGGGTTTCACAAAATACCTTGTTTGCAACTCATCAAAATGTAGGGTTTGGCCTTTAACATTTACCAAGGTCTTTCTTTGTACTCTTCAAACACTTCACTAACTCTGCAAATTTAGCTCCAAAGCTTCACTCTTCAACTACTCTCTAATCACAATGGTGATAAATACATTCAAGTATAACATCTTATATTTCACAGTGCACAAAAATATATGCAACTTTGTAAAGCTCATAACTTCCATGAAACTGTTCCTTCATTTGCAATTATGTGCTAAAATGTTGTCACACTTCTATGAGTCATTGTATCCAAGATTGCTCAAGAATGAGGTCTCAAATGGTGACTCATAGCTCTCTATTCATGGAGTGCAAGGGTTTTTAATGAAGGCCCTCATATTAGACCTAGTTTGTGCCCATGCAAGTACACCATAAAATGAGAGATTCAAAAAGGAAAAGCAAGAATGCTAGTCTCCATGATCATCAAGTATGCATGCAAATGAAAATGAAAGCTATTCTATATGATAAAAATGCATGAAAGCAAACTAATCTATGAAAGGAAATACTTATGCAATATTATTCTATGAAAGGAAATATGAATCTAATCTAATATGCAAGTGAAGGATTAATCTAAATGGATTGCCATGGAGGCATGAGAGAAGAAGATAAGAAAAGAGAAGTTGCAATGTCCAAGCTCAAGTGCTCAAATTATCCTCCAAAATGGCTCTCCAAACCTGCATAACAATAACATAAATCTTGATCTCTAAAATCTCCATGCATAAATGAGAAGGAGAGGGCTCTTTATAAAGGATTTTAGAAATGAATGGGCGGTCAAGATTAAGAGGCAAAAAGAAATGAGCAATGGTGGAGATTAAATCTTCGTTGATCCATGTGCTCAAGATTCTCAAGAGGCAAAAAGATGTGTGGAAGAGATTAAGAGGCAAAAGGAGATTCCACTCATCTTGGAAAGTGTGCATTCAATGTGTAGACAAAAAGTCTTTTTCTTTTATTTTTATTTTATTATTTATTTTTTTATTTTTAGCAAAGTGGTTTCCATTATTTAATTAAAAGATTTTTTATTTATTTAAAAGATATTTTTTCTTTTAATTAAATGTGGCTTAAGATAAAGTGATTTTATTATTTAATTAAAAGATTTTTTTTTTTAATTATTTAAAAAAAGATTTTTATTTAATTAAAAGGGAGCATGTTCTCTTAATTAAATAATATTATTTTATTTTTAATTTTTTCTCTTTTTAATTAAATAAGGCTTAAAATAAAATGACCAAACCTTAGGAAATATTGAATTAATTACGATTTGATCTAGAAAATTGATTTAAATTGAAAATATTGCAAAGCATTGATTCAAGAAACTGATAAATTGATGAATGGGGGCCCAAAGTCTAGGTGACCATTTTAGGGTGCATACATTTGTCCCTCTTTGACTAATGTGTGATCTTCATGGGAACACATGTAATCAAAGAATGAAGTTGAAATGTGAGATCGATTTGGGATCACAAAACAACCTAGACGTGTGATCGACGAATGGGAACACATCAGGACAAAGATAAGTTGATTGAAAAAGAAAAGGCCAACACCCCTGTAAATAGGTAATTGTCAAGTCTCAAGCAAGGTTGCCCCAAGTGAAGAAATTGATAGGATTGATAAAGCTGAATCAAGGATTGAAGTTTGATAGGTACTACCCCCTCATGATCGAAATTAAAATGAGATAGAGGAGAAACAAAAAATTGATAAATTTGATCAAATCAAACTAAAGATAAGGTTCTTGATGTAAGATGAAAAATATAAGGATCACAAAACCAAGGTAGATCATTAAGTATGAAAAATTATGCCCCAAGGTTGAATCAAAAGAAAAGAAGTGGGGTGAAAGCAAATGGAAGATAGAAGTTTGGAAGAAGTAGAAAGAAATGGAGAGAAGAAAGAGAATTTGACTCAAGAAAGAGAATGCCTCAAAATCAATCAACTATTTAAGATAGAAATTTTCAATTGAGATCATGAAAGAAGATAAGGAAATGAAGATCAAAACGTGACCACAATTGATTAAAATTCCAAAAATAAAGATAAAGGAAAACCCTCTCAAACTCATAATGCAGCCTAAAAATGCAAATTAACATGAAGTCTAACAATGCAAGCTACATGAAAATGCAAAGGTGTACTTGCAATAGAGAAACTATAACATAAGATTTTGTGTTCATCATTCATTAGAAAATGGAAAGGAACTTATTTTCATCATTGGGTCATTATTAACGGATATCGAAAAATCACACAATCATCACTAGTCACAAGTGCAACTATGAAGATATGAATATGATTTATATCGGATTGGAATGTGGAAAGATTCTAACATAAGCATCAAAGACATAAAGGTCAAGATGACTTCAATGTTAGCTTAACCAATTTAATGTAGCAAAATGACACTCACATCAAGGCATAGATGTTGGGATGACCATAAGAACAGTTGTGCAAAAATAGTCAAAGATGATGCCTCAAATCTCCTAAGTGTTTCCAGGGAACAACAAGAGACACTCTAGAGTTTCAAGACCACACCCACAAGCAGAAAGCAAATAAAAACATGCCCCATGCCCCAAGTCCTCTAGCTATGCATCCTAGAGAGACTTATTAGATAAGGATAGTCAACGAAAATCAATAACAATCAGCACATAAAAAATATCATGACATAGGTCAAGCATTAAGTGTTGTGTTTAAAAATTTAAGTGTGTTAATTGATACTGAGTTCCGAGGATAAGGATCGAATGCTTGCAAGAAGGAAAGATCACATGACAAAATTGGGTAAGACCAAGCTAAGAAGTGTTGAAAAATACTCGATGCCAGGGGTTGTGTTGAAAAATACAGTTGGGGAGGTGTTGAAAAACACCATTTGCAAGGTGTCCTAAAGACTAACACATCCAAGAGACCAAAGCTAACACAGTTATGCCCCCTAGACAAAGACAAAGACCAATTCCAAACCAAGGCAATAAGGACAAGGCATGATGGATAAAGGCTAAGTGTCGAGGATGTGTGCTAAGAAACAAGGGTGCAAAGGCCTCAAGTAGTGCTTGTTTCCAGGTTTTCACCACTTGGATTTTATTGCAATTTTTTTATTTTTTATTTTTTTTAGGACTTTTATAAATATTTTTTTATATTTTTTCTACCAAGACGCTTGTTTCCATATTTTCACCAAGGCACTTTTTCTATTTTTTTTGAATTTTTGAATTTTTTAATTTTTTTGGTATTTTTGGAATATATAATTTTTTTGAGATACATCAAAGCGCATATTGCTAGGTTTTCACTAAGATGATCATTTTTTCAAGACATTTTCTAATTTTTAAAATTTGTGACAATATATCAATTTTTAGTATTTTTTCAGGATCAATAAGTATGTACAAAGCATGCCCCTAGATAGAATGGGCATCAAACTCCCAAGCAAGATCACATCTTGTAGTCCCAATGTCTAGCAAGGTGGAGAACAAGATGGATTAGCAAGTTGGTGGAAGAGATGGAAGACAAGAGAATGAAGGAGAATGAAGGGAAGAAATCCTCAAGGGAAAACTCCTCAAGAGTACCCAAGCGAGGGAAAAATTGTCATGTAAAGCACATTTGAACAAGCAATGAAAGGCCAGCATAGGATAAGTCACAAAAAAGTAATGCAAAAGAAGGAAAGGATGTAGTCCAAAGGAGTAGACATGTCAAGAGGCTTCATAGCATCGTGTTTTACTCTTTTTTTATTAGATTAAGACCAAAGGGAAAAAGGATAGCGAAAGGCTAGAATGAATGGAGGAAAATAAATATGAAGGCTAAACATGAATGGAATGAAATCAAGATCATCGTAAGATAGCTCACAAGATAGCCAAATGTTCTTGTATAGGTCAACATTGTCAAGATCAAAGAGAGAAGATGAAATGGATGAAATATGTAGAAGAACTACGCATGATGCCTGATTGCCAAGTTTTCATCATGGTACTTATCCAAGGCTCCACAAGGAAGTGGTTTTCACCATAGGATGAATTTATTTCTCTTTACTTTTGCTACCAAGGCACCTGTTTCTGGGTTTCCACCAAGGCACATTTTCAATTTTTTCATTTTTTTGTTTTCTTTTTGAATTTTTGAATTTTTTTTTTGGAAGAAGGCAAGCTTTTAGATAATGCTCCTTGAAAGGATAAACCATGATATTCCAAGGATTCAAAATATGCTCAAAGATGCTAATAGGGAAAGGAAGATGGAAGGGGAAAATGGAGGATAAGGTTTTATGTAAAGTGAGTGAGGTTGGAAGATAGGAGGTACAGGAAAATGAGGAAAAAGGATAGAAGGTAAAAGGATAATGAATGGAAGGATTGTGAAAGGGTAGATGAAAAGGAAGGAAAGATCAACATCAACACACACTTTTAAGGGTGGTGAGAGGATGGAGGAAATGTGAATGAAGGAATACGTGAAGGAATATGGTGAATAGATAGCAGAGGTTGTGGTTTAGGTGCATGAAATGGAAGAGTGTTTTTGGAAGAAGATGAAGTGGAAGCCTTTGGAAGATTGAATGTCAACTTCACTTGTTGCTCAACAGTAGCTCTTTCAAGAGAGACTTTGGAATTCATATAGCCGTAGGCTTTTCATTTCTTTTTTCTGATTTAGAGATAATATCTTCAATGATGGATTTTGGAACCCATACTTATCTTGTAGTTTTCTTCTTAGATATCTCTTTTGACTTTATGCCTCCATGTCGATTAGAGAAGACGTGGTGATCTTATTTTTTTTATGGATTCTTGCATTGATTATTTTTCTTGTATTGAACATTCAAGTTACTTCCAAAAGACTTGGGACTTGTGGAAGAAGGAGGATATGACTAGTTTAGATGGGTGGTTGGATGAAAAGGATTCAAGGGTATGCATCTATGTTGATCTTGAGGAAAGATAGGAGATGGAGGGACATAAGGACCCAAGATGGATGATGAATTAGGAGAGTTAGGAGGGGAAAGTGAAGGGACATAAGGGCCCAAGATGGAAGGAAGACGTGAAGCCCTTAGTATTGGTGGAGGAGGTCCAAGGATGGACATGGAAGATACAAAAGGATAATCAATAAGTTCATCAACATCTATATGACAACCAAGGACATCAACATCTTTAGAGTGAGCATTAAGATTTGCAATAGGATCATAAACATCTTGAATAGGAGCAACTTTTTTTATAGGATTGTTTGGAGCTTGAAAAGACTTAGGAAGAGTAGAAAGTGGAAGCGAACATGGAGTGGTAGAACAAGAAGATGGAAGACTTTGATCTTGACAAGGAGCTTTAGATAGCATAAGCATATAATTTTTCTCTTGATTTTCAATAGGCTTAACATTGGAAGTAATAACACTATTTTTAATAACCTTAATGGAAGTATCATCTTTGGAAAGCGCAAGTGTAGTAAGGTTATTTTGATTATAAATAATCTCAATGGTGTAAGTAGTAGCTTGATCTTGCTTAGGAGAAGACTTAAGACATGGTGGAATGAATGAGAAAGGGTGTGCAGGATCAAAAGAACCATGAAATGGATAAGAGACATCATGAAAAGGATTGGATGACATGGATGGTTCTTGATCTTGATCTTTCTTTATGTTCTTTTCTTTATCATTTTTAGAGTCCTCTTGACATGGAGCCACTTCTAAGGACAAGGAAGCATATTGGAATTGTATGGAAGACTTTGGATGAGATGGTGAAGGACTACCTGAAGTAGGCATTATAGCATATAAAGGCTTAGGCTCTTTAGGTTTAGCATTATTGAAAGTATTTGCATCCAAGTGAAGGTTAGCTTGAGTTTCTTTAAGAGGTAGCCCTTGAGGATAACTATAGGGAACCACATGAAAAGTATTAGGATTTTTGTTGGATGAAGGATTTGTGAAAGATTTGAAAGAATTGGAAGCTTTAGGAAATGTATGGGTATTGGAGGAAGTAGGGGATGGAAGGGAACCATCACAAGAAAAAGGTCCATCATTAACATAATCTTTCTCAAGAGTGTAATCTTTATTTTTAGATGAGAGCTCTTAGAGGAGAGATTCTTATAGTATTTACATTTATAATTAGCACGGAAAGATTTCTCTTCCTCAATAGAAATAGATGTATCATCTAGGTATTGTTCACAAAAATCATCAAAGTCTTTTTCAAAATCAGAATCATATGGATCACCATCATGATCTATCCAATGTGATGACCCATTTTCAGTAAGCATGAGCACATGACTAGGAGGACTCTTAGGAATAGATGTGTCATAGGTATCACTACATTGTCCATCATCATAGTCATAAAAGATAGGCATGTCACTCTTTGTGGAAGAGGTATCACAAGGATTGTCACATTTCTCATTATGGTATGTCTTGAGAAGAGAAGTAAGACTCTTGGGAGAAGTAAAAGAGGAACGAGATTGTGAAGAAGAGAAAAATGAAGACCTAGTGGAGGAAGAAGACTTGGATAATGAGGAATGCAAATAATGTCTAGAAGAGTCATGGTAAGACTTGGAAGATGAGGAAGGATGAGAAGAATTAGAAGATGAAAAATGTTTGGAAGAAGGAGGTCATGACATGATCATGTCTATGATCCTAGCAAAGGCATCTGATTCATTCAACTTTTCTTTTATTTTTGTCTTAAGTGTATCAACCGTGCAATATTTAGGACTATTGGAGGAATAAAACTCTTCGAATTGAGCAATGAGTTTGAGATCATCTATTTTCAAGAGAGGTTCCATAACAAGATAGTTGAAATTCATGGTTTTGGAAGAGGAGGAATCAAGCATGGAAGTGATAGCAGAGATGAATAGAAGAAGGTAAGACTAGATAATAAGAGGAAAAGAATCAAGAGGACATGAAAAATTTAGGAAGAAGAGGAAGAAGTGTGAAGGAAGAAGAGAAAGGATGGAAATGGGAGACTAGGAAGACATGGGAGATGTGGAAGAAAGAAGACCAAGAGTCATTTTGTGCAACTTGATACCATTTAAGTTCATTTGGATGTTGAGAAACATGTCATAGCACTTTTGGGGAGATCTTTGAAGTTTTTATCACTCGGGAACTGATATTTGTTTGTTTGAAAAGATCAGTTAGATGCATCAACAGATTCTTATGATTGATCAAGCATGCAAGATAGCAATCAAGGAATTCAAAATAATTATCTTCAAACAATGAGCAAGGGACAAAGCAACCTTGTGCATCAACAAGAATAGTGACGTAGTATTCTACTCCTTAAAAGATGTTATTTGTGTATGTTCTCAAAATATTTTTCAGTCACGCACATAGTCCTAGAAAGAAAAGTTTGGTTGCACTATGGTTCTTAGTAATGGTTTGACTCTGAAACTTTTGCAATTTCAAGAGGGTGAACTCCAATCCAGGCACACTAGGGTTTTGACACATTTTGAGAATTTAATCAATTGAAGATGTTGAGGAGATCTGACAACCCAACAAGAAACTACACCCATGGAGATTTCTTCCACAAGGACATTTATATAGCGGTTGTTGCTACCATGGCAAAAATGGCTATTACCACTTGAGGTTCCATCCACATGGTTGACCCAATAAAGGGAATGTCCACTATGGTTAACCCTCTCTAAAAAGGACCACATGGGGACTTAGTTTAGATTCAAGGATCTAAGTTTTTGATACTACCCAAAAAAGGAGTAGAGCATAATCCTCTAGCCTCTTCACTTCACCCAAACATAGCAAGCAAGTTCATTGACATGCTAAGATTGAAACCACCTCACCAAGGTTCATGATGTCAACAACAATGTCTACCGAGCTCTCTAAGTGGGTCCAAGAGAGAATGTACCGATCAATGTTGAAGACTAAACCAAGCAAGATCGTGAGATAGTAACAATATCCTACCTACCTACAAGGGGTTCTATCATCAAGAAGAGCTTTGCAAGAAACTCACTCTCTCAAGAACACCACAAATAGTGTTCATAGGGCCTAATTACTATGTGAAACAAATATGCAAGAAAGTGAATCTATGTTCTTTTTAGAGCCCAAAATTAAAGTGTGATCTATGAAAGCAATAAACATTCAAGCTAGACACATGAGAGGTTTATTTTAATTTCTAAAATAAATTTTTTATAGAGATGAAACAAAATACCTCAAGTCCAAAGCAACGCACTTAGTAGATTTTTGTTGAGCCCTTTATTTGCGCAAGCAAGCCACGAACTCTCCAACAAGCAAACAAGCAAACAAGATATGCAATGTATATCCAACTTATGCAAACCTTAGAGTTAGATTTGAAAATCAATTGTTAGGAGCAATAATAGCCAGCAAATAATCCAAATGACAACTCATATCATGCATTGAACCATGAAAAATAAGTGCATACTCATCACAAATTTTATTTTATTTTGCATTTGACCTAGTCAACAAGATCTGATTTTTTTTATATGATTTTGGCCTCAAAAATAGAAATGAAAAATAAAGACCCCTACTAAAAAATAGAGAGGTTTCCAAAAATGTAAAAATTTTGGAAAAATTCCTTAATTTGTGCCCTGGAGACCAATTTTATTAAAATAGACTAGTTTTTGTAAATCGACTATTTGAGCTATGATATTGCATCCAAATTTAAAACATAAAGAATGGACCCCCTATATAATTTAAATGGATTTCTAAAAATGTAAAAATTTTCAAAAAATATGTTGATTTGCACTGAAAATAAATTTTTTATGAAAAATAAAGAAAAACTTATAAAAAATCCAAAATACCTTGAAAAATTCTAAATTTTTTATTGGAGCTTCTCTAATATGTCGTCAACCTACAAAAACAAATTTAGACCAAAAATCCAAGCTATTTGGGAGATATGATCAAATCTATGGAAATCTAGGGTTTTTATCTCCAAGCAAATCTGCACAAGGGGGTTAGCTCCAAAAATAACCAAAACAAGCCTGTAAAGGTGGGTTGCCCCACGGTGGGCACCAAAAATGTGTGCTAAAATTTTTTCACACTTCTATGAGTCATTGTATCCAAGATTTCTCAAGAATGAGGTCTAAAATGGTGACTCATAGCTCTCTATTCATGGACTGCAAGGATTTGTAATGAAGGCCCTCATATTAGACCTAGTTTGTGCCCATGCAAATACACCATAAAATGAGAGATTCAAAGAGGAAAAGCAAGAATGCTAGTCTCCATGATCATCAAGTATGCATGCAAATGAAAATGAAAGCTATTCTATATGATAATAATGCATGAAAGCAAACTAATCTATGAAAGGAAATGCTTATGCAAGATTATTCTATGAAAGGAAATATGAATCTAATCTAATATGCAAGTGAAGGATTAATCTAAATGGATTGCCATGGAGGCATGAGAGAAGAAGACAAGAAAAGAGAAGTTGCAATGTCCAAGCTCAAATGCTCAAATTCTCCTCCAAAATCATTCTCCAAACCTGCATAACAATAACATAAATCTTGATCTCTAAAATCTCCACATATAAATGAGAAGGAGAGGGATCCTTATAAAGGATTTTAGAAATGAATGGATGGTCAAGATTAAGAGGCAAAAAGAAATGAGCAATGGTGAAGATTAAATCTTCGTTGATCCATGTGCTCAAGATTCTCAAGAGGCAAAATCAATGGACATGGTTAAGAGGCAAAAAGATGTGTGGAAGAGATTAAGAGGCAAAAGGAGATTCCACTTAGCTTGGAAAGTGTGCATTCAATGTGTAGACAAAAAGTCTTTTTCTTTTTCTTTTTATTTTATTATTTATTTATTATTTTTAGCAAAGTGGTTTCCATTATTTAATTAAAAGATATTTTTTCTTTTAATTAAATGTGGCTTAGGATAAAGTGATTTTATTATTTAATTAACAGATTTTATTTTTATTATTTAAAAAAAGATTTTTATTTAATTAAAAGGGAGCATGTTCTCTTAATTAAATAATATTATTTTATTTTTTATTTTTTCTCTTTTTAATTAAATAAGGCTTAAAATAAAATGACCAAACCTTAGGAAATATTGAATTAATTACAATTTGATCAAGAAAATTGATTTAAATTGAAAATATTGCAAAGCATTGATTCAGGAAATTGATGAATGGGAGCCCAAAGTCTAGGCGACCATTTTAGGGTGCATACAGTGACCATAGATCTAACAATGTAGATCCATGTAGTGACTATTGAAGTCATAAATGTCCAAATACATCTAAATCCAAGCTCTCATAGCTAGAAACATTGATTCAGGGGAAAAATGAGATTCTAGTGATATTTTGGCAATGCTCCCCTTAAGTCCTACAAGGCCCTTCATGTTGATGAAGATGTCTTCAACCCATGCCAAGATCTAGTAGGGTCTACTAGGGCTTCCTGAATGCTCGCAACTCCTTTGTTTGTCTCATCACTGTTATCTTTTCTTCGCTGCTCTTAACCCACTTTTCTTTGTATTATTCTTTCATCTCTACAAGTGTCCTTTCATCTTCACTGAGTTCCTTTTTCCTTGCTAATGGTCTAGGTGTCCTTTTCACTAGTCCATTAAACTTACAATACTTTGTAATATGTTCATCATTATTGCACTTAAAACATGTAACCTTCTTCTTAGATCTGAGCTGACTATAATCAATCTACAACTTGCAATATTTGGTGATGTGTCCAAAGTTACTACACTTGTAACACATAACCTTCTTAGGTCTATTATTAGGTTTCCTTTCATCTTGCTTTCTATTTTCAAGTTTTCTCACATTAGGTTGGTTGTCCTTCTCACACTTTCTTTCATAGTTTCATCTAACTTATTGGTTTCACTTTCTTTCTCAACATTCTTCTTCAAATTGGAATAATTAGGTCTTCTAGATCTCATATCAGGCTGTTGGAATGGAAATATAAGGGACTGAGAGGGGAGGGGTGAATCAATACCCTCAAAAACTTTTAACTGAATACTTAATCTAAAAATAGTAGTAACTAACTAACTTAATCCATTGTATGCAACATTCATTCAAATGACTTTGTAAGTGTAAAGTACATGAAATGAAACAATAGATCAATCATGAAATGTAACACATAACACCAATATTTTGGTTATGCATAAACCCTTGTTAGAAGGTAAAACTTGCGATGGGGATGACACCCACATAATCTTCACTACTACAGATAATAAAGTTTTTTGGTTAAGGCTACAAGTTTTGATCACTTCTGGTGATCTTACCCTATTAGGAGTAATAATCAGATTGACTAGATCGACCCCATTAAAGGATTTAAACAACACTATTTGAGTGTGCACTTAGTTAAGAGATTTACAAACAAACTATTAAGTCTACTCTATTAGGAGATTTTACAAACTCTATTACAATGATTAGAGAATAACAGAAAGGTATCTGTAAATGACAACTATACTTTGTCTAAATCAAAGCTATGATATACTAAATAAATATTACCTTAATGTGTATTGTACTATCCTATGTTCTACTCAGTAGCCTTGACTATTTCTGAATAAACTGAATTGGATCTCTGATCACTGCTCATTCATGCAAACCTTCTCTGAATTTTGATGTCTTGAAGGAGGCTACTGCTTCAAGATCTCCTTCTTTTTATTTGCTTGATTCACTCCTATATGTCCAAAATGACATCAATTAGAAATATATAGCAAACTGCTATGATTGCCATGACCTAATTAGGTTTACAACATCTTAGAAAACCTAAGATCTACGGTGTACAAAATAGACCTAGATCTGAGTATTACATAGGAATCATCATTACATTTAATGATTACATCTACAATAAATAATCCATGATCTTGGTAAAATGTTTTATGAATCTGTGTAACCATTTGCATAGATAAATGTGACATTACTGATTACTATGATGTTTCCTGGATAACTGGGTAAACACACCCAATTCTGATCGGTGAATACACTGGTGCTCAATGTGTATGTTGCTTAGTATCTACTGATGCTCGGTGGTCAGCTTACTCTGATACTCTGTAAATGTGCTCTGGTGCTTGGTTAAACTTGTTTCCTTTTCACTCTTAGTACTACCTTGTGATTATTTCGTGTGAAGGCTTATTTGTTTAACCGACTAGGATATTATAGCTAGTTGTTCCTCCTTTTACCGACTGATCCAATTTGATACTAATGACAACATCCAATGCTCAAATAGAGATAACAATCTCCCCCTTTGGCATTAGTATCAAAACTTGTAATGTATACAAACTAATATATCTCAAACTATTCTTACACTTCATATATACATATCAAAATTGACTCTTTACAAAATTACATTACTCCCCCTCGGTGCATGCTCCCAATATGTATGCAATATAGTTAGCATATATTTATACAATTGGCATATAGATTATATTTCCCCCTTTTTGAGATTAATGCCAAAACAAAATTTGTACTTACAATTTGTCAAAAATGTGCTGATGGGTTTTCTTGAGAGATTCTAAGAGGTTTTCCCATTCCTCTTTCAAGTTGGTGAGAGTAATATGCTCAAGACCGACTTGTGCATGCATTTCAAAAATTTTCTCCAACACTGAAATCTCAAGTGTTGTAACTAAGGCTTCTGCCTTGATAATGTGTCGCTCAATTATTTTGAGGTGAGGAAGTAACTCTTCTTGAAGCTCGATGACTTGGTCACATATCTTATCCTCCTCCTTCATCAAATCTTCTCTTAACCACCTGATTTCTTGTAGTTGAGGATATGCTTATGAAAAGAATCTAGCTCGGTTAAGGATGCATTTTCACTAGCTAGGATTTCAGTATCCAACTTTTTAATCTTTTCACTGACCTCAGTAGTGAAACTCTCCACAGTGCATAACTTAAATAACATTTGAATTATTTTCTGAGTAATGGTTTGTAGGTTGATGATTACCTCAGAAATCTTGATTTTCTTTACTGCCACTTCTTGGTTGATCTTTTCTACTAATTTATTTTCAATCTTAGCTTCTTCCCTTTCTTCAATTCAGTGCATTTATTTGATTGGCAAGGGTGGCAAGTTGGTCCAATATAGGTGTTTCTTCATTAATCTAGAACTCAGGTACAAATTGTTGCAAGATGTCTCTCACATCTTCAAGTATATGCTTGCTCTTTCTTTCTTTCTTTAGCTTCTCCTAAGCTACCTTCCTTGTGCATAACTCCCCATAGTTTCTCAGTGTTTCGGGGTCCAAGGTCCTCGGGTCACATTCAAGTATTTCTATTATTTCATCAATTGTGACAAGCCCTTTTCCATGCTTTTTCTTCTTCTTCTTGGACTCTTGGGGTGATGATTTAACAAAAGGAACTATATCCTTTACCTCAACACTCGACTTTTCCTACTTGGTAGACATTGTATCTTCCTAAATAGGATAAAATATGAGATGAATAGGGTTTTAGAATAATTCATATGAAAGAGAACCTAAACCCATATTTTACTCATTCATTTGAATTGTAAGGGGATAGAATGTAAATCTGGGAATGTAAGTATTGAAATGAAGAAATAAAAGTACTCACCTCTTAAAAGAATCGGTTGAAAACCCTGTCAGACAGTCTAAAAAATTGTTGATTTTTGTGACCCTATACCAAAATGGCGAGATCTACAAAACCCATAAATATTTTTCTTTTCTAAGGTCAAGTCATCTTTGACCCAGATAGTGGGGCAAGGTCTTACCCTGGGGTAGGATCCTACCCCTCACTAAAGGTTGTCTCCGCTGGAAATTTTGTTTGCGGATCTCAGAAGTTCATCGAAAAGGGTATCCGAATCTACACTTCAATTCACTATCTTGCACCTACACCTACAAGAAAAATGATTTTTTGTTTGGATGAGGGGTTTGCCTTGGTCAAACCCCAGTTTTGAATCAACCTTAATAATGAAATTGAAATAGAGAATGCTAGCAAGTAGTACAAGTATATCTAACAACGAAGCTATGATATTCAATATATATGCAATTGTATTTGAAATGTAAATAAGTATAATGATATGAAAGCTTGGACTCAACAATGTAAATGTAAATCTAAACCTCCATGATTGTATGCTTGGAATCCACCTTGAAAAGAGAATGAATGGATCTTGAAGGAAGATCACACCACCATGATGGATAGATCTAGGGTTTGAATGAATGAATCTTGAACGCTTGAACCAAATCCCTTCAAAGGCTTGAATGCATGAATCATTGATCTTCAATGGAGAACTTGAATGCTTGAATGGATGATTGCTTAAATGGATGATGTCTTGAATATAATGCTTGCTTGAATTGCCTTGAGAAAACCTTGAGCAGTTGATCTCAAAACTTGATGCCTTGATCATGAAAGTGGATGCAGAAAATGAGAGAGGAAGGCTTCCTTTTATAGTAATCTAGGGCACAAACTTCTAGAGAGGCTAAAATTGGAGAATTAAATCCCAATTAACCTTAAACCCTAGAAATGGACCCATATTAAATGCAATTTAAGGGTTTACCATTCCAAAATCTAAAACAGCCGATCTGGAAGTGTGAAAATAAAACTTTCCAAAACCCGACATCCTAAAACTTTCAGAAACTAAAAATTGGACCTGGGGTCAGGGATGAGGTAGTCTCTGTCCTAGGTTAGGGTTGAGGTCATCCTTGACCTAGGTCAGGGACTAGGTCATCCTTGACCCTTCAAGTCATCTTTGACCCAGAAAGTCAAAGTCTTCAGATTCTCAGAGAAAGTCTATCAGAAAGAGACTAGAAACAAGGAGAGAGAAGAAAAATAGGGGGGAAACAACTAGATCCATGAAAAGACCCAATAAAGGTGCTTGACATGACCCCAAACCACTTATTCAGAGGGCTAAATTCTCTTAACATGGAAGTGCTTCCATTTTAAGATGATACATTAAGCCCCCACTTTAGCAAGAGTATGGACTCGATGCAAACACTTGGTAAAGGAGAAGAAAGAAAAGATCTAAGTGGATTCACAAAGAGATAAAATAACACTTAGCTAAGGAGACAAGCTCCCAGGCTAAGGATTCTAACTCAACATACACACACGAGGGTGCGAAAAGAAAACCAAAAAATCAACACAAAAGAGGGGTTAGTACAAAATAACCCACATCAATTAGCATAAGAAACCTTGCTAAGAAATATTTCTCATACTAATATCATATTTGGAAAGCTATCATAAAAGCATAAATGATTACATAAGAAAGAAAAGAGAAACACTATAAATAACATAGCTTCATGATCCGGTCCTACTAGCATGAAAGCAAAAAGAGAGAAAAGAGAAAGTGATTACCTCACCCAGTAAGATGCCCACCTTACTGTGAATCACCAAGGGAGGGAGAGCCAAACAGGTGGCCAAACCTGATAGTTCACCCATAAAATATGCTTGCAATTGTAAATGCATCTTTTGATGGCTTCTAGAATACCCATAGATCCACCTTCTTATATCACTATGAATATGAAATGCATGTCTCCTCAGGATTTAGCAACTTATATGTGTTACCTTCAGAGGATTTAGCATATTGAAAATTGAAAAATGCATGTCTCTTCAGGATTTAGAAACTTATGTGCATTACCTTCAAAGGATTTAGCATATTGAAAATTGAAAAATGCATGTCTCTTTAGGATTTATCAACTTATGTGTGTTACCTTTAGAGGATTTAGCATATAAAATAAAATAAACTATAGTACAAGGGAGACCCTATATATGCCCCCCTCCTTATTGTGGCTATCTACTAGACATGATAAGGAAGAGGAAGAGGATACCTACTTCACAATGCAAGGAAATATCCTGCTTAACAACAATGTATACCATATTCTTAGTGAGGGATATTGACCCCTACATCTAAGAGTATAGATAATCATGAAAAGGATATGTCGCTCATGGAAAAGGATCCTCAATGAAAGAGATCTTATCAACAAGACCCCCACCATAGAGGAGTACTTTAGATAAAATATCATCTTTCAAAGGTGGGAACAAAGATTCAATCATCAAGCCCCCTGCAAAGAAGAGGAAGAGAAATCTTTAGAATGAGGGAAACAACTCTAAACCCAAATCAAGGGTAAGAGTTTATAATGAACATAATTTGCAACATAGAGAAGAGGTGATGACCTAGGACAACAACCTCTTATATAAAAAGGTTATCCATATTCAAAAAATCTATCAATATGATGAAATAATATTGTAATATAAATATATTAATATGATTTAGAACAACAAAGAGGGGGGGGGTGAATCAGTTGTTCTCAGGTCTAGATGTATAAAAACAAACTTTCAAACTCTTCAACAGATCAGATCAAACAACCAATAGCTACTCAGTCATTACTAAATACATAACAAAAATATATAATAGTGTAGTCCACTATCCAATAGTATGTAACTTGTAAAACACATAAATGTTCAAACTAAAACATTCACACAAGTATTAACACTAGGATTATAGTGGAAACCCAATTTGGGAAAAACCACTCTGTAACATGTTACTAATATTTTCACACTTCTGAAGTGAGCTCTATGAAAAGTCAACCCTATCAAAGGTTACAAAACACACTACTAGGTGTGACCCGGTTAAAGGATTTCAATCACTTTGTTAGAAGTGAGCCTTGTTATAGGACTTAATACATTCCATTAGAATGCAACCTTGTTCAAAGGATTTATACAAATGACTGTTAGGTCAACCTCTGTTAAAAGGATTTTGACTAATACAATGATTAGAAAGTAATAGTAGTATTGATCTGAAAACATACAACTCATTTTGAAAATATCAAATCCAATTCCATACACATATGTTGGCTTACTGACTGTGATCCATTTTCATCTCCATCACTGATCTGCTCGAAAATCTCTTCAAGAAATCACAACACCTTCTCCTTTAGCCTTTTCTGCTTATACAGTCAATAAAATCAACAACAACTCCAGCATCCTCTACATGCTTCAACCTCATGCTTAGGTTTCCTTAATACTTCCTCACTTAGGTTGATCTTACTTTTTCCACTCAATCTCCTCCTTAGATATTAGGGTTAGGTCAGATTCATCGAATCTTTCCAACTTTATGTTCTTTGTCCATCCTTCTAGAATCATCTCAAATCTCTTTAAAGATTTACAATAAAACATTTTTCAGTGCATTAAATACTTCCACACAATCAATAAATAAAGTCAACATGATTTACATAAACCAATAATTCAACTATGTCAGTTGGGAATCTGAATTCTTCATCAAATGTAAATTGTTGACACTTAGTCAATACTAAGTACAACTTCTCGATCTTCTTTGGATAGCCCGATCATCACTAAAATAATTTCCTCGGCTAATACTATCTTCCTCAGCAATTAATTGATGCTCAGTCAACACTGAATTTACTCGACATATACTGGCTCAGTCAACACTAACATCACTCGGCTTAAACTAGATTTCTTCACTTTTGCTCGGTTAAGCCTCCTTGTTTAGTCTTCCTTCTTACTTAGATAAACAATACATTGTCTCATCATTGTGCCACATAATCAAGTACCCATTGAAGTATCAAGATAACTCAACCTTTCCTTAGGTGCTATTGTTACCAACCATGCCCACAACCTTCTCATCAATCAAATAGATATAGTACTTTCTTAAATAGCAACAGTCTTACCAGTTAAGGTTTTGACATCAATGACAATACAACAATTGCTTCAATTACAGTTTCCAACAATCTCTCTCTTTGGCATTGATGGCAACACCATATGAATAACACATGAATCACCAACCAATCCAAAACTTATCTGTCCATCAAAAATATTTATAATATCCTTAGCTTCATTCTGATTCAATTGGCCTTGCTTATATGACCGTCCACACAGTAACATTCTTTCCTCTGAATCTCTCCCTCTTACTTGATCTTCCATGTGTTTTCATCTTGTTCATCTCCCTCTTTAACAATAATACCAAAGCAGCAACTAAAACATACATCCTTTTGATGTAGATATCAGCTTGTCAGTTTAGTAACAATATTTCTCCCTCTGTCATCTTTGCTTATGATTGATTATCAGCTTTGTTGTTCTTTTCACAACTCTAGGCTGCTCCTAAAGTGTGGCCTATTTCTACATTAGTTTGTCAGATACTCTTTGTAGCACATTTGATGCAGTTCTCCTAGCTTGACTAGGCAGCCTCAGTTAAGGGAAGAACCCCTAATTGACCTCTCAGATATTCATGAGCTTCTTTAGGTAAAGCTTTAGTGAATATGTCTGCTAGTTGTTCCTTTGTATTCACATATTCCATTCGAACCTCTTTATCTTGTACCAATTCCCTCAAGTAATGATACTTGATGGTGATGTGTTTGGTCTTTGTGGGCATCACTGAATTCTTGGAGATGTTGATAGCAATTGTGTTGTCATAGTAAATGACAACTAGTTCAGTGATCTCTTCTTTCATGCCTACCAATAATTGCTTTATCCACACCAAGTTTGAACAGTTCATTATTGTAGCCACATACTCGGCTTCAACAGTAGATTGGGAAATGTAATTTTGTTTCTTTCTTGTCCAGGAGACTAATCTCTATCCAAGAAAGAAAGCTCCACCACTAGTACTTTTTCTGTCATCCACATTTCCTGCCCAATCAGCATCAGTATACACTCTCAGTTCAAATCTTTCATGTTTCTTATAGAAAAATCCATAATCTGTAGTCCCTATCAAATATCTCATTATCCTTTTGACAATAATCATGTAAGTTTCCTTAGGATTGGCAGAGAATCTTTCCACAATCCCAACTACCAAAGCAATATCAAGTCGGCTATGTACAACATACTATAGTTTTCCAATCATAGACCTATACAAAGTTTGGTTTACCTCTGCAGCATCATCATTTTTAGACATTTTTTGTCTAGTAGCCATGGGAGTACGTACTGGCCTTGAATCCTCCATACCAAAGGTTTTCAGTATCTCATGAACATATTTAGACTGGGTAATGAAAATACCTTTCTCCATTTGATATACTTGTAAACCAACAAAGAATTTGATCTCCCCAAATGTACTCATTTTAAATCCAGTTTGCAATTTAGTTGAAAATTTCTTACACAGTGCATCTTGTCCACCAAATATAATATCATCTACAAAAATCTTAGCCAACAAGATTCCTTTACCTTCTTCATCTTTCATGTATATATTGTTGGTGTTATTTGTCCTTGAGAATCCAATCTATATCAGGTAGTTGTGCAGCCTCTCATACCATGCTCTAGGGGCTTGCTTTAATCCATACAGTGCTTTATTCAATTTGCAAACCATGTGTCTCTTGTTTGGATCAACAAATCCCTTAGGTTGTTCAATGTACACTTCTTCTAATATACCATTTTAAAATGTAGACTTGACATCCTTTTGGTATACCTTGAAATCTTTGTAGATAGCATATGCAAGTAGATTTCTTACTCCTTCCAATCTTGCTATAGGCGAAAATATCTCCCCATAATCTATTCCTTCTTCTTGTGCATAGCCTTTGCATACTAGCCTTGCTTTATTCCTTGTGATTTGTCCATGTTCATTCAACTTGTTTCTGAACATCCACTTTGTCCCAATGACATTTTTGTTTTCTGGTCTTGGCACCAATGTCCAGGTGTCATTCTTCTTTATATGGTCTATCTCCTCATTCATTGTTTGGATCTAGTCTTCATTTTCTAATGCCTCCCTTGTTGTCTTAGGCTCGAATTCACACAGTAAACATGTAGGATCTCTTAACTTGCTTTTGGTTAGAACTCCAATTTCTTTGTCTCTAATTATTTGTTCAGGCTTGTGATGTCTCCTTACATATTGTGCCAAAATAGGTTATGCTCTCCTTTCTTCTAGCTCTTCAGGTTCACCAACAAGATTGTCAGATTCAGCTTCTGAATGCTCGGCAATCTCTTCCTGATACTCGGCAGTACCTTCCTATCACTCGACATGTTCTTCTTGTTGCTTGGCACTATTTCCCTGATGCTCGGCATTGCTTACCTGAGACTCTACATTAGGTGCAACTTTGTCACTTGCATCTCCTTCTTCTATGTATACAAAAGATATGTAATCTTCTGGTTCTCTCTTGCTTTCAGCTTCATTTTTCTCTGCATACTCATCAACTTTGACATTTACACTTTCCATAATTTTTTTAGTGTTAGAGTTCAAACACTTATAAGCTTTACTTTTATTGGAATACCCTAGGAATATGCCCTCATCACTTTTGGCATCAAATTTCCCATTCCTATTGTCTTTTGGTATATAGCATTTGCTTCCAAAAATTCTAAAGTACTTTACATTAGGTGCATACTCGTGCCATAACTCATATGGTGTAACATTAGTGCCTTTTTTGATATGTACTCAGTTAAGAGTATAAACAGCTATACTTACAGCTTCTCTCTAGTACTTTTGTGCAACATTCTTCTTGATCATTAGTGTTCTTGCACAATCCATGATAGATCTATTCCTTCTCTCTACTATGTCATTCTATGGAGGTGTTCTAGGTGCAGACATCTGTCGTCTGATTCATCTATCATTGCAAAATAAATTAAACTCATTGGATAAGAATTCTCCACCTCGGTCAGATCTCAGACACTTCAAGTTCCTACCTATCTCTTTTTCAACCTTAGCCAAATACCACTTTAAAAATTGAAAAGCATCAGATTTTTCTTTTAAGAACACTGCAGTCATCATTCTAGTATCATCAACAAATAGGATAAAATATCTAGCACCATAATAGCTTTGTACACCCATAGGTCCACAAAGGTCAGTATGAACCAAATCTAAAGCATTCTCAGAAGTAAAAGTCTTGCTCTTGAAACTAGACTTTGTCATCTTACCCAACTGACATTGTTTGCACATTACATTCTCAGGTTTCTTCAATCTAGGCAGTCCTCTCACTTTCTTCTTTTTACTAATTTCTACTAGATTATCAAAGTTAACATGACATAGCCACTTATGCCATAACCATATATCATCAAGTTGTGTAATCATACATGTCTCTTCATATAGGTCTAGATAGAACAAAGTACCTCTTGTCTGTTCTCCACTTCCAATCAGTTCACTAGTGGCATCAAATATTTTAGCCTTTCTGTGGTGAAATTCTACTTAGTATCTAGTGCTATTAAGTTGTGCAACACTTAACAAATTATAGTTAAGACCCTCTACCCAATAAGCATTTTCACAAGTGATCTTATCAGTCAGCTTAATCAAACCTTTACCCCTTATAGGACATGGTGCATCATTACCAAATTTAACACTCCTACCTTTGTAATGATCTAAGGTATCAAACTTACTTTTGTCACTAGTCATGTGGTGTGAGCAACCATTGTTAATAATCCACTTATCATTCTTGTTCACATAGTATATTAGTTCAGTTTTCTCATCCTCATTAGATTCATCCTTCATAGCAACATAGACTACCTCAATTTCAAAATCATCACTATCAATGTCAGTTTCTTCTTTGGCAATATAACAGGATTTCTTACCTTTTCCCTTGTAGTCCTTGTACCTTCGGTAACCTCTTTCTTCTCTTTTATCCTTATGCTTTCTATCTCTTTCCTCATCCTTATCATCCTTATCAGGACATCTTGCAACTATATGACCAACTTTTTTATATGAGAAACATATGATACAGAGTTTACCTTTATACTTTACTTTTCCCCTTTTCAATCTTCTGGCCATAAGAGCTTCAAGATCCTCAAGTTCTTCATTAGATGTGTCACTTTCACTTTCACTCTCACTAATGCATCTTTCCTTTTCCTTCTTTGACTTATTCATAACCATCTGAGACTTAAATGCAGATTCAACATTAGCAACAGTGAAGCTATCATAGTTAGAAAGCTCAAAAGTAGTAAGTTTACCAACAAGACTTTCCAAGGTAAGAGCATTCTTAGGGTTACATCTAGATTCTTTAATTGCTGAAATTTTGATGGCATATATAAGATGCAAAGTTCTCAAAACTTTTCTAATAACAGTTTCATCATCAATAGTTACATTAGCTCCTCTGATAGCATTTACAACTTCTTTTATTCTACCACAATATTGAGCAATATTCTCACCTTCTTGCATTTTCATTTCATCAAATTTACCTCTTAGGCTTTCAACATTTTCCCTTAGTACATTTATGTCACCACCATAGATGTTTGCAAGAGTGTCCCACATTTGCTTAGCATTAGTGTAGTCTTTGATGTCTTCAAATTCAGGGTAACTTAGAGCAGATGCAATCTCCAGCATTGCTTGATTGTGTTCTTGCTTAGCTCTCATCTCCTCGGTAGTTAGAGGTGCAACAGGTGTGACATAGTCATGCTCAACATAATACTTTGCAGAATCACCAATACCGGCTGTAATACCCCAAAAATGGGCTATAAGTTCATTAACCTCCTACATCGACAAATCAAACAAAATCGACATCAAAGTCCTAACCTAAGGCACATCTAAACATCATCGAATCATAATTGATTATCTTAAATTTTGCATCGGGGAATATTCCTAGTAATATTCCTAATTATCTTAATTATCTTTAATTTAATGATTATTTGGCAATAAATCACATTTATCCTAAGTTTGATTAATTGAATATTTTCATATTTAATTAATTAGATTTAATATTTGCCACTTAATTGTTCAATTAAATTTAATTCTATCTATTATGAATTGTATTATTTAATTTTGACAATAAATCAAAATTCCTATCTTTAATTGATTAAATTCTTATTTAATTAATTAAAGCATGTTGTCATTATTTAATAATATAATTTTTAATAAAAGTTTGATAAAATAGTTAATTAACCCATAAATTAATTATTTTATTTCAAAAAGCAGTTAAGTTGAGAATAAATCACTTTATTTATTTATTAAATCATAATTATCCATGTGCACATTCAAGAAACAGTTAAACTCCAAATCAGAAAATCAATGCAAGTTATTGACTTTTTGGAACTCAACATCCTTTTGGAGTTCAAAAAGCTAATCTAAACTCTAATTTGAGTTAAAAAGCTATTTTTGCATGATTTTGAGAATTAACTATCTTTTATGATCAGATAACTCAAAAATCAAGATGAGTTAATTTGAGTGATTTATGGCTTTTCCCATGCACCTCCCAAGCCCTGGATTTCTATAAATTAAGGCTTTAGCTCTTAGCAAATGATCTCATATTTTGCACAATCACGCTGGAGAATTGGAATTGAAGAATCAAAGCTCTTGCGAATCGACATCTTTGTGAGATCAATCTTATTTTTGCATTCATATTACATATCATTGTTAGATTCATAGCATATCAGTTTTCAATAGCATTCATATCATATCAATTTTTATCATTCTTATTGCATAGAAAATATCAAAAATATAGATTAATTGCATTTATTCCATATCTAGAATTGCATTCAAATCCTTCATTTAGGTGTCGTCTAGGTCACTGATCTCGATTACAGTCTGAGAACATTAATCTCGCACCTATTAGAAGGCAGTAAATCGCTTGGTTAGATAGCTTTCAATTTTGCACGATTTTGATTATCACTAACCTCTAATGTTTTACTGAGTGTTGTGTCTACAGATCAGGTACAATTTTCACACACACACCGGCCAGATGCAGTTTCATCAAACTTTGCCATGCAGGGAAGTTCTCCTTATTTATCTTTGGTACCTCCTTCTTATACATCTTGATCATTTACTTCAAGTGCCTTTAAACTTGTTCTCTGTAAGTACCAACAAATTTGATACCAATTATTAATATGATTTAGAATAATAGAGAGGGGGGGTGAATTAGTTGTTCTCGGGTCTAAATGTATAAAAACAAACTTTCAAACTCTTCAACAAATCAGATCTAACAACCAATAGCTACTCAGTCATTACTGAATACATAACAGAAACATATAATAGTGCAGTCCACTATCCAACAGTATGTAACTTGTAAAACACATAAATGTTCAAACCAAAACATTCACATAAGTATTAACACCAAGATTTATAGTGAAAACCCAATTTGGGGAAAACCACTTTGTAACATGTTACTGATATTTTCACTCTTATGAAGTGAGCTTTGTGAAAAGCCAACACTGTCAAAGGTTACAAAACACACTGCTAGGTGTGACCCGACTAAAGGATTTCAATCACTTTGTTAGAAGTGAGCCTTGTTATAGGACTTACATACATTCTATTAGAATGCAACCTTATTCAAAGGATTTATACAAATGACTGTTAGGTCAACCTCTGTTAAAAGTATTTTGACTGATACAATGATTAGAAAGTAATAGTAGTATTGATATGAAAACATACAACTCACTTTGCAAATATTAGATCTAATTTTATACACATATGTTGGCTTACTGACTATGATCCATTTTCATCTCCATCACTGATCTGCTCAAAAATCTCTTCAAGTAATCACAACACCTTCTCCTTCAGCCTTTTCTACTTATAAAGTCAATAACATCAACTACAACTCCAGCATCCTTTGCCTGCTTCAACATCATGCTTAGGTTTCCTTAATACTTCCTCACTTAGGTTGATCTTACTTTTTCCACTTAATCTCCTCCATAGATCTTAGGGTTAGGTCAGATTCATCGAATCTTTCCAACTTTATGTTCTTCATCCATCCTTCTAGAATCATCTCAAATCTCTTTATATATTTACAATAAAATGTTTTTCAATGCATTAAATACTGCCATACAATCAATAAATAAATTCAACACAATTTACATAAACCAAGAATTCAACTATGTCAGCTAGGAATCTAAATTCTTCATCAAATGTAAATTGCTAACACCTAGTCAATACTAAGTACAACTTCTCGGTCTTCTCTAGATAGCCCGGTCATCACTAAAATTGTTTCCTCAGCTAATATTGTCTTCCTCACCAATTAACTGATGTTTGGTCAACACTAAATTTACTCGACATATACTGGCTCGGTCGACACTAACATCACTCGGCTTAAACTAGATTTCTTCACTTTTTCTCGGTTAAGCCTACTTGTTTAGTCTTCCCTCTTACTTAGATAAACAATACATTGTCTCATCATTGTGCCACATAATCAAGTACCCATTGAAGTATCAAGATAACTCAACCTTTCCTTAGGTGCTATTGTTACCAACCTTGCCCACAACCTTCTCATCAATCAAATAGATATAGTACTTTCTTAAATAGCAACAATATTACCAGTTAAGGTTTTGACATCAATGACAATACAAAAATTCCTTCAATTATAGTTTCCAACAAAATAAATACCACTAAGCTAAGGAAATCAGCTCCCTAGACAAAGAGAAAGAAGGAAAAACCTTGCCCCCCAAGCATGAAGGCAAGAGATACCTTTGCAAAAAAAATGTCTTAGGAAAGATATCTTGAATAGAGTCTATGGATGATTATAAACATAATACAAAACCATAGAGAGATAGGATAGGAAGAATACCAATTAAGCCTAGGATAAAATATGCCAAGAGCCTAATGGATCCTAGGAGATTGGATGGAAATACACCTCTTGTCCCCCAGTCTAGAGACAAGAGGAGAAGAGATCTATATTATATCAAAATGAAGGGTAAAATTATGAAGAAATTGTAATACCATACAAGAGTGAGATATAATTCCTAAAGCAACTCTTTCTATAATATATATCTTGAAATGCACATAATCAACAAGTAAATTTGTATTACTATAGTGAAGAGGATATTTGTACTTGGAGAGAGAATCTTTCGGCATAGGTTTAAAGAATTTCTTCTTAACATTCACCTTCTTAGCCACATCTTGAGAGGTATCATGGTGATCTTGAGAACATATAAGATAATATGGAATGATGGATTGAGAAGGTGGTAAAGAAGTAGAAACCACCAGATTAGGTTGAGGGTTATTTCTTGTACGATAGGTGTGAGCTATCAAATCTTGATCATTGAAAGAATCTAAAGACTCCATAGGTTTACCTTTGATAGTAATGTGAGGACAACATTTGATAGTCAATAAGGGTTCTAGATAAACCATGTTAGTTGTCTCAACACTACAAATAGATTCATAAGAGGGAAGAAAAGAAGATATCCTAGGAGGAGATGAGGTAGGATCTTGATTCTCCATAAGATCATCACTAAGAGGAAGAGCATTAAGGGAATTCATATCCTTCTCCACTAATGCCTCATCACTAAAAGGAATCCCAAATGGAGGTGAAGGATCTATAATGTTGTCTTCTTTCACATAAGGGGAATGTGTTTTAGAGAATATGTCATCTATTAATAAATCACCCTTTTGTATCAAAAATTCTTCACAAGGGGGGGATAAATCAATGTCTTTATCCAAGGGTTCATCCCAAAAAGTAGAATCATCCACAATGGTTTCATGAGGAAGAGAGTAATCAACATCCAAATCCAAAGGTTCATCCCAAATAGGAAGATTATCATCCCTACCAATAAAGCACATTGTAGGAGTTCCATAAGTCACTAAAGCTTGATCCTTAAAGGGAAAAGAAGGTAAATTATATTCTAAAGTAGGCTCATAGAAAAGACATAAATTAGGAGAGGAATTAACATCAATCCCTAACTCATCTTTGTAAAGGTCAATTGAAGAGGTTGTGGAAGAGGGTGAAATAGGAATAGGATCAATGGAGATCTCATTCGAACAATTTTCATCCTCACTGCCATGTACCTCATTAAGGGATCTATCCTCTTTTGTAAGAAAGACATCCAAGTATTCAAAACACAAATCATACATTTTGAATACAAAGTAATACTAAATGCGTGAAAATGTAAATGTTTTTGTATTTTAAAGAGATTTTGAATTTTTTTGTATTTTTGAAATATAAATGCAAATGCATAAAAGAAAGCATGTAAGATCTAACATAAAATGCAAATCTAACACTAAAAAGAAAGAGTTGTCATAAACGGGTTCACCAAAATGAATAGGATAAAATATGAGATGAATAGGGTTTTAGAATAATGCATATGAAAGAGACCCTAAACCCATATTTTACTCATTCATTTGAATTGTAAGGGGATAGAATGTAAATTTGGGAATGTAAGTATTGAAATGAAGAAATAAAAGTACTCACCTCCAAAAAGAATCAGCTGAAAACCCTGTCAGACAGTCTTAGAAACTGTTGATTTTCACAATCTTGAACCAAAACGGTGAGATCTACAAAACCCAGAATTATTTTTCTTTTCTAAGGTCAGGTCATCTTTGACCCAGATAGCAGGGCAAGGTCTTACCTTGGGGCAGGATTCTAACCCTCATTGAAGGTCGTCTCCAATGAAAATTATGTTCCCAGATCTCAGAAGTTCACCGAAAAGGGTATCCAGATCTGCACTTCACTTCACTATCCTGTACCTACACCTACAAGAAAAATGGTTTTATTGTTTGGATGAGGGGTTTGCCTTGGTCAAACCCTAGTTTTGAATCAACCTTAATAATGAAATTGAAATAGAGAATGCTAGCAAGTAGTAGAAGTAGATCTAACAACGAAGCTATGATATTCAATATATATGCAATTGTATTTGAAATGTAAACAAGTATATTGATATGAAAGCTTGGACTCAACAATATAAATGTAAATCTAAACCTCCATTATTATATGCTTGGAATCCACCTTGAAAGGAGAATGAATGGATCTTGAAGATGGACAAAGGATCTTGAAGGAAGATCACACCACCATGATGGATAGATCTAGGGTTTGAATGAATGAATCTTGAATGCTTGAACCAAATCCCTTAAAAGGTTGTAATGCATGAATCCTTGATCTTCAGTGGAGAACTTGAATGCTTGAATGGATGATTGCTTGAATGGATAATGGATTGAATGGAATGCTTTCTTGAATCACCTTGAGAAAACCATGAGCACTTGATCTCAAAACTTGATGCCTTGATCATGAAAGTGGATGGAGAAAATGAAAGAGAAAGGCTTCCTTTTATAGTGATCTAGGGCACAAACTTCTAAAGAGTGTTAGAAAGTAAAGTCCACCAAGATAACTGAGGGGCGGGGGGGGTGAATCAGTTATCTGATAATTATAACTTTTATCAACTTCAACAGAGTTTAACCATGTAAGCAATATAATTACTAACCATAGAAAGATGGTCATACACAATAACATAATGACACAAGATATGTTGACTAGGGAGCCTCTTGATCAAAGAGTAAACCCTGGTGGGAATGATGCCCACAAAAAATGCACTAATATGAACATTCCTTGTGAAAGAATGGACTCGGTTAGGAGCCTTATGAAATACATTCAGTACATATGAATCTCGGTTAGGAGATTTTGAATCTTTGCTAAAAGATTCTAACTCTGTTAGGAGTTATGGAAGACAGAAGGACCCACTGCCCAAACAGCTTAAATGGAAAGATCATTGAACACACTGTCCAACTAATCTCTAGATTATTCAATAGAATAATATCAAGTCATTACTGATCTCAACAATATGTTACCTCTTCTTTGACTGTGCCAACCGCACTTCACTGCTACACCAGATCTCAATTTCAGATCTCTATACCTCACATATACTCTTCACAAATTCACTTTCACAATTACATACTCCATATTACAATAAGGAAAAACATTCCTTCCTTTATACCACACTCAAGTAATTACAAATGAGTCGGCATCCAATTACAAAATAAAAGGTTTCCACACATTACATTAAATTTACACAAAACTGTCGGCTTCCAATTAGAATAATTCTTCACTAGTGTGACCTCGAAGTTTGCACTTTCATCCATGTCACTATCAACATGTCTTCAACTTCCCTTTAACTACGTAAAACTAGATTCCATCTCGATTAGGAGATATCATCTGATTTCCACAAACTGCTACTCAGGAACAGTGCCTAAATACTGCTTCCACCAAAATTCTCATAACTTCCATGAATAAATGAATTACTATCTGTGCTCTTAACCATGAACATATAACATATCCAAGAGTAAATCCTCAACATCGCATAGCTTGATTTGTAATAGCCCACGTGCGCTAATCAAAATATTGTCTTCTCCTCTGCTAATCTCCAGTAGATCACCGTGTTGACATCAATGACAATCATAGTCATGAATGCAACAACAATTGCTACAAAATGACTGCCAATACTCCCATAGGATATATTTAGCATTCATTCCTAACAATCTCCCCCATTGGCATTGATGGAAACATAGATGAAAAAACATCCAATGTTCCATGAATCCAATACTACAACACTACTGCTCTGAAAATGCTTTCAAGTCTTCTTCATCAATCAAATCTTGCTTGATTTTCCTATTCAATTCTCTCCAACAGATGGTACAAATGGTTTTTTCATGTACACTTCTCCCCCATTGACATCAATGACATAAATTTCATTATTATGTCAACAACAACTCTAATGTCAAAAGACACTATTCAGAAAAAATACATTCACTAGAGTCCTCATGACTCAACTCAAATACACATACTCCCCCATAGAGGAAGTACCAACATCCAATCCAGAAGAAAGATAATGCTCATATACTACTAGATGGATGCAACCAATTTGCATCACTTCTCAAAAGTAGGCTGGGGCATAACCCCAAGCATACCTCTCAGATACTCAAATGTATCCTTAGGCAAAGGCTTTGTAAATATGTCTACTATTTGCTCCTTTGTGCTTATGTACTCAAGTCTGACTTCTTTCTTAGCAACTTTCTCTGCAAATGTAAACTTCTTACTGGGAAATGAACTTCTCTTTTGTTTTTCCATCACACATTCCTTGCAAATAATGTTAGTAGGCTTCATAATTTTAGGCAAATCTCTTACTGCAGTGTAGTACTTATTTTCACAATGTTATCAAAATTTATATGACAAAATCTTCTATGCCATAACCAACTGTCATCTATCTTAGTAATCAAACATGTCATCTTAGTGGGATTCAACTGAAATACATTACCTCTGGTTCTAGATCCAGTTCCAATCAGATTTCCATCTTTATCTTTTATCACACAAGTTTTCTTAGTAAACCAAACTTGATATCCCTTATCAACTAATTGTCCAACACTCAAAAGATTATGTTTTAAACCATCCACAAAGTAAACATCATCAATATTAGTCTTTCCATCAAGAGTAATAGATCCTATACCTTTAATCAAACAAGGTGCATTGTTTCCAACTCTAACAACTCCACCATCATAATTGTTAAACTTTACGAACTTTTTCATGTCTCCAGTCATATGATGTGAACAACCACTATCTATAATCCAATTAGCTTTCTTTTAAACTTGAGAAACTAGGACTTTTTCTTCCTTAACATTTGTTTCAGGATTTTCTTCTTTAATTGCTACAAATCCTGTGTCATCATTACTCTCACTATCACTTTCACTTAAAGTTCTCTCTATACTAGCTTCAAGATCTTCATCATTAGCATAATAACATTCCTTAGATCTTCTAGGCTTGAAATTTTTTTGTACTTTTTAACTCTCTTAGGACATTTAGATGAAAAATGACCATATTCTTGACAAGTCCAACATTTAAAGATTTTCTTACCATCTGGTTCTCTCTTCACAAGTGAGGAAATACCTTATTCAATCTTCATGTCTTCTTCATTTCTAGATCTCCTACCGCTAGCATAATCTTCACTCACACTAATGCTTCTTGACAAAGTAGGGTGAATACTAAGAGCACTGCATGTTGTCTCCATTCTAGGAAAATCTCCTAATAACCTCATGTTCATTTCTGTTGCTTCCAATCTTCCAAGAAGAGTCTCTCTTGTAAAGTTCAAAGTACAAGCTATAACTTGTTCAATCATATGTGTTGTCTGCTTAAATGCAGGAGTCAATGTCCTCAGAATTTTCCATATAACTTCATTTTCTGTCTTTGTTCCTCCACAAGATTTTATGCCTCCAACAATTTCTGACATTCTACCAATATAGCTTGTAAAAGATTCATCTTCCAACATTCTTATATCTTCAAATGCACATATCCAATTATGTAATCTAACTTTCTTTGCATGTTCATCACCTTCAAAAGTAGAGTGTAAATCTTTCCAAATTTCATGAGATGTTTTCAAATATTTTACCTGACTATACTCATTCTCTGGAAGGGCTGTCAAAAGTGCTTCTCTGGCAAGTGTGTTACACATGAATAGATCTCTCTCATCATTAGAACATGTTTCAAGATTATCCTCATCAATGATAGTCTTCTCATTCTTTGTATTCAACCAATAACCTGGTCCTAAACATAGTAGATGTGTCTTCATCTTTTCTTTCCAGCTGTCAAAACTCACTCCATCAAACTTAGGGCTTTCTTTCCTAAAATTTTCCATGGATCTCCTTAAGCTGTTAAACTTTTCTTTCAAGGACCTGTTTCTCTGATACCAATTGTTAGAAAGTAAATTCCACCAAGATAACTGAGAGGGGGGGTGAATTAGTTATCTGATAATTATAACTTTTATCAACTCCAATAGAGTTTAACCATGTAAGCAATATAATTACTAACCATAGAAATATATTCATACACAATAACACAATGACACAAGATATGTTGACTAGGGAACCTCTTGATCAAAGAGTAAACCCCGGTGGCAATGATGCCCACAAAAGATGCACTAATATGAATATTCCTTGTGAAAGGATGGACTCAGTTAGGAGCCTTATGAAATATATTCAGTACACATGAATCCTGGTTAGGAGTTTTTGAATCCCTGCTAAAAGATTCTAAATCTATTAGGAGTTAAGGAAGACAGAAGAACCCACTACCCAAACAACTTCAATGGCAAGATCACTGAACACACTATCCAACTGATCTCTAGATTATTCAATAGAATAATATCAAGTCATTATTGATCTCAACAATATGTTACCTCTTCTCTGACTGTGCCAAACCGCACTTCACTACTACACTAGATCTCAATTTCAGATCTATGTACCTCGCATATCCTCTTCACAAATTTGCTTTCACAATTACATACTCCATATTACAACAAGGAAAATCATTCCTTCCTTTATACCACACTCAATTAATTACAAATGAGTCAGAATCCAATTACAAAATAAAAGGTTTGCACATGTTACATTAAATTTACACAAAACTGTCAGCTTCCAATTAGAATAATTCTTCACTCATGTGACCTCAAAGTTTGAACTTCCATCCATGTCACTATCAAAATGTCTTCAACTTCCCTTCAACTGCGTAAAACTAGATTCCATCCCGATTAGGAGATATCATCTGATTTCCACAAACCGCTACTCAAGAACACTGCTTGAATACTACTTCCACCAAAATGCTCATAACTTCCATGAATAAATGAATTACTGTCAGTGCTCTTAACCACAAACATATAACATATCCAAGAGTAAATCCTCCACATCACATAGCTTGATTTGTAATATCCCATGTGCACTAATCAAAACACTGTCTACTCCTCTACTAATCTCTAGTAGATCACTGTGTTGACATCAATGACAATAATATTCATGAATGCAACAACAACTACTACAGAATGGCTACCAATACTCCCATAGGATATATTTAGCATTCATTCCTAACAAAGAGGCCGAAATTAGATAATTAAATCCCAATTAACCTTAACCCCTAGAAATGGACCCATATTAAATTCAATTTAAGGGTTTACCATTCCAAAATCTGAAACAGCCGACCCAAAAGCGGGAAAATAAAACTTTTTGAAACCCGACATCCTGAAACTTCCAAAACCTAAAAATTGGACCTGGGGTCAAGGATGAGGTAGTCTCTACCCTAGGTTAGGGTTGAGGTCATCCTTGACCTAGGTCAGGGACTAGGTCATACTTGACCTTTCAGGTTGTCCTTGACCCAAAAATTCAAAGTCTTCAGATTCTTAGAGAAAGTCTATCAAAAAGAGGCTGGAAATAGGGAGAGAGAAGCAGAACATGGGGGAAATAGCCAGATCCATGCAAAGACCCAATCAGGGCACTTGACATGACCCCAAACCACTTACTCGGAGGGCTAAATGCTCTTAACATGGAAGTGCTTCCATTTTAAGATGATACACTTCCTTCTTTGGCTCCTCGGTGACCTGTGTCTCCATCGACTGAGATGTAGTGTCTGTTTGGGTGGTCTTGGTAGGATTAAGGTTTACTTATTCCTGTGTATCTACCTCTTTTTCCTTAGGCATTTTTTTCTTTGCAGTATTTTTTGTGCTTGTTCCTTGTTCCCCTGATGTATCCTTAGTTTTCTCAGGGATTGAGTCTTTGTGTTCTTCTTGTGAAATTATCTCAACAACTTGCATCAAAATTGGAAGATCACCCGGTATAGAACTTATAGCTAGCTCGGTAGAGGCTTGCTCTTCTAGTTGAGCTCCAACAATTGTGAAATCCTCATCATCTTTGATGTCATCAGGATCACCATTTGTGATATCCTCAATGAGTACATCATATGTATTAGTAATGATTCCTTGTATTTCTACTTGATCTAGTGAATCCTGTATTACACTAATTTCCTTGGTGGCATCAATTGTATTAGGTGCCTTAGTATCTGATAAATCAATAGTTTTTGTGGTGCCAGATCTTCATCATCAAAATGTATTCATTTTCCTTTCCTCTTAATTTTCTTCTCGGGTCTAATGGCCAAAGCCAACTTTTCAGACTTAGCTCAAGCTTGAAGTATGGAAGTACATATCAACTGACTATTCTCATCAATGTCTGCTAGATTTTCATCAAGTATCTGCAGTGCCTAGCTCTTTACTAGAAACCTCTTTGAATATGTTTTCATCAATTCCTCAACTTTAGGAATTGTTAGTGTCGGCATTGCTAAAACTAGAGATTGTTCCCTCATTCTCTTCTCAGTGTCCAATGCATATGTCCATCTTTGTAAAATCCTGTCGTATAGTGGCTTAGGAACATACTTAGAAAATTCAATTGGTACCTTCCTGAATTTGACCATCATCTTAATTATAGCTTCTTCAATTTTATTCTGGTCTTTGGTTGACAAATGATCAAAATGACTGATTTTAGGATCACTTAATTCTCCACTTTCTATTATGTCTTCAGCTACTTCATCAATTAACCTATTTTTATTGCTAACTACCTTGAATTGATCATTATCATCTAAATCATCTTTCCCTCTGATTAATTTTCTTCTTTTCTTAGGGGCCTCGGTAGTAATTTTTGTACCTCTCTTCTTGTAGGTCTTTGTCGATGAAGTTGCAGTAGGCCTTGATATTTTCACAACTCCTTTCTTTGGTGGAAGTGAAGCTGCAATAGATGACCTTATGTGTGCCCTTATTTTCACTTCTAACTGCATCTTCTTTGGAGTGGAGAAAGGTGAAACCAGTGTAGAGTCTGCATCTTTATCAGACTCAATTTCTTCACTATCATGTGGTTTGTCAGAAAGAAGTAACTGATCTTCAGTTGCTACCTCAACCAGTATTCTCTCAGATGTTCCAACAACATCACCAAATTGTTTAACCAAATTAGTCATCATTTTTCTAGATTTCTTAGTTATTTTACCGATGACTAGACCTATTTTTATCCTTGTCTTGGCCTCTTCATAAGTACCAAACCTTTCAGCTTTAGGGTCCTTGGGATCAACCAATAAATATTTTATTGATTTAGAAGTAAAATCAATATCTAATTCATAACCCATAGGGGCTAGCCATTTTGTCCTTGGCTCTACAACCTTCATCAAAGTGTGATCGCTGTCAACTAGAAAATAAATTTCATGTTCATACTCTTCAACTAGTTGCCTTGGAATTCTGCTCCTTGAATTCATTTTCTCCTTGAATTGTTCGAAGTAACTATCTACTAAACTGTTAAATTATCTCCCAAACTATTAATTAAATCTATAATCTGGAGTGTGACTAGTTTTTCAGTTGACCAATCTATATTACCGGCTGAACTAGGGAAAAAAATTTGTACATAGAATAATATGCAAAGTAGTAGGGTTCCAAAATTATAGGTGTTAGACTTTGCCAACTAGATAGTCTTCATGTTTTCCTCTACCTACTTCAGTAGTATCTTGACAAGGTCCAATTGAAATCCCTTCTTAACTATCTTATAAGCTATGTCAACAGCGCCACATGGTACACTATTCAGTCTGCTAGACTGGAATATCTTGTAACTGGTGACATAAGCTCTAAACCTTATCTCAGGATCTGGGATTTTGCTTACTTTCATTGCTCAGTCATTCCATTCAGATCCAATGTTCTTTTTTATCTCAGCTCAAGGTGCATTCCTTATTGCCTTGAATTTGTCAATGGTAGGGTATCTGGTTACCACTTTTATGATGTTCCTTGTAATCTTTATGGTCTCATCCAACCATAATTTTCCATCGTGATACCGACTCAACATGATCCTTATCCATTCATTCTTGAAGTTCTTTGGGAAATTTAGGGCATTTACTAGACCTTTTACCTTCAAGTGCTCATGTTCGGGTTTCAATTTTCCATCTTCACCACACAACTTCTGATAAGTTGCAAATATCTCAAAATCTCTTATCTCTCCAATTTTGCAATGTATGAATGAACAGACATCTTCCACTAGTAGAACCCTAGGTGGTATGCTTGAGAAAGCTCCCATTTTATTAGTTTGTGATGCCACTTCGGGATGACATTTGTATTTGGGCTCATTGAAAGTAGCAAAAATGATTAGATTAACTTCATCCTCCTCTGCATACTTAGACTTGTTCAATTTCATGCGGATTCCATAATTTCCCATTTAGGGTTTCGATAAGTAACAAATGAACAGCTCGACAATGGTAGAACTTACTCGAAATGACAATGAGATCACTCAAAATACTTCAAAACTATGCTCAAATGCTCTGGAAAATCCTTTTCTTTGGTTCACTTTGAAAAACTATTTTCTCTTCATGATCGCTATGTGAAAAATGAACTAAGTTCACCGCATATTTATAGATTTTTCAAATTCTCGCTCAAATTTTTTGTCATAAATGCTTGACCTAATCATAGCTCAATGACAACTGTCAAAATCGGTGTATACCACAAAAGTATCATAAGCTCGGTTAACAAGTAATTTTACTCGGTTAATACTAGCACTCGGTTAACCTTGCATAATAGTTACTGACTGGCAACTTCTCACTTGGTCTAACATATACCGGCTATAAACACTTTAAAGCTCAAAACTTGTAAAACCATAATGCATCTTAATTCATGCAGATTTGGTATGTGCACATCTAATATAAGGAACTATATGATAGATATAACCAGTTTGATTGTCAGTTCCATGCATACCTTTTCAGCTGAGGTTGAGGTGTCGATGTCACCCAATCTAATGGATGAGGTTTCACTGACTGCATTACTTGACTCAACATTATCATTTGATGATTTTCTCCACATAGTGTTTCTTATCCTCATGATATCTTCAATTGTATTGCCATTATGAAAAATTTGTGTTTCTGGTGCTCGATCTCTACAATCTTTACTTTGGTGACTGACTTTGTGATAGTGTAAGCATGCCATACCAGTGCTTGTCTAGCTACGAGATCTGCCTGTCCATCTCTTCCTCATGCACAATTAGTTGCAATATGTCCATATCTTCCACATGTTGTGTAGTTAACCCATGTTTTATAATCCCATGTATAGGTATTACCTTGTCTTCTCAGTTGATAGGTTTTGTTATGTCCTTTCGGTGTCCATATTTGCTTCATCTTTGTTCTGCATTCTTGTGAGGTGTGTCCATGCATGTTGCAAGTGTGACAATGTTTCTCCATATAGGGTTTGTTAGGAGTCCTATTAAACTTAGATCTACATTTGTATGCTTAATGTCCATACTTGTTACAACTATAACAATGACCATTGAACTTAGGAGTGGTTTTAGGTTTACCTTGTGCTTTCCTCCTGCAAACATTTGAAGTGTGGCCTGGTTTACCACAGTAATAGCATGACAATGTCTTGGGTCTTTGACTCTTGTAGTTATTCATCTGTTCAACTTGCTTAGATGATTCTCCTTTCTTGGTGTAGCCTAATCAAGTAGTGCTTCCAAGTCCTCTTTGACTAATCAGAAAATCATCAATTTTCTTGGAGCTATCTTCAGCCTTTTTCATCATCTCATTATGTTGCTGCTGCATTTTCACTTCATTTCTCAATTTTTCATTTTCTTCCCTAAGTACACCAATTTCTTCAAGTTTCCTTGACAACTCATTATTTACTCGATTGATCTCCTGGCTTACAACAACCATCTGATTGGATATCTCGAAGGGATGCTCGATAAGTCTCAATATCTCAAATTCCTTCACTTTTAACTGTTCAGTCATTTGTCTTATGTCTTCAACATCAAAATTTATATCTTGTTCATCTTGTCTCGCATTATTCATCACATCAATCATTCTTACAATTTGTTCTTCTTGATCGATCTGCAGGGCTTTCACTTGTTCAGTCAAATGAAGATTTTTCTCAGATAAATAAAAAATTGCACTATCAGATATGTTAGATATACTGCCTAAAGTGGATCCGATATTCTCAAATAGATCATCAATTTCTTCTTCATGATAATTACTAACACATTACCGAATAGCCATGTCATTTCTCTGAACTAGTAACTTTTTCAACTCATCCTTACCTAGCTTGTATTGCTCAATGAAGATTTGCATCTAAATCTTTTGATTTTCAATGGTCTTGTCCAACTTGTATCTCTCCATCTTCATATCTTTCCTCTTTAGTGGTTAAACTTTAAAATAAGAGATCTTGCTCTTATACCAATTGTTGGAATGGAAAGATAAGGGACTGAGAGGGGAGGGGTGCATCGGTACCCTCAAAAACATTTAACTGAATACTCAATCTGCAAATAGTAGTAACTAACTAACTGAATCCATTGTATGCAACATTCATTCAAATGACTTTGGAAGTGTAAAGTACATGAAATGAAATAATAGATCAAGCATGAAAAGTAACACATAACGCCAATATTTTGGCTACGCAGAAACCCTTGCTAGAAGGTAAAAACTGCGGTGGGGATGACACCCACAAATTCTTCACTACTGTAGATAATAAAGTTTTCCAGTTAAGGCTACAAGATTTGATCACTTCTGGTGATCTTACCTAGTAGGAGTAATAATAAGATCGACTAGAACTACCATGTTAAAGGATTTAAACAACACTACTTGAGTGTGCACTCAGTTAAGATATTTACAAATAGACTGTTAAGTCTACTCTGTTACAATATTTTACAAACTCTGTTACAATGATTAGAGAATAACAGAAAGGTATCTGTAAATGACAACTATACTTTGTTTGAATCAGATCTATGATATACTAAATAAATATCACCTTAATATGTATTGTACTATCCTTTGTTTTGCTCGGTAGCCTTGACTATTTTTTAATAAATTGAATTGGATCTTTGAGCACTACTCATTCATGCAAACCTTGTCTGAATTTTGATGTCTTGAAGGAAAATACTACTTCAAGATCTCCTTCTTTTTAATTTTTTCTTAATTCACTCCTCTTATATGTCCAAAATGACATTAATTAGAAATATATAGCAAACTTCTATGATTTCCATGTCCTAATTAGGTTTACAATATCTTAGAAAACCTAAGATCTACAGTGTACAAAATAGACCTAGATATGACTATTACATATGAATCATCATTACATTTAATGATTACATCTACAATAAATAATCCTTGATCTTGGTAAAACATTTTATGAACTTGTGTAATTATTTGTGTAGATAAATGTGTCATTAATAATTACTATGTTGTTTCTTGGATAACTTGGTAAACATATCCAATTTTGATTGGTGAATACACTGGTGCTTGGTTACACTTGTTTCATTTTAGCTCTCAGTACTGCCTTGTGATTGTTCAGTGTGAAGGCTTGTTTGTTCAACCAGATAGCATATTATAGCTTGTTGTTCCTCCTTTTACTGACTGATCCAATTTGATACTAATGACATCATCTAATGCTCAAATAGAGATAACACAGGATTTTGACATTCCTTTACTTTATGACCATAATTAAAGTAATTAAAGCAATAACCAAAAAGGGGTTTATTATTACTTGTACCTTTGCGATTTTCCTTCAAGTGACCTTCTTGATTGTAGTCCTAGAATTTTTATTATGAGGGCTTTCTCTACCCTTTCTTAGATTCTTCAGTTCCATTCCTTTTTGGTGAATCAACATTGATGACCGCATAACCTTTCTTAGGAAATATGTCTTCAAAAAATCCAACTCCAGTCAAATCTCAAACTAGTTTTTGCATTTCCATCTACTCATAAATATTCAAACTCTTAGTGCAAATCCATGCAACTGGTTCTCAATCACCTTGCAGTCTTCTTTGCTCTACTCAAACTGGCATCCACATATTTTCCATACAAATTTCATACTTCATAATCACATATTACATCATATACATATACCCAATTAAGATTATAGTAATTAGGTCGACCTCTATAAGACAATTACAAAACATAATTCAAGGTCATCCACATAACATTACAACACATGAGCTTACATACATTATAATGGCACTATGTCGGCCATACATACATGATCAATACATAAAATAACATAACATAGGTTGACCAATACCTATGCAACTTGTCAAGCCCTGATGCTCTGTTCTCTACCTGTAACTATACTCAGAGAGTTATATCTCTGAAACCATCATCCAAAACATGTGTGCTTACACATAGAGCTCTTTCATACATCACTACATTATCCTATAACTTCAACGCATGCCATAATTCATCATGTATCATCTCCACAATCCAAAATATTGTACCTATTTGCCTGTGACTGACTGTGTACTTAGTTATTTTTCACTTCACTTCCTATCAAAACTATGTCCTTGTGACTTGCAGTGATCATGGGGATAAGTGTTGCAATAAATGAAAACATACATGCAAACCAATGTTGACCACTTACCAATATTTCCATGGTAAAAAATTTGACCATTTAAGGGGACTAATTTAGGAGAACTTGAACTTAGTGGCTTGATAACTTCCCCAAGGTCTTTCTAATTATTATCAACCCTTGAAAATCAATAATAAACAAACTTGAAGGCAAATTAAGGATTAGAAGAGTGTATTTTATCATAGAAGATTTATAGACAAAATGACAAAGTTATGCTTATGGAAGTGACCTATAGCTATAAAATTAATCCATAAACAATAATTGTTTGGAACATAATTTGAGGTAGAATGAATATACAAATTATCCATTTTTCTATAGTAGGGTGGAAAATTTTAGTGTTACATTATATTTATTTGCCCACATCAATTCTAGAGTTAAGTACCCTAATCCCACCTTGATGCAATGAGTACTAATTATATAATTTATGCTCATGAGATATAGGTTTTCTTGAAATACTACTCATGATATGTGTCAATGAGTGACTCAAAAACTACATACTTGAACCCTGATTAAATATCATAATATGGAACACTAAAAAAAATCATTGCTACTTGTCATTTGATGAGATAAAGGGTCTCTATGATGGATGGGTCATAATGAACAACATTTGTTGAAAGTTTTACAATTGGAATAATAAGTTAAGTGGGCTTGATCTTGGGGGAAACTCTATTGTTAAACATGTTTTAGTCAAAGTATTACCGGGATGGTTGACCTTTCTAGAAGTCAGGTGATGTTTCCCTTTGTGCGTCGCCTAGATATATGAAGTGCTAAGTAAAACATTTATGCTCATGAAAGATGGGTTTATGTGAATCACTACTTAGTAGATATATGTTAACGAGTTTGACTCAAAAACTACATAGTTAGATCTTTGATAAAACATCATAATTTGATGGACTACAAGAAAATACCTACTACTTGTCATTGGATGAGTTAAAATGGCTCTATAGTGAATGGTTTATAATGCACAACATTTATTAAAGGTTTTGCATATCAACAATATGCTAGTGGGCTTGATCTTGGAAAAACTCCATGATTAAGTATGCTTGAGTTAGAATAATACTAGGTCTTCACCCCTATAAACACCTTGATGTATTGATAGCTAGATGAACCATTTATACTTATAAGAGATGAATTTGTGTGCTTCTACTCATAAAATACAAGCCAAAATCTTGACTAAAAAATCATACAATCGAGTTATGATAAAATATGATAAAATATAAATAAATAAACATAATACAAAAATTGTACTTTAAATTTTAATGAAAATGTAGACACCGAAAAATCCTTCAGAAAATAAATTATTTTTGTTTTCTGAAAATCTTTGATGACATCATCATTTATTAATTAATTAATTATTTAATTAATTAATTTATTTTTATGGCATTAAATCCCTCTCTCTTAATTAAAAATCTTTAATTAAGGAATCTAGCCTAAAAATGTCATTTAGACATTATCCCTAATTTATTAATTATTTAATTAATAAATTGACCAAAAAACTTCAAAAATAAATTAATTTATTTTTAATTTATTTTTTATCCCAAACTTGTCCAATTTCCTTAAGACCACTAACCTCTTCCAAAATCTTCTAATCCCTTCTTAATTTCGATTAAAAGGCTAATCCCATCTTTTCTAACCCTAATCCCAAGGTTAAATATTTAATTAAAGTTAAATATTTAATTTTCATATTTATTGAAAATATTTTAATAAATATTCCTAAAACTTAAGCTTTTGGAATGAATAACTTTTATTCCATGAAACTAAAGAGAAATCTAGACTCTTCTAGAATCTTCTCAAATCCACCCTCTTCACCCATCCTAATCTTTTTTTTTTTTTTGTCCTAATCTAATCCTAATCCTACCCTTAAACCTTTGTGCAATCCTAACCAAGCTTAAGACTTTCCTAAACCAAAGCAAAGTCTTTCCTTCCAAATATCTCAACCACAAAGCATTTATTGCTTCCCCAAAGTCTTCAAAGCCTCTTAAAGCCCATTCATTGCTCTTACAAGCATTTATTTGGAGAGTTATGAGCTTGGAGCCCCCTTTGTTGACTCCTCTTTGCCCTTCCCTTCATCCACTCACCTTGTGACATGTGTCACCTCCTGATTGGCTGAGAACTAGCACAATCTATGTGCTTCCCTTTGAGTGAATCTTGGCCTCTCTTAAGGATTTCAATCCTGGCCATTCATTCCTCCTACCCCAAGCCTTTAGAAATCCTATAAATACCCTCACTTCCTAAGGCAAATCATCTTTCAACTTTCAAACTCAATAGCAAAGTTATAATGTTATTTTCATTCTAGCATAAACATAAACTCATCATTTTAGATCATTTTCAAGCTTAAATCACATCTAAATTAGCTTAATGGGATTAACATAGATTCATTTCTTGTTTAATCAATCTTAGCTCATCTTTTAGCTTTGCATATTTGTGTGTTCTTGAGGCCTTTGAGGCAAAATAGGTTCCTCATACCTATTTTGTGTCATTTTGGGTCTTCTTGATCCTCAAATCATCCTAATTTGCATGCTCCAAGTGCTTGAGTTTGCACACCCACATCCATTTATATCCAAGCATATCAAACGGTGCATGGGCGCATCCGTTTTAGGCTTAAACTGAGGTGGCTTTGATTTTAGTTTGTTTACCATTAAACTTGATTTGATTATATGCTATGACGTTTGTTTGTCTTTGGCCTTCAAAATAGGTTTAGGTGCACACTCAAATCCTAGTCTACATTCTGGCACGCTCGGTGGGACTCAAACCACAATCATTTTGATGAAATTATACTTTATATGCTTGTATTTTGCAGGAAATAAAGAAATGTCACCTTCATGAAAATAAATGACGCCTACAGCAATTAAATGTCGCCTTCAAACAAAGAAATGTCACCTTCAACAAAAGAAATGTTGCCTACAAAGAATTCAGTCACGCCTTCATGCAATTAAATCACGCCTTTGAGGAAAGAAATGACGCCTATGAGCTCTGTTTTCACGCCTGCATAACTGAGATTTTCCTGTTGTCGATAACTTCTGTTACGTCCAAGAATTCTCTTCTGTCGCCTTCTTGTAATAAAATCACGCCTATGACGAAAGAAATCACACCTGTAACGAAAGAAATCACACCTCTGGTTTTTTATCTGTCGCCTTTTGAGGTACAGAATGTCGCCTGTAAGAATTAAATGTCGCCTCTGCACTTTCCAGCGTCGCCTATAAGCTGGACAGTGTCGCTTTTTGGTTTTTTGTCTTGAGTTGCTTAGGACTGGTTTTTTTCATTTCTTTTATTACAGCAAAGGTCAAACTCAATCTTGAATGAAACTAAAGGAAAGAACTTAGGTCCTAGAATGTCATTGTCATTTTGAAAAGCTAACTCAATCTCAAATGCACTAAAGGAAACAAACAACTCTATTCCCTATCTCGTTTCAAATTCCAAAGCAAGCAAACAAATTCAATCTTGAGTGATCTAAGGGATAAAACAAAGTTTTTTCAAAGTTCTTAAATCAACTCGCTAATCAAATCTTGAATGCACAAAAGGAAAGAACTTGCAAACGTTCAATTCATTTACATTTTGAGGAAAAGAACAAATCTAAATCTAAATCACGAGTGTCTTCATTTCAAAGTTCAAACATCACTTAATCAAAATTTGGGAAAATGAACAAAATCTGCTTGATGTGCATGTAGGAGTTTTTCAATTCTTGCATAATCCTTGTTAGAGTAAGCAACGTGGAACATTTGAACTTGGACAAGTTCACCTGTTCTGCTTTTAGCGAGGCCTGTCCAAGGAGAAGTGCTTCCTCCTCGGAGAACGACCTCAAACCGGTATCCCCTTCGGCCGGTATATAAATAAGCGAATACCAAAAGAATCGCTTACATCTCCTAATCGCCGGGCGTTCGTGCCAAACACGTGTCTGGGGATTGTAAACATTCCTCTCCCCCAGCATAATTGGCAAGGCTCTTAAGTGAGTCACGGATGATCAGCAAAACCGGGTATGGAGACACCACGAAACTATTAAAAACTTGATAAACTAGAAGCTACCCTATCTACATCCGAAAGTATCAAAATCCTTGTGCAAGGACCGATTCCAAGGGGTTTACCGGGTCGCCTCAAGATTACTCACCATTTGTATTCCCTTCTGGGGGATACCAAGCTGTGGGCAAGCGATTTTGATACTCACCTTCCTTAGGTAGATCTGTTTGAAGTGCTTGACAGTCAAAGACTCCGTGAAAACACTTGTTGAAACATACACTTTCAAAGCTTTGTCAGAGTCAGTTGCCTTTGTTTGTATCCCGCAGGGTTGCTTTGTCCCTTGCGGAGATTGCTTTGACTTTAACCTTTGCCATTGGAAACCTTTGCCTCAAAATCAGAAGCCTCTTTTCCAAGTGATGCCCAGCAAGAACAAACATCCTAAAGCGAAGTTGCCCAAATCCCAAGCCTATCAAGAGCGAAAAGTTATCAAGAAGAACACCAAGACCTATCAATCCATTATCCAAGCAACCCAAGCAAAGGAGAAGTCCCAAACCAGACTTGAGAACATTGCCCATAACGCCCGCATCAAACAATTCGCCTTCCGTTTCCGAGTTAACCATCACTTTGTCAACCTTGAGCCAGAAGATTAGCCATTTCCTTGTTCATGTCTTTTTCCATCTTCAGATCTTGAAATCTTGTCTCCAACAGCCTTGCATCTTAGTTTCATCCTAGTTTCATCCTTTGCATCAGCATCAAAACCTTAGTTGCATTTCAAAACATCATAAAGTGCATTCATCTTCCTACCAGCATTCTAGAATCAATCCTTGTCATTTGCATTATCCCTTTAGATAGAGCATTGTCCCTTCACCCTTTAATACCTTTTCCACCAGCATCCCCCCATCAGCTTTCCATATCTTTCCAGCAGATCCACCATCTTTTGTTCCAAATCCAGAGTTCCACCAACACTTAGTGTTCTACCTTTTGAGTTGTTCCTATCCTATATCCAAGATCAGAGACCATCATCCTCTTTTTGGCACAACGTGTTGTCATAAAGAAATCAAACCTTGTCCTTGCATAGCCATCATCTCGAGCAAGAGATTGGAGTGCATTGATAAGAAACTTGTTGACCGAAGATCATCAGTCTATCCTAGGTTGACCCCATCATATCTCTGATCCTCCATTTGGGAAAAACAGCAGCTCATTTGCTGACCACTCAGTAATCTTTCACCAGCTTTCCACCAGCAACCTATCTTTCCTCGACCGTCTTGATCCATATCAGTTCCATCCAGCTTCCATCATCGCCATCTTGATCCCTATCTTTGCATTTGCATCTTAGAAGTCATCATCTTTAGAAGTTCATCAACTTTGCATCCATCAGCATCTTTTAGCCAAACATCTTGCATACATTTAGCACTTGCATCTCCATGCCTGTTGAGACCAGATCTCGGAGAAGAAGAAGCATGAATCCTTATCCACCAACAACCTCATCCGATCCCAAACTTTTCACCAACGCCATGATGACCTACAATCCCCAGATCCAAGCCAGTAACCCATGTGAAGATCCAAACATCCCTTCATCCCCGTTGGCAATCCAAGCATTTGCAAATCCTCCAGAAAGCCCACCAGCGACCAATGCCCTTGTACCGCAACATCAGCAAAGCACGTTTGTCCACTACCTGCCAGAAAGTACCTCCATCCCACCATCTCTCTATCCACGCATCCCCATCAAAACAATCCAAGTTCCAGCACAAGCGTATTCTCTGTTTGTCCAATCATTTCCCGATCCTATCATGCAAACACCCCAAGAGCTTTCCACCATTCCCCTTTTCTTGCAAGGAAGCCTCGACAGTCCCGCAACACAAGCTGCAGCGCCATCCGCTCCATCTCCTACCCCTTTTGCTTCATCATCTGCTATGGCTGCCCAAGCCCAAATCCAACACTTAACCCAAAGTCAGCTTCCACCTCTCACACAAGCTTTTACACCAAAAGCTTCACCACCATTCGCAAGTCAAGCAACGCCTTTCACCATCAAAGGAGCACCGTCACCCTTCACCCCCCAAACACCCGTACCTTCTTCTTTGGGGTTAGCGCAATCGCTTCCCATTCCAACCTCATCTTTCTCTTGGGTGTTTCCTTCATTTTCCTCCTCACAAACATCCGCTCAACCACAACCTCAACAAGCTCCTTTCTCGCAACCATCATTCGTGTCCCAAGCTCCCATTGCCCCTACCATTCCATCATCCGCTGCGGTGCACCCTAACACAAGCTCTCAGTGGGGCCTTACACAAGAAGAAATGAAGGCATGGGGGATCCCATCTCAATCCCCTACATCTATGGTTGCAAGTCAACAAATCGCCTTCACCCAAGCAGCACAGTAGCAACTACCCCAACCACCGCTGGCTTCGAGCTATTCGTCCCAAATCCCAAATACCTTACAGCAAGTTCCACCACCTCAACAGCCAACTTTCCCCAGCTATCTTACCCCATCACCCTTTGCTTCTAGCTTCCCCACGTCTGTTCCACCTCTAAGTAATGCAGGCATGCACCCAGCTTATATCAGCCAAATCGAAAGCCAACCTCAACAACTACCACCATCATACCCACAAGCAGCATCATTCCAACAGCCCCCCCCACAGCAACCACATGTCCCCTTTCAGTAAACACCCATCATTCCTCAACAACAGCAAGTCCCTTGCTATCAGCCTCAGCAAAAAATCCCTATCATACCCCAGCAACAACAAGTTCCCACCCATCAGTTACAACAGCAAGTTCCAAATATCCAATATCAGCAAGCAGTCCCACAACAACCGCCAGTTCAACAACAGCAAGCAGCCCAACAACATCAAGCGATTCTATATCATTTACCACAATATCCCCCTATGCCACACCAGCAATATCCCCAGCAACCATTGCCCCAGAATCAGTTCCAACCCATTTATCCACAGCAAGCACCATATCCAGTTCCACAGCTTCCATCACAAACAGAAGTTCCAGTTCCCTCGCCACTCAATGCTGAGTGGGAAGCAATGAAAAATGCTCTAAAGGAGCTACAAAGTGGAACAGAGAATAAAACATACAAGTTCGAAGAGGTGTGCTCATATCCCTTCGATCGGTCCATAGCAACTATCCCTTTCCCCAAGCATTTTGAGATGCCCAAGTTCGACAAGTATCGGGGGAAAGGAGATCCAGTAAACCATATCAAAGAGTTCTACATGGCATGCCAAGAAGTGGCTTACAGTGATAACTATCTCCTGCGCCTGTTTCCCAAGAGCTTGGGAGGAACTGCTGTTGAGTGGTTTTACAAAATACCACATGGGACAATAAAAACCTTTGCTGAACTCTCTGAGAAGTTCATCACACACTATGCTCATAATGTGGAGAATGAGTTGTCCTTGCTAGACCTATGCAACTCAAAGCAGAAAGACGGAGAAAGCCTTGCAGAATACTTGCAAAGATGGCAGAATCTTACAACCAGGTTATCGTATCAGCCGCCAGAGAAGCATCTAACAAAGATCTTCATTGATAACCTGCATCCAAAGCTATCCCATCACATGCGAATGAACTGTCTCCAGACATACCAAGATATCAAGAGCAAAGGCATAGGCATCGAGAAAGCTCTCCTAGACGAAGGCACTATTCATCACTTCAAGGATGATTCCAAAAATAAACCCAACAATGATAAATCCCATTATTGGAATCGTAACAAGAATGTTGTTACAGATGGAGCCACTGACACTAAGAATGTACAATTCATTGTGGCTAGTCCTACACCAGCTCAAACATACCAACCGCCACAAGCGCCCATCTATCAGCAACCACCAGCTCCCGCATATCAAGCACCTATCTATCAGCAGCCTCCTCAAGCTCATCAACCACCTGTGCAACAGTATCAGCAGCAATACCAACAGCAACAGCCAGTACGTCAAGGCAATCCTATTAACGCAGTTAACGTTGCCCCAAGGCAGAACAAACCCAACAATTAGAACAATCCAAAGAGGACTTTCACACCTTTGGGTGAGCCTCTGGATCAGATCTTTTATCGGCTAGCCAAGGCAAATATGATCACATATCCGCCCATCCCATAGAAGGATGACAACGCACCAAAGTCTGATTGGTATAAAGAAAATGAATACTGTGATTACCATCGTGTGAAGGGGCACACAACATTGAAGTGCATGCGGCTTAAGAACTACATCCAGGATCTCATTGATCGCAAGGAGATCCAGGTCGATGCACCAGCTCAAGCTTCACCCAACGCCAATTTGCAAATATATCAAAATGTGTTCCCTCAACACGATGCCGGGAAGAATCAAGCCAGCGCCAATCAGCCCCAAAATCATGGCAAAGGCAAGCAAGAAGATCACACAGCGGCCTACATCAACTATGACAAGTATGTCGGATGCATAACTCAAGTTGAGCCCATCCAAGATGAGCCCACCATCAATACCATCCACGTCAGAGGGCCGGATCGACAATGTGCTGCAACTACCTGCAGTGGTAGGATAACTGTTGCCGGTGCTCCTCCGAGATCAGCTGCTCCTCCAAGGCCAACATCTACTGCATCCATAGTACAGTCTAACACCAGGCTAGCATCAAATGCACGTGCAACACAGCATAATGCACCAAGTGCACAATACAATATCATAGAGCATCTTGGGAACATGCCAGCCCAAATATCTATCTTGGATTTGCTCCGCACATCACCCACCCATCAGGAGATCCTGGACAAAGCTCTAAAAGAAGGCCATGTCCCCACGGACATTAACACAACTTAGTTTGAAACTCTTGTGGGACACCTATCAGCAGCATGTGCCTTATCCTTCAAAGAATCTGATATACCAGATGTCGCTCCTGACCATACTCTCCCTCTCCGCATTGCCGTCATGGTCAGAGACTTTGCCATCAAACGGGTTTTAATAGATAATGGCTCAGCCCTCAACTTGTGCACATTAAAATTCATCAAGAAGATCAGGTTCACGGAGGCCGACATACAACATGAGCAAATCACTATCAAAGCATATGATAACTTGGAGCGTACCTTTGAAGGTACTATGACTTTGCCTATCCAGCTAGGCCCAGCAACGCAAGATACTCTCTGCCACGTTGTTGATCTTGACCTACCGTTCAATATCCTCCTCGGTCGTCCATGGATCCATTCCATTAAGGCCGTACCATCTACTTACCATCAGTGCATCAAGTTTCCACATCAAGGCACTGAGGTTACCATCCACGCTGACCCTAACCCCTTCGCATACTGCCTTGCGATGGAAGCATCTTTCCCTCATTCTACTCATTGCCCTGGAACCGATATTGGTACTTCTATTGCTAGCTCATCCCGATCCCATCGCGATCCAGAGACCATCCTCTCTTCCACCTTATCATCTGTCAAGATCAACAACCAGGGTTGTGTCGAATACAGCCTCAGTGATGCATTTGTTGTAGGGGCTCTTCCACGTGATCCACATACTCAAGGGCACCCAAGTTGTCAAAACAATCCTGTTGAGGAACATTATAAGCTCAAGCAAATCAGAAACATGACTTTTGAGTCTCATGGTACCATCAACAGCAAAGAAATGGATCCAGATATTAACAAATGGTTATACAAAGATCCCCCATCCCGTGACACGCAACTTCTTGAGTACTTCAAAGAGAAATACCCAATTCCCTACAAAAATGTCATAGAACACTATAACTATCAAGGTGGTGGTCTAGGACCACAAGAGGACGGAAATTTGTTTCCTATCATACCATCCCAAAATCTAGAACAGCAAGGACTTGGCTTTAATACCTCTTGCCTGCTTGAACAAGAGCCCAATACCACAACTGCGGGCACTAACATGACCAACGTGAACTTTTCGAATAGCCGGGATGACCTCGTGGAAATCGAAGACATCCCCGAAGAGAAAGACATCCGATCCTACGATGATATCTTTGCCGACGACACCCTCCTGGGGACTTTTGTTCTCCAACAACTCTCCATTAACCTCATAGATCTTCCCCTCACAAACCCCGACCTCATAGATTGGGACCAACCAAGCATCGCACACATCGATGAGTTCCAAAGCGCACAAGCACTCCTAGAATTCATGGGGGCATCAGGTCCAGCAAGCAATCAAGATCCAACATCAACCTCTGTCTATCAGCTTCACCCAGAAGGATATTTGGGGAAGAGGCAAGCTTTAGTCGCAAAAATGAAATAGCAAAAGAACATCATGAGTCTTTATGTGAAAACCCCCTTGGGGCACATTCTGATTCCAAAATAGTAAAAATAAAGGGCGTATCTTCTAGTGAAAACCTGGCAATTCAGGCGCTAGAAGATGAAGCCTTGCCTCTTCCCCCTATCCAAGATTATAGACCAGAGCAATCTCCAATCATCATAGAGGAAACCAAGTCAATCAACTTGGGAACAGAAGAATGTCCAAGGATCACCTACATTGCAGTCAACCTAACAGAAGGAGAAGAAATCGCTCTCAGTGCCTTGCTCAAGGAATCCATCATCAACTTTGCATGGTCATACGCCCATATGCCTGGGCTTGATCCAAACCTTGTTGTTCATCACCTATCAGTAGATCCAAACGTCAAGCCAGTGAAGCAGAAGCTAAGGAAAATGCATCCAAAGGTAGCATTGCTCGTCAAAGTAGAGCTTGAGAAGCTCCTCCAAGCTAAGATCATCAGAGCAATAGATTATTCAGAGTGGATCTCTAACATGGTGCCAGTCACAAAGCCTTTTGGCGACATCAGAATCTGTACTGATTTCAGGGACTTGAACAAGGCATGTCCTAAGGATGACTTCCCATTGCCAAACATAGACATGCTTGTAGACCTCACAGCGGGTCACGAAATGCTATCACTCATGGATGGATTTTCAGGCTACAATCAGATTCATATAGCGGAAGTAGATCAACATAAAATAGCATTCACAACCCCATGGGGTACCTTCTGCTACAACATGATGCCATTTGGGCTAAAGAATGTAGGAGCAACATATCAGCGAGCAATGACAGCGATCTTCCATGACATGATCCACAAGATCCTTGAGGACTATGTGGACGATATCCTTGCAAAATCCAAAACAAGAGATGAGCACCTCAACATCCTAGAACGTGTGTTTGATCGTCTGAATCATTATGGCTTAAAGCTTAATCCTAAGAAATGTGTCTTTGGTGTTACATCTGGCAAGCTTCTAGGCTTCATCATCTCTAGACGAGGCATAGAGATCGATCCTAAAAAGGTAAAAGCAATAACAGAGATGCCTCCACCAAGAAATCTCAAACAGCTCAGAAGCCTACAAGGCAAGCTTCAATCAGTACGGCGGTTCATCTCGCAACTAGCGGACAAGTGCCAACCATTCTCACATCTCTTATATAAAGACACCAACTTCAAGTGGGATCCCATATGTCAAAGAAGCTTTGATAAGCTCAAGGAGTATCTAGCTAATGCTCCAATCCTAGTACCACCAGTTTCAGGATGCCCACTCATCCTTTACATCTCAACAACAGCTACAGCACTAGGGGCACTCCTAGCACAGCATGATGATGAAAACAGAGAACGAGCTATCTACTACATTAGTCGCACTCTTGTGGGCTATGAGCTTAACTATTCACCCATGGAGAAAGCATGCTTAGCAGTGGTCTTTGCCACTCAAAAACTTAGACATTACATGCTTAGCCACACAATCAAGCTCATATCAAAGGTGGACCCTCTTAAGTATCTGTTATCAAGGACAACCCTCACAGGCCGTATGGCAAAATGGGTCCATGTTACTCAGTGAATTTGACATTCAGTATGTAGATCACAAAGCAATCAAAGGGCAAGTCATTGCCGATCAACTAGCAGAAGCACCACTGGTGGATGCCTATCCACTAATCATGGAATTCCCCGATGAACATTTATGCATGATTGAAGAGCAGCCCATGTGGAAACTATACTTTGATGGTTCCAACACATCCCATAGCTCTGGGGAAGGAATCCTATTCGTCACACCTCAAGGTGACTATATTCCAAAATCATTCAAGTTGGGATTCCCCTGTACCAACAACATTGCAGAATATGAGGCACTCATCTTAGGTCTCAAAACAACTATCCAATGGAACATCACAGAATTACAAGTATTTGGAGATTCACAGCTGATTATCAAACAAGTCCTAGATGAATATCAGACAAAGGATGACAAATTGCTACCCTACAAGCAACTGGTGGATAAACTGAAAGAGCATTTCCTACATCTACAATTCAATCAGATCCCAAGGCTTCAGAACAAAGCAGCAGATGCAATGGCAACCATCGGATCCTTATTGGAAATACCACGAGACGCATCACAGTATGAATTTCTAGTCGAGCAGCTACATTCACCAGCTTATGAGAATGCTGATGCAGACATGGTGTGTGTCTTGGTTGGTCCTCAATCCCCATGGTACCATGACATCCATGCATATCTAAAAAATGGTATCATATCTCCCCATCTCACCAATAACCAACGCCAAAACCTTATTCACAGAGCTTCCCGCTACACTCTTGTAGCCAACACCCTATATCGTCGCGGGTATCATAATGTCCTATCTAGATGTTTAGACTCAAATGAGGTCGTCCTGGCCTTACAAGAAGTTCACGCTAGAATTTGCGGTGCCCACACGAGTGGCATGGTTCTAGCAAAGCAGCTGCTTAGAGTTGGATATTATTGGCCAAAAATGGAACATGATGTGTGTGAATTTGTCAAGAAATGTCTCCCATGTCAACAGCATGCCAATTTGATACATGCACCAGCACAGGATTTACAGCCTATTGCACCACCGTGGCCTTTTTCATGTTGGGGCCTCGACCTCATTGGCTTGATCACCCCCCTCTCTTCGGATGGACACAAGTATATCATAACAGCCATAGAGTACTTTACCAAATGGGTTGAAGTGATTCCGCTCACCCTTACTACTGGCATCCAAATATCCAAGTTCATCCTCTACCATATCATTTGCCGCTTCGGCATACCATCTACCATCTTCACAGACCATGGCACACCTTTTGAAAACTAGCATGTGGATGATCTGTGTGCCAGACTCCACATCCATCACCGTTTCTCGAGTCCATATTTCCCTCAAGGAAATGGCGAAGCTGAGGCAACCAACAAAACACTCTTGAAAATCCTCAAGAAGGTTGTCAATGATTCTGGTCGTGACTGGCACCTCCAAATCAATCCTGCCCTTTGGGCCTACCGCACTTCCTATTGCACTCCCACAGGCACCACCCCATACTCCCTTGTATATGGTGCTGAAGCCGTTCTGCCGATCGAGGTCGAGCTCCCATCATTGCGCATCTCCATGAAGAACTATACAACTGATGAAGACTATCGTGTGGCCCGGCTCACCTAGCTAAATCTGCTAGATGAAAAGAGACAGCAAGCCTATGATCATTTGGTTGCATACCAGAATCGACTCAAAAGGAGTTATAACAAAAAGGTCCATCCTAGACAATTCCAGGTCGGCGACATGGTCCTTAAAGAAAATCAGAAGGTCCTAGCAAATAGAGAAAAGAAAGGCAAGTTTGAGCCTACTTGGTTGGGCCCCTATGTTGTCACCGCATCCTTTGGCTCCGGAGCCTATCAGCTATCAACACCAGAAGGCAAGCCCTTGAATGATCCTATCAACATCATCCATCTGAAGAGGTTCTATGCCTGAACCTGATCCTGCATATCTCAGAAAATCCAAAAACATTCAAAAAAGCAAAAAAAAAAGCAAAAAAAGCAAAAAAGCAAAAAAGTAAAAAGAGAAAAAGAAAAGAGAAAGAGAAAATAATCGTCCAATGGTGAAAACTTGGCAATTCAAGCGCCTTGGACAGGTATGTTGGTGAAAACCTGGCAAACAGGCGCCAACATAGTAAACTGAGCTATTTATCCATTTAGTTGTCCTTTCAGCTACCGTCCTCTTCCTCCATCCATAATCTCTTAAACAGATCTCCCAACAGTTCCATCTCCCCTATCCTCCAAGCATTCAGCTTCCATCTTCCTCCAACCCATCTGCAATCCATATCCTATTCCAAAGCTTTGTACCATATCTTGTACCATATCCTTATCCCTTTCCTGTATAGCGCAATCCTTTCTGTATTTATCCTTCTTGTCTCCATCTTAGTGAGAGTCCTGCTGAGTGTGATCTTCCTATCCCCAATCCTGAGCTTCTGTACATATCCCTTGTGCATATTGTTCCTCCTTGTTGTACATAACCTTTGCCCGTCCTGCAGCAGCATTTGATCAAATATCTTGTCCCATCCCCAGCCTCAGAAAACTTTTTAGCCCCACTTGGGCCTTGTGCTTCAGCAACATCAATTGTCGACTTATCCTTGCTCATCCTGATTATTCCTTGAACTTCAGCTTTTGCCAGCGAACAACAACACTTATTCTCTCACCACCCATGGGTCCTTGAGGATATATCGTTCCTCCTGTCCGACCAATCTTCCCACCATCAATCAAACCTAATCTCTCTCCTTGGCAAAGGATGTCTTTTTGGAGTTATCATTTTGATCTTGGATTTTTGTCCTTTGGGTCTTGTTAATCTTTTTGGCTTCTCTTTATCCCACCAGGGTCACCACGATTCATTATATCACGGTGTGCTGCGTGTGCGGATAATCTGGGGCAAGGTCTTTTGATCTTTCGCTTCTGCCTGTGAGTCAGTTGTGTGTTTGTGGTTCCTTCAGCATCGGTTCCACCATGTCGCCTCTGCGCTTCATGTGTGATGTTGGGGCAACCCTGTGTGTTTGTTTAGCGTCAGTCCTCGTCAGTCCTCTGCGACATTGTTGACAGGCCTCGTGATCCCAGTATCCTTGGCAGGTCTCTAACATAGCTATATTAAATCTAGGTTGTGCACTCCCATTTGCACTTGGAGCTATCTGGTCCCTTGCATTTATCATATAGATTAATCTTGCATCTTTGCATACAGTTGCATCTTGCATCTTGCATTTCCATCTCATCTTGCATATCATCCATATTTGTTCTTAGAAGTGAGGTTATTTATCTCCCCTTTCTTCCTAGGCCCTTCCTTCCTCGTCCCGCCGGGCACACTCTATCCCAGGGCGTAATCCCTCTTTCTCCTTGTCCCACTGGGTGCATCCTCCATGATTTTGTCCCACCAGGGCATGTTCCTCTTTCTTCTAGTCCACCCAGGCGTCATACCCTCTTCTTCTGATTCTAGCCTCGGCATCTTATTTTCTTGTCTTTGACGCCATGCCACTTGCGGCATCGCATCAAAGAGGGGCAAAATGTAGACACCGAAAAATCCTTCAGAAAATAAATTATTTTTGTTTTCTGAAAATCTTTGATGACATCATCATTTATTAATTAATTATTTATTTAATTAATTAATTTATTTTTATGGCATTAAATCCCTCTCTCTTAATTAAAAATCTTTAATTAAGGAATCTAGCCTAAAAATGTCATTTAGACATTATCCCTAATTTATTAATTATTTAATTAATAAATTGACCAAAAAACTTCAAAAATAAATTAATTTATTTTTAATTTATTTTTTATCCCAAACTTGGCCAATTTCCTTAAGACCACTAACCTTTTCCAAAATCTTCTAATCCCTTCTTAATTTCGATTAAAAGGCTAATCCCATCTTTTCTAACCCTAATCCCAAAGTTAAATATTTAATTAAGGTTAAATATTTAATTTTCATATTTATTGAAAATATTTTAATAAATATTCCTAAAACTTAAGCTTTTGGAATGAATAACTTTTATTCCATGAAACTAAGGAGAAATCTAGACTCTTCTAGAATCTTCTCAAATCCACCCTCTTCACCCATCCTAATCTTTTTTTTTTTTTGTCCTAATCTAATCCTAATCCTACCCTTAAACCTTTGTGCAATCCTAACCAAGCTTAAGACTTTCCTAAACCAAAGCAAAGTCTTTCCTTCCAAATATCTCAACCACAAAGCATTTATTGCTTCCCCAAAGTCTTCAAAGCCTCTTAAAGCCCATTCATTGCTCTTACAAGCATTTATTTGGAGAGTTATGAGCTTGGAGCCCCCTTTGTTGACTCCTCTTTGCCCTTCCCTTCATCCACTCACCTTGTGACATGTGTCACCTCCTGATTGGCTGAGAACTAGCACAATCTATGTGCTTCCCTTTGAGTGAATCTTGGCCTCTCTTAAGGATTTCAATCCTGGCCATTCATTCCTCCTACCCCAAGCCTTTAGAAATCCTATAAATACCCTCACTTCCTAAGGCAAATCATCTTTCAACTTTCAAACTCAATAGCAAAGTTATAATGTCATTTTCATTCTAGCATAAACATAAACTCATCATTTTAGATCATTTTCAAGCTTAAATCACATCTAAATTAGCTTAATGGGATTAACATAGATTCATTTCTTGTTTAATCAATCTTAGCTCATCTTTTAGCTTTGCATATTTGTGTGTTCTTGAGGCCTTTGAGGCAAAATAGGTTCCTCATACCTATTTTGTGTCATTTTGGGTCTTCTTGATCCTCAAATCATCCTAATTTGCATGCTCCAAGTGCTTGAGTTTGCACACCCACATCCATTTATATCCAAGCATATCAAACGGTGCATGGGCGCATCCGTTTTAGGCTTAAACTGAGGTGGCTTTGATTTTAGTTTGTTTACCATTAAACTTGATTTGATTATATGCTATGACGTTTGTTTGTCTTTGGCCTTCAAAACAGGTTTAGGTGCACACTCAAATCCTAGTCTACAGAAAAATCATAATCAACATTTAATTTTTCAATTACTCTTTGTATTCAAAATTAATTAAGATAGTTTGATATATACATGTATTTAATTAGCCTAGATTAAGCTTAAGGGGAAATGTTTTTCCATTTCCATTAGATCTTTTCTTTGAAAAGGAAAAAAACAATAGATTGCATTTATCTTGGAAGGCAACTCTTTGGAGATTGTGGATGGGTACAAATATCTAGGAATTGATTTCCAATATAGACTCAATTGCGAGACATGTAGATCAAAAAGAATCCAAGGGGGATGGAAAGCCTCATATTTGATCTAGAATAGGTGTAGGAAGGCCGAGTTGTGGGATTGGAATATTAAGAAGACTCTCTTTGGTTTGTTAGTGGTACCAATTATTCTTTACGAGTATGAGGTTTGGGGGAGTAATGTGTTAAATCACAAATAATGAAAAATAGAAAGGATTCAAAAACATCTAATTACTAGCGGCCTTAAGGTCAAGCCAATGGTCCCTTACAAGATTCTCTTAGCGGAAGTTGGTATATTTCTAATCGAGGCTTCAACAATCACTCATTTGCTAAGTTACTTAAAAAAGGTTGGAAATATAGATAAGCACTATTTCCCTAAGATGGTTGTTGAAGAGGAGATAAAACATAGGAAAAAAATATGGAAGAGACAAAATAGCAAGTGGATAGACAAATGGAACATAATTTTTCATGAGTTTCCAAACACTAATAAGGTGATCAAAAGATGGGTGTTAGAAAAATTCAAGAATGCCATGTGGACAAAACAACTAGGTAAAAAAAAAGAAGAAAATTTCAAGAATGCCATGTGAACAAAACAACTAGGTAGAAAAAAACATATTATGTCGAAGATTTTAATCCCATGTGGGAACATAATGATAAAGACTATTTAAGATCCACTATCGAAGGAAAGAACAAAATTCTAATTGCACAATTGAGGACCAACCCTCATCATTTGAGATGCAAAACTAGTAGACGAACAATATCCAAAGAAGTGTGGGAGAAAAGAACCTGTAATTTTTGCAACAAAAGGGTGGTGAAAATTGAATGACATTTTATCAAAGAATGTGCAGCATACAAGGTTATCCACTTCAATAGGAAGACAACTTAAATGTAAACAATTTGAATGAAATTTTCAAAGAGGGAAGATTGCACAAAATAAAAGGTTTCTTACTTAGGATCCACCACAAAAATGTCAACTTGGAAATTAATTTGTTATCAGGTGATCCCTTAGACAACTGATCTAGTGGACATCATTAAAATTCCCCATTTCTTCCTTCATTCATTATCAATTTACTCCATACAAGGGAAACACATGTGGCATGATGAAATTTTATTTTCATAAAATTATCACAGCTTCAAATAAAGTGTCAATGGTTAACATCTAATTATGCCATAGGTGTTTCCCTGTGAAAGGGTTCAAGCTAAAATTTACATTAGACGGTTGGAAATCCTATAGATAGAATGACTACCATTGAAGTCATCTAAACCATTCATTTTTGCCTGCCTCTTTACACATCAATTTTAGATATTTTCATAGATTTTCCATGGTTCTTCATTCAATAATAAGCCAACGCATCATATTTTAACTCTTTCTTCGTATCAAGAGTACTAATCGATGATTTTTTATGGAAATGAAAACAACAAAACAAAAAGTGTTAAGAGAGAGAATTGCGCCCTTAGTGTGTACACTATGTGCTTTGATGAAACTTTTTGACTCGCTTCCAATCCTTCGACCTTTCAAATCTTTGATTTTTCTATGTTGTGGATGATCTCTATGCATCAATCTTGTCTTCGCACAATTTGAAAACAACATAATCACTACACAAAATTCCCATAAAATGCAAAAAAACCCAAGCAACCAGAAGCCCAAAAACACCCATGGATTCCAAGCAAGGAGTTGCAGAGCTACCATCACCAGCTCCTGAAAACAAAAGCATTACAATTTCACTCCAAAACAACAAGGAAGACTAGTTAAATAATTACAAAAGCATAGTGCCACAATTTCAATCCTACTCATAAATTTTTTTCCTGAGAAAAGAGGAAATACTGACAATTACAGAAAGGGGTGATCCATAGAGGATCATTGTGGCCACCATTCCTGCAGCACCCACAAGGAACTTCTTGTGTTGTTGATCATGCAAAGCAAGTAATGAAACTATTGCAATGGTTCCATCCACTATCAACATGCCAATAAGAATTCTCACCACTATTCTCTGCCAATCCATTCATGCAAGATCGCATAGGTTTATACACATTCATGATCACACAAGTTTATACATCAGGCATATATGATCATGCTAATAAGCACATTTGCAAATACTCACCATTGGATCACTTTTAATACATTAGATTTATAATCCTTCCAGGCATACTCTCAAGTAAGGGAATTCATTAATTTTGTTGAGGAGACTAAAGTATAGGTAAACCCAATCCTGAGCCAAGTTGCTGACAATTTTTTATACTCTCTCAAAACTACATTGGAAAGCCCTAATCATTCTACTAATAAAAATCCCAAATCTATAGTTTCAACAATAAATAAACTTGCAAAAAAAGCAAAATGAGAACAGAGCCACCTATAATTTATGAAAAAAAAAAGCTGAAGAAATTGAAGATCTGGAGAGAAAATTTGTCAGTTTCTCTTACTTGATTCCTAAATAGTTCTTTTGTATATGTGGCAACATAAGATATCCATTTTTGTCATTACATTCAACTTGTATTTATAGAACCTTTGCATCGATGAATAGTAAAATCATCAAAAAAATTTAAATCTCTGCTCAAACAAAGATGTAAAAACATAAAATAAATTAAAATAAAATAATTGAAAAAAACCACTAAACTCCAGGTGATTAAAAATTATAACATTCTTGAGAACATGTTGTCTCAAACTCTACGGAACTATAAAACCTCCAAAACCTATATTCTCATCAAACCTTGAAAGCTCCAAAGCCCCTGAAAAGCTCAAAAATCCTCAATGATATCACAAATTGGATTAACATATGTATATGAGCCTATTTTAAATTGCAAAAGAAGACTTTATTCGGTTTAAATGCAAAAACAAATGCACCCAAACATTAAAAGTATCTGGCTAATAGCTTTATATTCATGTGAAATAAATGAATTGGTAAGAGCAACAAAAGTGTCCCTTCAGGTCTCCTTGTAGTACCTCCTTTGGGACGAGGTCGGAGCTCCAACAAAAATATGAACAATTTCTAAGTCAATGCCATGTTTTGATAACGTTGCAGAGTCCATACTCATGGTATCTTGAAATTTTAAAGTAGAGAAACAACCAAAAAATGAGTTACTCATCTATTGGAAGGAAAAGGCCAGAGCTTACAACACATAAGTGAAAATGCCACATATCACATATGCATAGAAAATAGCATGCTCCTATAGTGAAAATCTATGTGCCATAATGCATTAGTGCCACACATTTCTCACTTTCATGTGAAAGCAAGAACCCTAAACACCAACTATTTTGATTGTTTATATGCAGATTGGTCGATGCAATGATTGTAATACAAAAACTAGGTGAACTACCATTTGAAATTCTCTGGAGAAAAGTAGTATGGAAGAGTCTTTAAATTTTTATCTTAAATGTTCATCGATTTCTTGTTTAGTCCATCCACATGTTAACATATTGTCTGTACATCTTTGCATGTGGGAACTATAAATGTGTATAGTTGTCAACAAACTGAAACCTAGATCACTATTCTGAATAGATTTAAATGGAGTTTCTTCCAAGGAAGCTAGCTGTAGTCGTGCTTCTAACAATGTGCAGTCACTAAATCCAGGTCCAATCATGAACATAGCAAAATGGAGACAAAACAACCTGCACCTGACATGTCTAGAGCCATCAGGTGTTTTGGCGATTTGCAATGAAAGTGATGCGTTCTATTCTCTAGGAAATTATAATCCGTATCTATATTTTGCAGGGATGTTAGTAGTACAAATAAGCGCTAGCCAAATTTCCCTTCAATTAACATTTGGGCATGTTTGAATAGCCCTCCTTTAAAATAAAAAGATGTAGGAGCAAATGAGAGCTTCTGGTTGGTTAGGGAAAATAGTTTAATCACTGCTTAAACAAAGAGCCCTCTGCAATAGTTCTCTCATGGCAGGAACTAATAATAATAATTATAATTAGTGTTAATATTAGTACTAATAATGCAATGGGAAAGTAATGAGATGTCTATGATCTAATCAATATGTTAAATGGGAATGTGTTGAGGTTGATTAATATCCTAGTATACCATCATTTCCATTGCGAGTCAAGGAGATGAGAAAAGATGATCAAATTCCACTCATGATCATCACTACTCATATTATTAATATGAGTGCAAATATTCCCCCAAATAGTTATTATAATTATCACCATAGATTCCTTGGTATTCAAATTTATCAAGTTGGTTCCCATTTTATTATCTCTACAATAACAATAGTGCCACTAATATTTGTAAGCAACCGCACTTGTAGAATCATTACTAAGAAGAATTAACACAATTAACACAAGCCTTAAATTTGATGTCAAAATAATAATAACATCCTGTCAATATTATTGGAACAAGGTAGGGAAATAATTTAGAAAAATAATAAATGAACATAATTTTCCTTCTATTTCTTTTTTAATGAGAATTTAAAAATATTAACTAATTGACAAGTGACAAAAAATTCTTAAGCTAATGGTAGAGATGGATATAGAGAGAGAGGTAGCGTGGGAGAGATATATAGGGATGGTGAGATAAACTAAGGTCCAAATATCTTTGGCGTACCCATTACACACCAAGGTCCAAATTTTTTTAGAACCAATGCACTACCATCAAAGGAATCTTGGTTATTCATTTTGCAAAGTCCCATACAACTCTACATTCTCTGGATTGCCAGGTGGAAGGTAAGACAATGAAGTGAATGTATAAACATTTTTCTCATACACATCAATCTTTGCCTCTCATTATTTTATCATTTCATTATTCAATGCTTGCACGCTAGATTATACCTTACGCTTGCATTTCCTAGGTAAAGTAGCTTTTTGTGTGATACAACTAAAATGAATATCTAGTGAGAAAAATTATTTTAATAATCATGGACGATGTGAATAAACTATTTGGACCATGTGTTGAATGATTCTCTCCTACCAAAGATAGAGAGAGAGAGAGAGAGAGAGAGAGAGAGAGAGGTGATGGAGTATATAAATATATAAAGAAGAGAGAATGAGAGAGGGAGAGATATAAAGATAAAAAATAGGTAAAAATGGACATATAGAGAGAGGTAGTGAGGGGGAGATATATAGGGATGGAGAGATAAAAAGATAGACATAGAGGGAGTGATGGGGGAAGAAACATGGAGATTTGGAAGATTTAAAGGTTTAGGAAGGGGGTGATGGAGAGATATGGATGGATAGAGAGAGGGAGATGTACCTAGATATGGAAGGGGGGAGGAAGGTAGAGATATAGATGAATACAGAGTGAGAAGAAAGGGATAAAAATAGATAGAGAGATAGAAATAGATCGACAGGTAAAGATAGAAAGAGACGTAAGGAGATACAGAGGAAGACATAGAGAGGGAGAGATAAAGAGGAAGAGATAGGTTGATAAAGAGATAAGGAGATCTAGAGATATTGAGAGGGAGGAAATGACTGTCCTGAATCAATGTTCCTTTACGATTTCTTTATGTCTAAAAGGAAAATTTAATATAAATATTGCATGCCATTCACCTTAACAAAAGAATCCACGTGAAATGAAGTGACACCACACATTCATGATAAGGACCTCAACTTTTTTTTAACATGTTTAAATAGATGTCTCTTTGAAAGCCTACATTTTTGTATTGATATTCTATTGCATTTTTATTTAATTTCATAATACAAAATGTATCTCTATTTGGGGTGATATTTCATTTGTCGATTAAATTGTTCATTTTTAGTCATAAATTATGTAATGGTAGTTCTATTTATTTTTGGCACCCTATCTTTTACAAACCGATTTGATTCTATTGTTCAATATTAGCTAGAGCTCTTAAACTTTTAACGCTTCAAAAATTTCAGTTGTAACAGTTAATATTAGAAAGAACTTCTATTATATCTCTTTTCTTTCTTGCTCTGCCCTCTGCACCTCTCCCTCTTTCTATCTATATCTCTTCCTATCTCCCCCCCCTCTCTCCATATCTCTCTTCTTTGCAATACATCTCTTTCTCTTTCCACCCATCTCGCTCTATTTATCTCTATCTGACTCCATCTCATTATCTCTCCTCTCCGCTCCTATCCCCCTCTCTCTCTCACACATCCCATTGGTATCCCTCAGAGACTTGAACCGATCAGTATCTGTGTTGAAGAACTACAAGATGCCACGCTTGGATTCGAACTCATTCAAGAGAACAAAGATAGGATAAATCATAAAATCAACCTTTAGAAGCAAATTTTCACATAAGAAATATTTTAATGATCGATCCATTACCTTCTACTAATATGCATAGCAATTCATAGACGTATTGAGTCAATCACCCAAAATTATTAAGCCCTACAAGCCTCAATCTATATGTCAATGTGATCTTTTAAAAATGTACAGTCTGTTACATTTGTAGAATAACCCACAGTGCACAAAAAAGGATCAACACTGAACTACGAACAACTTACTCAATCACGTAAGGAGAGACACTCAATGAAAATTTATTTTGAGTACTACTAGCTCAAACATCCTCGAAAAGTATATTTGAACAATAGTCCAATAGTAGATTCTATCACCTAGCTGGGAAATCCTTTGAAATTACATTTGGGTAGATAGTTAGATTTCATAAGTCACTTTTCCACCACCTTACGTGTCAAGGAAACCATTTTCCAATACAACAAGCCCTTGCATGACCAGTTTCTAAAGATGAGCTATCTACAAGAATGGGCATTGTTGGAATATAAAGAAAATGAGTTTAATTGGCACATCATCTGAAATTTCTAATTGACATAAAAAAAATACATGTCTTTTCTTGTCAATTTTCATTGTTTTGGATTAAAGAATATAAAAGAATGTTGATTACATATAAACAGTCTGAGATAAGTTTAGAACAATAAACAAATTAGATGAGTTTTATATGTCGAGGTCATACATTTGTTCACTGTAAATGTGTCAAAATATTTTAGGAGTGACTTTATAGTTATTTTATTATCTAATTATTTTCAAGGAGTTCATTATTAATAATATTGGTTATATCATTAAATTTAGGGCTTAACATCCCTTTCTTTTATATTTTTATTGTGGGTTACTTTGTTTCATTTAAATGTAAATAATTTTAATAATTTTAAAATTATTTTATGATTATAATTTTATTAAAAAAATATATAACATAAATATAAATAAGCTTATAATTTGTAATTTATTTATAAACATATATTAAATCATAGGCAACGAACAAATTGAAACAGTTTGAAAGTTGAATCCAAATATTTCAAGGTAACTTCCCAAATACTTAGATTTGCCATGGTGGATATCTTTTTGTCATCATCCACAAGCACAAACGAGATTAAGGGACTGGTGGGATAGACACCCACTTCTTTGGACAAATCATCAACTACGTCAGGTTCTAGCTTGTAGAATGTGTTGAACAACATCCATTTGACCTTTGTCGCTTCTTTTCCCATGTGAATCTTGTGCCTAAACAAGAATTCTCCTCCAGAAATTAATGGCACTAGATGAGTAGATTTCAACATTGGAATAGAGGGAAGATAATTTTGTACCGTATCCTCCTTTGAAATACCTTCAACATCAAAAAATACAAATCAGCTTAAATAAGAGGTGTATCATCAAACTATATATAAAAGAAACCATGCAAGTTATTATACCATCAGAAGGAATAATTCCAAGGGAGACAAGCTTAGGATAGGAGTATGGATGGCAAAGGTGGAAACAAGCGATGTATTGAAAGCCACCAGCAAAATATGATGGATTTTGGCCATTGTTTGTAGGCCCAAACATGTCCACATGTCTACTATGATGCAAGTGATGTTATGCTTTTTTGGGTTGATATCGTCTACTATAGTGGGACCATTTAAAGCGGGCGAGAAAAAAAAATGACAAGATAGGAGGATAAAATGGTGGGGCAATCTAATGGTCAACAAGTGTTCAACCGTCTTGCACATTCCTATGCTATTGTTACAAAAATTGGCAGACATGTAGTTCCAAATGTGGAATGCATGCATGCGTTTGAAAAATTTAAAAGTAGATGATAATTCTTTTATAAACCTAACAAGTGTTCAACCATCAATAAGTAGTTCAATCATACAATGTTAATACTTTTAAATGTTAGAATTGATTAAAATAAGGTAAAACATATCCTTAACATGTATCAACATTAGAATTCCTCAATGCATGAGATCAGTGAATTCAAAATTTATCCAATGGACTAAGCTAGATGTCAACCCTAGAGCTTTAACCCTAAGTGGTGTAACTTCCAGGAGGAAGTTCATGCCTAGGGTGGGAAGATGTGAGGCCTCACCCTAGACCTATCATAGCTTTTCCATTATCGTTATGGTAGACCTAGTAATTGGCTTAATATTTTGATTAGTTTAGTAGATTCTACCCTTTTGACAAAGATTTGATTATAGTAGATGAGAATACATTACATTTTATGATGCTTTCTACACTAACAATGATGACCTTATGATACATTATGACTGGCATTATGACGATTGATTTAGATGATTACTAAGATGTGCAATTAGGGAATTTATGTTGATATGAGTTGTTAGGAAAATGAAAATCAAGAAATGAATTAGGTTGAGATGTGAATTTCATTTAGGGTTAAATGTTAAGTGATGAATTATTGATGACTATTTTATGATATAAATTTGAATTCTAATTTATGGTTATTTTGATTTATGAATGTTGTGATGATGTGATGGATTTTATATGCTTACGTAAGTAACGAGGAAATGGAGATTTGATTTGATTATGATACAATGAGATTTCTATTGTGAATTGAGAGTTAATTACTTATGTGAAGTTTATGAGTGCACATGATGAGAGGAGAGAAGAAGGTTACATTGAATATGAGAAGTGAATTTCAATTGATTATGTGGCGATACAAATGATTTGTTAAGTTGAATGTATTGATTCATATATGTTGTGGATTTATATTTCTTGGACTACTGATGTTGGATTTAGTGTGCAGGAAATTAGACCATGGTATTGTTGGGGAACCAAAGCATAGACCTATGTGATATTAGTTCGAGACAAGGTTGCGTCTATTAAGAGACAAACCTCATTGTATCGTATTGTATTTGTGAATGTAATGTGCATGAGTATATTTAATTAATATGGTAAATTGTAATGTAATTTATGTTAGAGTATGCCCAAGTGGATATGCCACATGGCTTGTGATGTCATTCTTGTTGTGTCACTTGACACTTGTATATGTATTTGTGGCCATGACATTTCCACTTGGGGATTGGATGCCCATCAACCTAGGAAAGTACCATGAGGATCCCCATGAGAAATCCCTTGGATAGGGAGCTTGAGGTAGTGTCTTATCTATGAATTTCGAATTTAAACTTAGCATGCACTTTTAGGGGGTTAAAAAGGTGCCTAGGGGAGTGTTTAGACCATTTTTAGTTAGCCTACTCGATATAAATTTGGGTAAGGGTCATTTTCACCATAGGATAACCCTTAATTGACCAAATGACCCATCCAAAAATTGATTTTTCAAAATGACCGAAAATCAACTTTTGGGACCATGTTTTGATAAGAGCACCACCCATTAGAAAGGTATTCCTCATCCCACCTTTTTAGCTTACCTTTGTAAGAGACCAAAATTGGAAACCTTGTAAGGGACTTAGGGAAGACCACCCAATGATAATGAAATCTTATCCCTAGGAGATTGTGTTGAGGCCTTTTTAGAGGGGACTCTTCTTTTGGAAGAGTTTGAACACCCACTCTCTAACTTAGAGACTAGTTAATTTTGGAGGAACTTGGATAGAGGAAAAAGCTTGGACAAAAGGATCTCATCTTCAACTCTCTCACCATTATTGCTTGGACTTAAGTTGGTGGCTCCTTATGAAAGCTCTTGTAGATGATAATTTCTTTATATGTAGTATTGTAATTTTGTGCTTTCCATATTCTTGTTGATGAGAGTATGTTGTGTTGCTTGATTTGTAGTTGTGTATGAGATATCTTGAGCTTGTTGTAGTTCATGTTTTCTTGTGATGTAAATGTGAAGTTTTTGAGTTCTTGAGTTTTCTTGTTTGTGTTTTTTTAAAGGGAGTTCTCAAGGCCACACTCACCCTTGGGAGGGAAGAGTAGTCTTGGGGGTGAAGGGATTAATTGGGACAACCATGGGTGTAGAGTCTCTCCTTGGAAAGGTGAAGGAAGAAAACATGGATATATGAGCTCCATGTAGCCATTTCTCTTTTGTATTTTGGGGGTCATAAGAGATTTGTATGACTTGTAGCCTTGGGGGTCATAAAGAGTTTTGTTAGGTTTGTGATGTTGTGGAAGATGTGTGATGAGAAAGCCAAGTGTAGGCTTGTCTCTTATTATGAAATGTGCTTTCTCCCCTTGAGATTTAGTTCCACCTTCACCCCAAATTTTGAGTCATTATGAGACTCAATGTTCACGGCCTTGATTGGGAATTTTAATGTGCTTTGATATGTTATTGTTGTTGTTGGTTTGCATGAATGTGTATCCTTGTCTATGTGATGGTTGCCCAAGCTCGGGGGTGGCTTCTTAGAAGCCTAGGTTGGGAGGTGAGCACTCCATGGCCTATATATTTTTGTTGCAGGATTTGAAGCCATGAAGCTTGAAGAAGAAAGTTGAGGATGTATTCAGATTTGATGTGGATCACTTTTGTTTTATGATTATTGATATTGTAAGGGAATCTAAAGGATCCCTTGAGCTCAATGTTTATTGTAATGGAGTTAACACTCCAAGTCTTGTGGTTGTATCAAAGTCAAGAGTAATGTTTTGTTTTCCTTTTGGGATAGATTCATTTTCTTATGAAAATATTGTATAATGCTCAAGGAAGATTTTAGTGTATTCATGTTATATTAAATAAGGAATGGATAATGTATTTATTTCATTAAAAAAATAAAGTTCTTGTTGAGTTAGTTATGGGAAGACATTGTGTATTTACTCAATGATAAAACTATATGTACTCATGTTGGAAACTATAAAGAAGAAAAATTATTATAGTATCATTATAGTTCCATTGTAAATATTTCATTTGAATAAAAATGTTAGTGATAAGAAAGGAATGCTTTCAAACACTCTCTTTCTTCTCTCTTTCAATGCAAGTTCTTGTTAATTTGATATTAGCATATTTGTTGAGAAACAATAGACTTTGAGAAAAGTTGATAACTTATTTATGTAAACTATTAGTCAAGTATATCTTTGATTTTTTAGTCATTTTTATAGAAATTAGTATTTTAAGTATTCAATCAATAAATAGATCTACTCCTTTTATCTTCAGTAAAATGTGACAAACAAACTACAAACTATGTGTAGAGAAAGAGAAAATATAAAGAGAGAAGAAAGAAAACAAAACTAGAGAATACTCAAGAGAAGAAAAAAAGAAATAAAGATCTACAGGTCTTTGGAAAATGTATGGGAAGAAATTTCCATACATTTTTCTACCACAGTCATTAAAATATATTTTTCTCCATCCACTTGGCTAGGTGGACAAATAAATTTGTTATAAAAAAAAAACTATTCTATCCATCCTAGAAGTCTAGACCTCTTGGGGGACCCACCAGGGTTGTCACCCCAAAAAGGTTCTCAAATGACCTTTTAAAAATAAAATAAAATACACATATATTAAAAAAAGAAAAGAAAAGAAAATACCTTTTTTAAAAAAAGGGGTTTGCATAGTGTAGGGAAAAGTTAATTTGTTTTAAAATAAATAAATAAAAAAATAAATTCAAAAAAATTATTTTGTGGGGGGGGGGGGGGAGGGGTGGTTGGCGGGGGAGGGGGGGCGCGAGCTTCACACCCCACCACCCACGGCAAAGCACGAGTGGCCCGCAGGTCCTATTGCTGCAGGTACCCCGCTGCCTTAGTAGGACAAGCCCTACCAAGTGCAGGGTACCGCCTGCTACGGTAGGACGGGCCCTGCCACGCGGTGTACCGCGCTGTCAGCGCGGGCCCGCGTGCCAGTCCCCTCGGGGACTTAAAAAGGGCCAAGCCCTTACAAACAATTTAAATTTTTGTTGTATTAATTTTTTTTGTAGTTTATTTTATTTTTTTATTATTATTTATTAATAAAATTAGTAATTAATAAATATGTTAATTAATTAAATATTTATTAATTAGTTAATATATTTAATAATTAATATATATGTATACTTTTATTTTATTAATTAATGAATATATATATATATATATATATACACACACTTTAATTAATTTTTTTTTAATATTTAGTAATTAATTAATGTATTTGTTAATCAATAGTAGTTTTATTTTGAAGATTAATTTCTATGTAGATTTATGATAGTTGTTGCAACCTAGGAATATGTTTTAAATTATATTTTAGTGTAGTAAGATTAATTGAATTATTTTGTACTATTAGAATCCATCCAAATTGAGTAGTTAATTCATTTAAATTACTTTAATTAACGCATTTAGCTCGATTTATTACATTCAGTAAGATTATTTAATTAGTCTAATTAACTTAGTAAATTTCATTTTGGGTTAAGAAAGAACTCTTGCTATAGTTCACTTAAGGGAACGTTGTTATATGACCTTTCCTTATATTAGTTGATCACTATTCCATTTAGAGGTTAGAGAATTTAATGATGTCATTAGTCGTTTAAGCTAAGGTCATTATGGGATATTAGAGAATTATTTTTAATGGTTATCTAATATTTAAATAACCCAAATTTTAATTATAGTTTAACTCACTATGCTAATCACTTGATTTAAACTTAGATAGACCTAAAGTTTAGAGAAAGATTCTAACCCATTTAATTAATGCACTTGCGACATAGAGCATGAATACTTAATTGGAATGAGAATAAGACTTGCTAGTTAACCCTAGAAGTATGTTGGGCATGTCATCATGTTTAGGGGTGTGCGTAATTTGTTTATCCATCACCATGTTTCCCCATTATCGAAAGTATACCAACACTCTCTCAGTTTTAAATGTTCATCCTAGTCAACTGCTAACCTTAAACATAAACTTATAACCTTTTAGACTTAAAAAAAAAGTTGATGTGTTTTTGCGTGTAAATTTTTGGGCATGACAGAAACAAGTGATGTATTGAAAGCCACCAGCAAAATATGATGGAGTTTGGCCACTGTCTGTAGGCCCAAACATGGCCACATGTCTACTATGATGCAAGTGACGTTCTGATTTTTTGGGTTGATATTGTCTACTATAGTGGGACCATTTAAAGCGGGCGAGAAAAAAAAATGACAAGATAGGAGGATAAAATGGTGGGGCAATTTAATGGTCAACAAGTGTTCAACCGTCTTGCACGTTCCTCTGCTGCTGTTACAAAAATTGGCAGACATGTAGTTCCAAACGTGGAATGCATGCATGCATTTGAAAAATTTAAAACTAGATGATAATTCTTTTATAAACCTTCCTATAGTTAGGTAACTTTTAGTCAGACCGAATTTGAAATACATTGCATTTTGTCACGTTTAGGTGATGGTATAATGGCCACTAAGCCAACAACAACTTATGTTTTATTCGTCATTTAAGAAAATACATTTTGTATCACAATAATATATGAATTTGAATGCTATGATTTTTTTTTGTGCATCGTTGCTAGGAATATTCTAAAGATTATTGTTAAGATTATGCACTCTCTTTCATTCATCACATTGTTTTGGAGATAGAGCAAATGTTGGAGTTTTTTGAGTCCTTTGAAAGATCACTTGGAAAGCGAGATTAGTGAGATCGTCAAGCTTAATGTTACATAAAAAAGAAAGAAATTTTAATGTTACTAAAAATATATGTCTTGCTTGCAACCCAAGCATACCTTTCCCTCATTTATGATGACATCCTTCTAAAACGTGTTAGCCAACACATGCTTCAACGGTCAACCATTATCTCAACAAACATTTAAAACAATCAAATTACAATATTTCTATTCAGTTAAATAATTTTATAAATAATAATCTATTACTACCTAAAAAAGAAAGCAAATTTTATTCCTAAAAATAAAGGATACCCATTGCACATTGCACACTAAGATGGGATTGCTAGTTATACACCAAGATACCATGATCAGTGATGATAAATACAGGTAACCAAGTCATTAGGAATCTGGAAAATTGTTTCCAAGATAAATATAATTTGGAGAGGAGAGATTTTATCCCTTCAATATCTTGGATTTGTCTGGTTCAGAAGACTTTACCCAGGCAAGACAGGTTGGTCACGAAGATTGATTGTAATCTATCCTGATAGGCACAGATGACATTGCCATCATCTACCCCTTTGCAGCAGCGTTGCGGTTCCCCGTTCATGGACACTTTACACTCATCTCTATTCGGCCCCCATTTCAAAAATTCGAATGGGCACCCTTCAAGCCTATCAGTCTCACATTGTAACTCATTTTTCTCAAACTGGGAAGTGAAAGGAACACCAAAAATCAGATGGGTATTTCCCAGGCGCAAGATTTATGCAGTCACAAGGACTCCATCCGACACAGAAAGCAGTAGCCCCAGTAACAGCCCTCAACGGCTCCTGAGAGAATTAGAAGATATGAAAACCAGAGAAAGGAGCCCAAGGCAAAAGTACAAATTGCCACCCAAAACATACATTTTGAAGACCCCCATGGATGACAGAAAACTAGCAGAGAGGTTTCTCCAGAGCCCCCAATTATCGCTGAAATCGTTTCCTTTGCTAAGTTCTTGCTTGCCCTCAAAGGATTTAGGTGACCATGATAGGGCTTGGATGGAAGACAATCTGCTGGAGGCCAAGCAGGCACTTGGTTACCCACTGGAGGTCCTGAACAGCGTTGATCAGAATAGCCCTGCTGCACATTTTGATACACTATTATTTCTTGCATTCCAGCATGAAGAGAGTGAGAGGTCCAAGAAGGCTAGGTACGTCAGAAATGGACACTCCAGACTTGCATTTCTAGGCGAGTTTGTTGTGAGCCTTGCATTGGCAGAGTACTTCCTGCAGAGGTACCCGACGGAGCCTCCTGCTTGTCTCAGAGAGAGGGTATACGGTTTGACAAACAAGAGAATGTTGCCATATTGGATCAAGGTTGTTTGTCTGGACAATTTGGTTTTTCCTTATGATGACATAACAAAATTGAAGAGGCATGAGCGTGAACCAACTGTCAAGTAAGTTGAATTCTTTATAAATTTTAAAGTAATCCCATACCTAAGAGTAGTTTGCGAGTTTTCAAATGATTGTATGCGTGTGTATATTTCATTTTTTAACAACAACCTACGAAAAAGAGGAAATATATCTGCAGGCCTACGGATGATGCCTGCTACAACATTTTGCTCCCTAAAATAATTCTGCTAATATCTCTCGTCCAAGAGCTTTAAAGCTTCCACAGTCCATACTTAATAGTATACAGATTCTCGAAAAAGATTTTGATTTAAATTTAGAAGGTACTTACCAGGATGAACTGTGGTTTGGATGTAATACTATAAGGTTTCTTCAGCTATCATTAATCAGTAGGTCTGTCATTAATTAAGGCAGATATCAAAGACTTATCACGGAAGCCTTAACTTTCCTATAAATCTTGTAGAGGAAAAACATTGCAAGACCATTGAAAGTGCTGGTAATGTCAGGCTTTGTTGTTTTAGTTTTCCTTTTGTTTAATCTGTTCCTATTTAAACTCTCTTGAACAAGGATGTCAAACTTAGTTGCAAAGGTTTACGTTTGCCAAAAAATCTCTTCATAATTGTCAGAAATGAGCTTCAAAATATTTTTAAACTCTAGTGGCCATGATAGTGGCATAAAGAAACGGGTCTATACCTCCGAAAGGCAGAAGCTTTCATCTCATTTGGTACAAAAGCACAGATGGAAGGTTAATGGAACCATCAAATCTTTCTTACAATCATGCATCTTGGACAAGGATGTCAAATTTAGTTGCAAAGTTTTATCTCTGCCAAAAAACATTCTCCATATTTGTCTGAAACGAGCTTCAGAATATTTTTTTTCAACTCGGTTGACCATAATAATGGCATAAATAATTGGGTCTATACCTCTGAAATGCGGAAGCATTTTTGTCATTTGGTACAATAGCACAAATAGAAGGTTAATGGAATCTTCAAATCTTTCTTACAATCATACATCTTGGACCATGTAGAAGTTAATGAGAAAGCCACCTTGACTGGTGGCTTTATTTTCTTTGGATAGAAGTTAAGAAAAACTTTAAACTATGAGGGTGAAAAGGAAATAATTTTGGATCAGCTTCTCCTTGCTCGGAATTCGTTATTTTCTCGTGCTCAATAATCAGGGATTTATAATTTTTAGGAATGTGTGATTTTAGTCATATTTGTAAGAACCAGAAATTCATTTCTTCCATGACCTATTTAACCTCTTTTTTCTAATGCTTTCCATGCCAATCTTGACAGGCAAGTATTCTTTGCACTCATGGCAGCAATCTACCTATGTTTTGGGACAACTGAAATATATCGTGTTCTTTTTGAAGTATTTGGAATGGACCCAGATGCTGAAGATTGTCAGCCAAAAGCCAGGCGACAGCTGGAAGATATTGATTATGTTTCCTCTGAATTTGAAGGGAAAAACTTAACTTGGCAAGAAATTGTTGCTTACAAGGTAAGATGAGAAGTTGTTAAACCTGGATGAAGGATAAATTTTTTGAAACCTCCTTACACAATTATATTGCATTTATATGGCAATTGATTGCTTACTTGTAGGTTTATTAAGATGACTTTTATATTTAATGCTTTGTTTAGTGCCAAACAGCGTCCTGCAGATGCACTTTTTGCACATCCAAGACTTCATAGAGCATGCGTACCCGCTGGAATGCATAAATTTCGAGGAAATATTTGGGATGTAGATTCCCTGCCACATATTTTGCAAGCATTAGGGTATCCTTTACCAATGTCGGACACAATCCCCGAGGCAACTGAGGCCAGAAACATTGAATTAGGACTTGCACTTCAGGTATCATATGTTCTCTCAACTTCTGTCACATGCCTGGTTATCTTCTATTTAATTTTGTGATCACAGTAATGAAAGGTGAACTACTGTATCAGGCGGCAGAATGAATACTAGAGCAACATGTATATTCTCAAGTCTTTCAGCAAACAAGAACTAAATTATCCATTTTTATTAAACTTTAAATTTGTGCATACAAGTTCTGAGATGATTAGATATTCAGCAGCTAAAAGAAATGAAAATCACCTTAAAAAGTCAAAACTTACATAAACTTTTATAAGGTAATTCCAAACCATTCTCATGCGACAACGATTATTGGGAGAAGTAAAAGTCTCAATCTCATAAGTAATCCCCAAGAGATAAGTTCACAGACTTTTCCTCCATGATTAAAGTGATGATTGCATGGAAGTATTTAAGTTTTCTGTAACTATAGAACATGTGGAAAATAAGCAAAAAAAAAAGACCGTGCTCTGCTGTTTGAAAAAGGTAAGAAGAAAATTCAAAGCCTAGCCTTCATGCCAATCCAATTCTAAAAACAAAATTTGAAAGAGGCGTAGGATTTCACAATAAGTGCTACACTACCATATCATGCGGGAATATTAGAATATGCCTCTCCAAGCAATGAACCTAGTGTTCCACAGTGATTATGTCCAAGCTTGTTGAGTTCCAGATCGCTGCAAATGTAATAGCACTGCCGTAAAAGTATGTGTCTTCCAAATGCACCGATCTCTTGAATATATACATGGTAAAGATAAGAAGAGACACGTCCCTTCATGGGACATGTCCATGTCTATTCATTAATCTAATTTAAATAATTTAACTATATATATAATCATTATAAGAATAAATAAATGATTTACTTCACACACATATATATATATATGTATATTAATATAAAATAATATTAATTATTAAATATATTAATATATATATATATATAATAAATCAATTCTCATAATAATTATATAATCAGTTTTATTTATCTGACCGATGCTACATACATCAACACTCCCTTTTAGCTAGGGAAGATAAATCATATATCACATCTCTTGTGATAAGAAATCTCACATATCTCGTGAAGGCAGATATCACATAACACGTGATGATAAGTATCAAATAACTTGTGAGATGAGGAATCGCCTAACACGTGATACCCATTTTATATATATCACCTAACACGTGATACCCAGTTTTACATATCACCTAACATGTGATATGAGGAATCACCTAACACGTGATACCCAGTTTTACATATCACCTAACATGTGATATGAAGAATCACCTAACATGTGATATGAGGAATCACCTAACATGTGATACCCAGTTTTACATATCACCTAACATGTGATATGAGGAATCACCTAACACGTGATACCCAATTTTACATATCACCTAACATGTGATATGAGGAATCACCTTGGCTTGTGATACCTGATTTTACATATTACCTTAGATAGTAATATGAGGAATCATCTTAGATCATGATACCTAGTTTTCACATCACCTTAGATCATGATATGAGGAATCATCTAACAGGTGATACCTAGTTTTACATATCACCTAACATGTGATATGAGGAATCACCTAACACGTGATACCTAGTTTTACATATCACCTAACATGTGATATGAGGAATCACCTTAGATCATGATACTTGATTTTCATATCACCTCAGATCGTGATACAAGGATATAGTAATTTGAGAACATTACATTCCCCTTACATATAACCCTATTATGGTATGTGCACTGACATATCAAAAGTCTACCATAATGAATCTCCATTACAAGATCGTCACCTTGTAACATCAAATACAAGTGTTCATTGTCTAAGAGATTGTCATCTCTCTAAAATGTACACAGGATGGATGAGCCCATAAAGTCACACATCTGACAAAAGAAGTTTACACATAAAACATCTTTATCAGGACAAATCAAAATTTTATATTTCAATCATACCAAGATTCTTCCTAAAGTGATCAACTTTCACCTTGGGGAGTGGTTTGGTAAGAATATTTGTTGTTTGATTGCTTGTATTAATATACTCCAACTGGATCACATTCCTTCCTACCATGTCTCTTACATAGTGATAAGGAATCTCTATAAGATAAAAATAATGGATCACTGATGCTGAAACTCTATCCTAAGAACCATAGTCCTCTAATGGCTGATCACTAAGGAACCCATCTTGACATGGTCAGCTCCCTCTGAATCAAGATTCTCGGATGTCCATAGATGTAGAACCTTTAGTTGCTCCCTCTGAAGCTCAAGATCGTGCATCAACCTCCTGACCTCTTTTCCCAAGGTTGTCTATAATGGATAGTCAGACTCCCTCTGAATCTGATATCAACTCTCAACTCAATTCCATAACTGCAGGCATTATGTTCTTTCTCCCTTGAATGCAATCTTGTATGCTTCTAGATTTGTCCTCAATGCACTTCAAAGAGAGATTACAATTAGTTCATAAAACTAAACTATCCTGAAGGAAAATATCAATTATAGAAGTATAAAAGATTTACTATCCCGATCTTAAGGCATGAATTAATGACTCAAAATTTATAAACATTATTCAAGGGTAGAAATACTTATCTCTTATTGTCAAATATTACTACCCTCTGAAAATTTCTGCCACCAACTTGAATCATTATTGTGATCCTCCCGAAGCTAAATTTAACACTCCCTCTTAGCTAGGGAGGAATCCTTCTTGATAACTTCTGGTTTGTCCTCCTGACACTAACATCAACATTCTCTCTTAGCTAAAGGTCTTCTTAGATATCTGAGTTATAGAGTAATGTCTACCATGGCTACTCCCACAGGGTAGCTCCATCATGGCGGCTGCTCATGAATGAAACTGCAAACACACACAAGTGTTTATCACGGAATCACTCACGCGATGTCGTCATCTTATCATCACGTTCACCTTAGCTACTCCCAAAGGGTGAAACAAGGGCTTTCACCTCAAATTCCTCTTTCACAGAGAAGAATGTATTAGCAAGGGCTTTCACCTTAACCTTCTCTTTCATAGAGAATAATGCATTAAGAAGATCTTCATGATGAAGTGGCTCTGTCTGAGATAGATATCAACTTTCTGAACTCCTCGTCCAAGGTTGCTTCTGATGAAATGTCAGGCCATGAGGTTTGAGAAATGATTTCTTCTTCAAATGATTCCTCAGCATAACATTAATAGTGAACATTGATTAAACTTTTGAACTGAGAAATTGGTTTCATCAATCCAAGAAAAATGGCAGTGTTCCAATGCAAACTTCCTTGGTTCAATTGACTATTAGCTCCCAAACCCCTTCGCAGGCAATGAGAATAGTTCATGGCCTCCATCTTGCATATCCCAACAAAATAAAAAACACAATCTCAGTCAATGAATTCTTTGGTATTGAAAGAACCCGCCAATCATTCGGACTTCTCCCCCATCATGAGAAAACACAAGTAACTCAGTCTCCATTCTCGCGTAATCTCTGTAGACACACAGCTGTCGTGCATTCGTTCTTCTTCACTAACAGGTTAACAAGAACTGTTTGAACAACCTCAAGACTCACAGTGCTCTCGGAACAGTATTCTGGAAGAAAATCGTCATGGCAATCTACTGGTACTTTCTTTAACAGTTTTGTTATATGAAAACCGGATAATCTGAATCGCCACACCCAGTACACACACGATAATGGTCACAATTTCAACTCAATGTTTTCATCGTGCTTGCCTAGTCTATTCTCTTTGATGATGACTGTTGATGCGTATTGAACAACACAGGAATGAGACGTTGATTACACATAATATGTACCAAAAGTATGAGTGAATCTACAGGAAACTTTCTGCAGATCTATCAACCTGATTCTGCGACCTTCCTTCCCCCCTTGTATTGTAATCCCACTGGCTATTACATAGAAGATCAATGAGTACGTATTCCACCAAACATTCAAGTCAATTCTCCTTTTATATCCCACAAATTAAATAGTTGCATCTTCTGATTTAAAAGGCATATTTGCTTCTCTCCATAACTTGCGCAAATAGGCTTATCATTCTTATCGCTAAGAATTATGATATATTCTTAATTTACTCCTGCAGAGATGGAAACTAGGTTGATCAACAATGTCATATATATGGGCATGTGTGTCTTGGCAAGGAATGCTCTTATGATGTGTGTGTCTTCAATATCACTAGAAATGAATAAGCGCCAATTTCTTAATCCAATCAATATCAAGATAGGTAGTGCTTCATATATGGGTTCTATATATCAAAGCTCAAAGTATGAGTTTAATTGAGTACTTGATCTCATATTGCGGATCATATTTCTCTTATATTGAACGCTGGTATTTTGCCAATCTGCAAGAAGTACAGTTAGAGTCACTTTAGAGTGATATGTTGTTTCCTATTTATCTTCCCTAGTTGTGAATGTGATATTATACTGATCTGAAATTGAACAATGCTCCTAATATCTTCCTTAAATTATATGTAATTTATGTTGCCGCTTGTCAGCCTGATAAGACCTTGAAGATCTATCTGATTTCTTATCCAATATACTATCTTTTGTAATGGTGATGATTAGTGATGGTTGATCTGAACTGCACTATCGTTGTCCCCAATATATTGCTTAATACCATGCAATCTAATTTTTTTTTGTTGTGTGATAGTGGATTACTTTCTCTAAAATCTGTAAGGTGTCTCAAATAAATTTGATTCCACTCAATTAATACCAAATTGTATCTTATAATCTCTCCTTCCCTAATTCTTTTCGTCATTCCTCCATTGTAGGTGACTTAAGTAATCTCCTGGGAAGGCTGAGTATATAAGGGGAAGTTTTCTTTTACTTATTTATACTGTTGACGTTGCCACTATACAATGACTTCATCATTCAATTTCATGGATTGGTCGAGACCAGACTTTAGATATGATTTAGGTTCCACATCCACAGGGGGTTAAAAAATACCAGTGCTCCATTGCAAACAAATCCATACACTTTTCTTTATATTGTCTCTAATTTCACCAATGCATGATGTAGTTTGTATGCACTATGCTGGAGGAACAAAATCTGTGTGCTCGAACAATCATCCATTGCTAAACTGGACTTTTTCCTGCCTTTAACGTCTACTCCTTTTATGCCCGACGATGTGTCCCAATTCGCTCTCCGGATGACAACAATATAAGTGCCTATATATTATTCATTGCCATTGATATTAGTTCAAAATGGGTAGTCGGCCATATTGGACTGTGATTAGAGCATACGAACAGGAAGCTTCCGTGAAAATGTCTCCTCCCTTTTTAATCGATCATATCCTTTCCTAAATCATTTCTTTCTCACATTTGCAGTCTGGCTCTGATACCATGTTAAGTTCCAGATCGCTGCAAATGTAATAGCACTGCCGTAAAAGTATGTGTCTTCCAAATGCACCGATCTCTTGAATATATACATGGTAAAGATAAGAAGAGACATGTCCCTTCATTAATCTAATTTAAATAATTTAACTATATATAATCATTATAAGAATAAATAAATGATTTACTTCATATATATATATATATGTATATTAATATAAAATAATATCAAATTTTAAATATATTAATATATATATATGTATATATAATAAATCAATTCTCATAATAATTATATAATCAGTTTTATTTATCTGACCGATGCTACGTACATCAACAAAGCTACCTCATAATTTAATAACTCCACCCTTTGCAACAGTTGGAGAATAGTTTTACTACTGCCAAGGGGCTTTTTTTAATGGAGGCTGAGTGAGATGATCTTCTTTTGATTTGGGCTGCTGATGCTTTTGAGTTGATTTATTTCATTGGATTGACTCAAACTTGTATACATGTTTATTGCTTGGAGCATGGAGAGTTGGGTAGAGGAAATAAAAGCATTTTGGCTAGTCCCAAAACTAAAAGTCATAAAACCACCATTCAGAACCAAATAATGATGCATTATCAGTTAAATTACTAATCTCACATAGCTATGTTTAATTATGCTTTTTAAGGTAACTCTTGATTGTTAATTCCTCCAAGCTGATAGATGGAGCAATCACGATTTAGCAGTGAGTAATAATTTGGAATGCAACTTTTCTTGGATACGTACAGCAATTTACACCAGAAAATCCACCAGTGTCATGCCAATTTGATAACCATGACATATCTTCAATTGCTGATGAAACATTCTTTTTTTCATATTGTTAGTAGTGGGTGCATTTTGAATCCTGTTGATGTGGATATGAATCTTCCAAAATTAATGAGAGAAGAGCCTGGCCTGTGTTTGGAGTTATGTATATAAAGAAACACATGTTTAACAGTATTCTTTCACATGAACCAGTGCACCTACTAGATCAATCTATCCAGGACGAAAACAACAACATTGAAGAATATTAACTTGGCAGGATTCTTAATATATGCACTAGACTGCTCTTCCAGTAAATCTTGGACAAGGCAACCTGAGAACTAATTAAAGTAATTGATATAGCTAATATGTTAGCCATTCTAGTGGTGCAGATGTGGTAAAGACATTGCTATACACATTTGGTGTTGCAGTGGGAAGAATAGAAACTAGCCATTAGTCTAAGTTCCACTTCCACTAATACTACATCACCTTGTGGTAGGGAACCGACTCCATCTAAGTGTGCAAAGGTGGTAAAAGTGTCTTACATGGTATTGGTTGATCAGAAGTTTACCAAGGAAAAGAAATGGTGGCATCTTTATGGCCTGAAATTTGATATCTAGAACTAGTACCATGCACCCACATAAAAAATGTGGCAAACTGCTTACAAATGTTCTTAGCTCAATTTTGAATGTTTTCTAACGTAGTTAAAGAATTTCAACACCTCAAATCAATTCGCATGCAGGCACATGATGATTTGTTGAAAAATAAAACACTTTTCACAGAATGTGACTTACTCATGAAATCAAATGTGCAGAACAGTTAGCTGAATCTGTATGATTCTGTGGACAGAAATCAATAAGATGATCTACCATCTTCTGCCGAAAAATTAGTTGAGGATGCTCCCAGGCCAATAGAGAATCTTCCTGCATTAGAGGCACTCACCTGATTGAATCATCAACATGGCTTTTATGAGTGCATAAGATGGGATTACCTTGAGTTATTAGCCTTCCAACATTGGAATTTTCACAAGTAGGCATCTCAGAAAATCAGCTTTTGGTGCCAAGTACATGTTGTTTAATCTGTTTTTAATTTTCCCCTATATCTGATTTATAATTGTTCTATGTTCCCAATTTGGAGTTTCACCTTTAACACATAAACAACAATTCCAATAATAGAATGCCAAAATTAATTTTGTTAGCCATCAGTAATTTGAGAAGATAATGTGCATATACATTAGCTAGAGCATAAGGAGTTCTTAAGATAAGTAGCATGACTACTTCATAACCAATCACAAAATCATCTTAGTAGGAACTTCAAGAGGGTGCTAGTGAATTGCCCAGCCTAACTAAGCACAAAAGCACATCACATTCACATTATGGCAAACTTGCTCACATCCCACAAGCGGCAGTAACATCCAACTATGACCAGTTCCCCCCTTGGGGTATCCCACAAGCGGCAAGAATATCCAACTATGACCAATTCCGTTCCTTGGGGAAATCGACTTGCTTCTTGGCCCAAAAGAGGCAGGAATGTCCAACTTTGACCAATTCCATCTCTTAGGGTGTCGTACTTAGTCCAACTAAGTCTGAGAGCAGGTAACATTCACATTATGGCAACTTGCCCTTATCCCACAAGTGGCAGGAATGTCTAACTATAACCAATTTTCCCCTTGGGGCAACCAAATCACTTCTTGGACCAGAAGAGGCAGGAATGTCCAATTATGATCAATTCCATCCACTTGGGGTGGTGTACTTAGTTGAGGAGAGCTGGTAAACCGCATCTCCCTATCTTATTTCCTCCAACTCATGTCATATATGTCAGAATAATAAATGCATAATTATATCATCCAAATTACCATATACATCAAGCATAATAAATGCATGACCATATCACCCAAATTGCATATTATCACATACATCAAGTATAATTATACCCTTTCATGCATACCAGTCTTAAATCAGAATCTCTACCATTGGCTGTTGCATATCTGAATCTGATTCCCTTATATCAGAATACTCTCTTAGATTGATTACATTATATCAGATTTGTCCTTGATTGATCTTTTAGTATATTAGTGAATGATAATTGAATGACTGTTTATTTAATGATTGATGAGTGATGATTGAATGATTGTTCATTTGATAATTGATGAGCCATTTTTGAATGATGCTGATTTGATTACTGAATTGTTTGTTTTCTTGATCCCAAGACAAAGTGATGATTGATGTGGATTTGATAATTGTTTGTTAGACCTTGCCGATTGATTGCTTGCTTGATTTCTTGATGCAGTCATGACAAGAGGATCCTCAATGAGGACAGTCTAAACCGTGCAGCAAGAGTCACACAGCGGAAACAACAACCAAAACAATAGTAAGAGATAGAGAGCATGCAATATCAGATGTTTGCATTAACACAGGTTCATGAAATTACATCCAATTGGCTAGCAACATGCAGGCTTCCATTCCAGGCATACAAGCCTGATTACAGATTGAATTCAAAAACTATCCTCTAATCGAACCTTCCAGAGGTTATCTATCTAAGAACTGCTTTCCTAAAGATCAATTACATTAATATATAGAGCCTTTGCAAGAATCATGTCGGCCACAATAGATCACATTTTCGTGGGTAAGGAAAATGTAATGTGCAAAATAGGTCAGGACCTAAATCATAAGGAACTCAACCAACACGTTAAGAAATCTAGGACACACCCAAAGGTAGGTTGGCCACAAGCTCAGGAACATCGAATAATGTGCCACGACGCTTCGCAAATCACGGAATTGCTTTGCATGATTGGAAACCTCCAATGTGGCCGTTAGACCTAAAGAACACATAGGTCCGAGCAAGAATCCAAGATATCTTTGTTACGAAGTAACAGATCGAGGTGCGAACCCAGACAAAGGTAAAACATGATGTTTGAAACATGCCATGTGGTTTGCAACAACAAACAAGTCAAACTGAAAGAACACCACAAAAAACACAAAAATTGACAAAACAAGAACAAACTGTAAAGAAATATTTTTGGTTGATGCAAGATTGCCAAGAACCCAAGGATGCTCCCGCATTAGACACTCGGGGTTATTTGAAAAGTGAGCTTCTCACTTTGATGCAATAGGAAAACCAAGATGACCTACCTCAGCCTGAGAAATCCATGAAGAATCCTCAATTGGTCTGATCTTCCACTTCACAAGATACTCAAAGTACTGTCTGCCTCTAGTGCTTCTACCAACTTTGCGATCCAAAATCTCTTCAATCTCATCCAATTGCTTCTTAGGAAATTGGTGCTACAACATTGATCCACTATCATCACCACTGAATTTTGTCTCATGATACTCATATAGATCTGCAATATTGAATATAGGTGATATGTCCATAGTATCCGACAACTCAATTTCATATTCCTTCTCGGAATCAAATCTCCTCAAGATCTTACAATGTCCAAACTTCCTCATCTTCAGCTTAGTGTATGTTCCAACTGGAAATCTTCCTTTTCTCAAGTATACCATTACTTCATCTCCCATTTGAAATTCCTTATGTCTCCTCTTCTCATTTGCCTTCTCCTTATACTTCTACTTCATATTTTCCAAATGCTGTCTAACCTGATCATGTGATCTACAAGCTCTTTTGCTTCAACACTCCTTTTATCTTCATGACTGATGTCTCTCAATTCTGATACTCCCTTAGGATTCATGCTTGTAACAATCTCAAATGGTGTTTTCCCTATACTCCTATTCACTGAATTGTTATATGCAAACTCTTCTTGAGAAATGACTAAATCCCAATTCCCAATCTTCTCTCCAACCAAACATCTTAGTAAATTACCCAAACTTTTGTTCACTACCTTTGTTTGTCCATCGGTTTGTGGATAAAATGTAGAACTAAACTTTAAATCAGTATTCATCTTCTTCCAAAACGTCCTCCAAAAATAACCAACAAACTTAGTATCTCTATCCGAAACAATGCTCTTAGGTAATCCATGCAATCTCACAACTTCCCTAAAAAATAGGTTTGCTACATATACTGCATATGACGTCTTCTTACAAGGTATGAAATGAGCCATCTTTGAAAATCAATCTACAACCACAAATATATAATCATTACCTCTTTATGTCTTAGGCAATCCAAGTACAAAGTCCATGCTTATGTCTTCCCATGATCTATTTGGTACTGTCAAAGGTGTATACAATCCCAAATTCTGATTACTCCCTTTTTCAACTTGACAATTTCCACAACTCTGAACAAATTTTCTTACATCCTTAAGAATCTAAGGCCAAAAATAATTCTCACTTACCAAATCCACTGTCTTGTTAATGCCAAAGTGTCCTGCTAATCCTCCACAATGTTTCTCTCTGATCAGATTGTCTCTAATTGAACTTCTAGGCACACACAACTGATTTCCTTTGAATAACATATCCTCCTCAATGAAATAACAACCACTTGGTTCGGTCCACTGCAACAGGTTCTTTACAAGCTTTCCAAGGTTCGGAAAAATTAGGGTCTTCCTCATACAAGGTCTTCAATTCATCAAATCCTAGCACCTTAACTGTCATCTCAGTCAACAAATTCCTTCTCCTACTCAAAGCATCAACAACTCTATTTGACTTACCACTCCTATGCTTCAGAACAAAAGTATTAACTCTGCAAAAAATCAACCCATCTCATATGCCTCTGATTTAACTTACCTTGATTGCTTAGATATTGCAATGCTTGATGATCCGTATACAACACAAACTCCTTAGGTAACAAATAATGTCTCCACTTCTTCAAGGCTTGAACTATGGCATAGAACTTTTGATCATACACTAAATACCTTCTCTTGGCATCATTCAACTTCTCACTAAAATAGGGAACAAGTCTTCCTTTTTGTCTCAACACTGCTCCAATAACATTCCCACTTGCATCATAATCAACTTGAAATACCTTAATGAAATCAGGCAGTGCCAACACTAGTTGTTCAATCACCTTTTGTTTCAACAACTCAAAACTTCTATGTGCTCCATTTGTCCACTCGAAATCCTTTTTATCACCTCTCATCGTCTCAGTCATAGGACTACAAACTAAACTAAAATTCGTGATAAACTTGTTGGTTCCCAAAACCACATATCAGAATCCTACGAGTCTTGCCAACTCGATGCTGGGATGTCCAATCGGTTATGACCAACGTGACAAGATCAATCAATCTGACCTCTTGCTCCTTTGGCCCCGCAAGGCCAAGGCGGGTATACCTAATCCTGGACAAAAACTTAGGTCCAAGATGCTTATAGCGAATCAATTTGAAACTGAATGCAATGAAATATTCCTAAATGGCAAAAAATATAGAAGATGTTTGAATTGCACAACAATAGGGAGATCTCTGAAATATTGCCAATTTTGCAATTCTAAAGATTAAAAATAAATGCTTCAAACTTGTGGATTCTGAATTAAAAACAAAGACAAAAGACTATATAAATGCGAGAGTAATTAAAAATAAAGAATAACTATAAATTATGAATATATCAATATCTTCAAAAGAATAATATGAAATGATTGCCAGCATATAAATTATGAATCATGAGCAATATATAGACCAGTGCCAAAAATTGAAGGGCAAATAGAGTCAGTATAAGTTTATTACATACAACTTTATAAAGTTTTAAATACTTCAACTATAAACAATTTAATAATTCAGATGTAATAGATCAAACATATATGTAATTTTATATTAGTCTAGATTGCTCTTTAACTCCTAAAATGTGGAGACAAACTAGACATAGATATGGAAACACTGGAATATTTCACAATATCTATGATAATCAAATTTAAAATGCTATGCAAGATCGTATTCACTATTCTGATAATTTAAACTATTTACAGAACTTAGAAATAATTATAAAGGACGAAAGCTATATAATACTACTCATCTCCAAAACCTTTCAATAATAAATGAAATAGACAAGCTTACTGGTTATGCCAGGAATAAAATTGTAATGAAGACAATCGTTATTGATGATCTATCCACTGCAATTCGATCCACAACCGCATGTAAAGATTTACTCAATAATTCATCATTCATGAGCTTTGTTCAATATTTCATACATTCCAAATGAAGACCTTTCTATTACAAATATAGTATTCGCCAGTCAAGAGAATACTATTTTCATCGTGCCTCTTTTGTTTGGTTTTTCACCTTGCATTTATATGAAAGTGAGAAGCCGTGTGGTTATGTCTTAAGAGATACGCTGCTTCATAACAAGTAACCATATACTTGTTAATTTATAACATAGTTTCATCTAAAAAGGAACTGAATCTAATACTTCATAATCATCTTATTACATAGGACACGGGTGTGAATAAGATAGGTGGGTGTCGTAACTTTCAAACCGACGTGTCACTCCATATGGGAACCCATCGCTATCCTTACGTGGCAAAAGACATACCAAATGTATATTCTATTTTGATCGAGCATGATAGTATCTTCACATCCTCCGTCTTTGTGAAATTCTGTGGCTTCCCTTTCATCGCACACATTCATAGACTATGGTTTTCAACAAAGGACATTTGATTATTTCAACGCAGAAATGGCGTGAGTGCTGGAGATGCCTCTTCGAAGACTCAGTATTGATTCTGAAACATAGTAACATTAACTCCCAATATGTGGATGCAACTCCATACCATATCTCATTGATTCTACCGTACGTGTTCTTCATCGGTGTTAGTTTCAAATCAACCTCTTGTATGCATGATAAATCTTTATCCCCCCGTGCATATCTCCAGACCTGCAAAAAGAAATACAAAGTGTCATTCGATATTTGCCTCAAATAAGCTTAGCCAATGTGTGGTTACGTTTTTTAGTTTCTGTCATCTGAATTGAACAAGGAGTATTTTCCCTGAATTTCTGAGCGTGTAGATGCATGAACGGTCCAGTCTTCAGAGATACCCCATTCTTAATTGCTATTTCGAATTTGTTATGCTGTGCATCATCAATATGATCACACCTTCTTTTAGAATTTCAAATGAAATCTCCACTAGTGAATGTTTGACATAAGTCATTGATGACAACCTGGATATATTTCCTTTAGGATGATGCCTTGTTATGATGTTTTAATCCCTGCTCATCGAACATATATTCGTAAACACAGGCCTTCATTTCTCCCTCGAATACTACTGGATATAATCATGCTTACAATCCTCAAACTGAAAAAGTTACAAGATTCTGAAGATGCATATTATGCCTTTAGAAGAGTGCCAAGTCTGATACTGATCTTGGATGACTGTAATGAAAATTGATATATAATTTTCTGAATATTTCCATTTCCTATAGAATCTACAGAAAATATCCCTTAAGGTGCCACTACTTTCATTATTGGATCCATACACACATGCACGATATACCTTATTTTAGTCATTTTGAGGACAACTTTCCCTCAAATCTGTCGGTTCGTCAAGATATGAAAGACTTGTGCTTTGCAGATTCAATAATCCATGATTTCATGCCAATATGTGATGCATAAATAGGAGTTGCTCTGATCATGTTGCACCCTCTGCTCAGAATAGTTAGCTTCAGAACAATCGCTGCTTTGTACTCTCAATGTTATTTGGAAATTTATATAAAATTATAAATCATCTCAATTTAATCACTGTATAATAATGAAATTTGTAAAAAGATTACTACTGCTTCTTTATGCATCATAGTTCACATACCATGTGGATCCTTACTTCAAGTGAATAGTCTTCACAATAATCATGGGATGACACAAGATTTTCCAGCATTAATATCTGAACTATATTAAAAAACACTTTTCATGTGTTGGAAATACTGTAGCATTTCTCACTGCTCATAACTCACATCTGGTTGCTCTCATACAGAAGTATTGTGACTACATAGTCCCTCCTCACTTAATCATTCTTATTTAAGGATGAACCGCTGCTTACATCAGCAGCTTAAGTCAAAATCTTTAATTCTGAAAGTGGCACTCTGTTTGTTGCCTGATTCCAAAATTCTGATTGGAAGATGCTCCTATAACAAGTAAGTGACAATGGAATACAGATAGAAACAATTCAATCCAAGAATTGCTTTTTAACTAACATCTTCAAGAAAGTATATAATAATATCAATATACTTGATCAATTCACAAATCCTGCAAAGCTTTATCAACCACATTAATCAAAGAGTGAAAAGACTAAGGATAATGCATAGAATGGAGCCTCTAAAAGTAGGGGTCTATCAGAACTTTTAGTAGAAACTAGCCAATCCATGAAATGATCTTACCTCCCCAACACTTTTAGGTGTAGGCCATTCAACAATTGCATTTACCTTCTCAGGATCCATCTTCAATCCATTTGTAGATATCACAAATCCCAAGTATACTATCTCCTCCTTCATGAAACTACACTTCTTAATGTTTATCAACAACTTTTCTTCTCGCAACCTCTGCAATACTTGTCTCAAATGCAACAAATGGTCTTCTTTTGACTTACTGAAAATTAGAATGTCATCCAAGTATACAATCACAAACTTACCCAAGAATTTCTTCAATACCTCATTCATCAACCTCATGAAAGTGCTCGGTGCATTGGTCAGTCCAAAAGGCATCACCAACCATTCATACAATCCTTCATTATCTTGAATGTAGTCTTTCACTCATCACCTTCTCTGATCCTAATCTAATGATATCCACTCTTCAAGTCTATTTTTGTTAAATATTTAGCTCCACACAAGCAATCCATTATGTCATCCATCTTAGGTAAAGGAAACCCATACTTCATTGTGATCCGGTTTATAGCTCTAGAATCAGTGCACATCCTCCTTTCTCCATTCTTCTTAGGTGCTAATATTGCAAGTACTGCACAAGGACTCAAACTTTCTCTAATCAAACCTTTTTTCAACAAATCTTGCACTTGTCTATTTAGCTCCTCATTCTTTGCAGGTGTCATCCGATATGCTCCTTTGTTTGACAAACTAGCTCCTGGAATCAGATCCATACAATGACTGATGCTCCTTATAGGTGGCAATCCATCAGGTACATTATCTGAGATTATGTCTTCATATTGTGTCAGTAACTTCTTAACTTCCTTTGGTTGTCCTTCTGATGCTAAATCAGACTTCTCAGGGATCAAAGCATAACACATACTTTCACTCTTCAAACCATCCAAGAATTTCCTTCCTTCAACCAAACAAACCCTAACACTTGTGCAAATCTCACTCTTAGGAGTCTCTTCCAAAGGCAACAACACTTGTTTCATTCCATTAGCAACAATAGTATATATATTTTTCCTACCATCATGCAATGCTTGTCTATCATACTACCATGGTCTACCCAACAAGGAGAGAAAATAGTTTTAAGCATTGGAAATTCATCAAACGTCATCAAAGTCCATCATGGAGAGAAATTTCAAGGGAGAAAATTTGTTTAAGTCAAAGAAATTCCTTGATTTATGATGAAGTCTGCCGAGGCTAGGATGAAAATTTGGCTAAGTGTTGATAACCTAGGAGAAGAATGTAGACTAAGAGATGAAATTCATTGTCTAGAACCAGAGAAAAGTTAGAAAATTGTGGAGTCCAAAGCCATTTGAGGTTGAAATCACAAGTATTGGAAGAAAATTCCAAGGGGGAAAGACGGAAAGGCCAAGTTTCAAAGGTAAAATGTTAAGTTTATGTATGGAAAAGAGAGTGAAATCAGTAAGGAAGCAATGGTGAAAATTGTGTAAGTATGGGAAATTTCTTGAAAATCAAGACCTGAAAGTGCATTTCCAAGGACAAGACTTCATCATTTCCAAAATTCATAAGGCCATTTCCAGATTAAAGGAAAGATTGGTGAAGTCATTTTAATGAGTTATTGGCAATTTTCTTAATGTTGTTTTGTAGGTCTGAAGCAAAGTGAACAATCAAGGGCAGACAAAGATGAAGGAGATGCTACAACCACCCTAGATTTCCAAGATCAAGATCAAAGGAAGGAATTCAAATAGTATAAGGAAAGGTGATATCAATTCACAAATGAGTAAAACAAACACAACCAAGGACGTCAGCATGTATGAAGAATTTTAAGACAAAGGATTAATGGACAAGGAAAGATTTCAAAGTTTACTGTCTTACACCAAGAAGCCCAAGATCCTGGATCAAAGATAAAGAAGAGCATTCAAAAGAAAAAAATTCTAATTTCAAGGAGGTTTAAAGATGATGCAATTTGGGAATATTTTACCAAAATCTCAAATTCCTAAACTTGAAGAAGAATTGTTCAAAGCCAACTTCATTCAAAGAGATAAGCATGCTGAGGTGGCAACCATCTGTCTCCCACCAATCAGAAGAATTGTTCAAAGCCAACTTCATTCAAAGAGATAAGCATGCTGAGGTGGTAACCATCTGTCTCCACCAATCAAATAATTTCATGCCTTTGGTGTCTAGGTTCATCGAATATGCTACCAAAGAAAGGATAAGGGGTGCTTTCTTCAAGAAGAAAGCTCCATCCGAGTTCATTTTTCGTTGGTTCTTATTGGATAATCATTGTAAACCCTAATTAGGGTATAGTTGTTTAAATCTTGGCCATTGGTCTTAAATTGATTTGGGCCCTTCATCTGTTTTTGAACTCCTATATCTGTTTTTGAACTCCTATATAAACCCCATTCCTCATTTTTAAAGGGAGCTTTAAAAAGATTGTTGCATAAAACACTTCTTAAGTAAATTCATTGGTCAATTGTTGGTGAATTTAATATCTTTTGCAAGTTGCATGGTTTCTTGTCTCTCACTTAGATTAGATTTTTCTTTCAAGTTCTTAAAGTGAATGAAGGATTTGATGGGAATGTTCATTGTGGATTCAATATGTTCATACTTTTGATAGTTGGATGATTTTCAACTATTGTGCAAAGTTAGTCTGAACTTGTGAGAGAAAAACTTAACTTCCATTACTGTATTCATTGTTCGAATGTTGGTGAATATCTATGATGTGAAAATCCTTAGAATACCTTAGAAGATTGTACCATTCTTGTGTAGTAGTTGAATTTGGTGAAACAAGGATAGGTTCCTGATTTTACTTTTTGCAGCCTTGTCTCTAGATTTCATAGGATTAGGTCATAGAATTAGTTAAGAGTTAGAATTTTCTTCTCAAATCCTTTTCTTTTGCATTTTGTTTTAGAAATCTTCGTAAGTGCTAAACCCAAAAATTCCAAAAAAGAAAAAGAAAAAGGAAATTCAAAAGTTGAATGATAAAATCTTGAATAACCACCTAAGCCCTGTTGGAGGTTTTCAGCAAATCATGCTACCACGAGAGTCTATCCTGAACAACAAAATCCACATGCATTTGGAACCTTGGAGTCGTCTTTGTGATCACATAGTTCCTCTCTTTAGCACATTGCAGATTTTGATCAAGAGAGGATGGAGTACCCCTAATATTTTATTCTGAGTTATTTGTGTAATAAAACACACACCAATGGATAGTACATGATTTGGATGAAGTAAAAGGAAAAACTAACTTTCATTAATTCTTTGAATGTGATGATGATCTTGGATTCGCTCCACCATGCTTCCAAAAAAATACTTGCATAAATGCCCTTTTCAAAAGATGAAACCTTTTGTGAGTAAACCCAACAATGAGAAATAGAACTAGCTAAATAGCCAATTTGGCTTTGATACCATGTAGGATTATAGACTTACTTTACCTAAGACCGCTCATAATCAAACTAATTACTACCCAAATTTTCTATGCATGGAAACAAAAACCAACAATACACATGACTAGAAATTAGTATTATTAGCTATACAAAAGAAAATTATACATATACTCATCCTTTAGATGGATGAGTCAAGGTAAAGTGTCAAAGAGAAGTTGAGGGAACTGAATGAAGAGAGAAGCTAATTCAAGAAGTAGAGAAACTAGTGACACACATGCTTAGTAGGAACCTAGGAAAGATTTATTTGCCTAAGTAGACTGTTGATTAGGCTCCATTGAGGGAGTATGTGACATGGCTATAAGGGTAGGGTGTTATTAATTTGGTTCCCTATCCTTGTTTGCATCAGAATTTGTATAGGTCCTCATTGAATGTTTTTGCCTAATGATTATGGATGCTTCTTGCATCACAATTGTTCCACATAAGATTACCTGTACATGATCAATGGAGATGTGCATATGTGGTCATTCTTTTCGTATTGTAGGCAATTGTGCTTGTACTTGTGTGACGTATGCATGTACGGGAGAAAGAGGATTTACTAGGTTCATAAACTTGTCTCTTTATCAATCTTTTATGGCTTTAGGTGTTGTGCCATTCAGAAAGCAGTCTCAATAAATTTATTACAACAGATATATGGCGGGATGCATCTTAAAACAATATATTGATTTTCCAATGTGAAGATTTGGTTACACAAATAGTTAAGTTGCCATTCTTTGTACAAGGAAGAGGATTTGCACGGGTATTGGGTTCAGGTATGACAATTTTTTTTCTTGGGTGCAGGTATGGGTTTGGAATCTTGGATATATATAAAATATAAATTTAAAAAATTTAAAAAATAAAAATAGCGATACTCATAATTGCCAATAAACAAACTATTTAAATACCTCATAATTTTCAGAAAGAAAAGACTCATAAGTTCATAATTCAGTAACTTGTCAATTCTCAATACTCAATGAAAATTACAATCATTATTCAGTAATCTTCATATTGCTCTTCATCAAAAGCATCAAAGTCAATATTTGTTCCAATTTCATTTGAGCAATGAGTTGCAATGCCACTTCCACCAGCCATGTCATATGTAGAAGTCGCCTCATATAAATAGGTTTTTGGCAGGTTGTGCAATATTAATGTTCAAGTCAGCACATTGAAGAGTTAGATTCCAATTCCTTGCACCCTCCACATTATAATCAAGTTTCTTAAGTGACAAGAGATCCCAATAACTAGTGGGGTATGGGGGCAGCACCCCCACTAGGGTTGAGGGGCAACACTTCTCGTGGGAGTTTGGGGGCAATGCCCCTAGTGGGATCAAGGGGCAGCCCCCACAACCAAGCCCAAATGAAAGCCTTTGAAGCCTCATAAGCCTTCATGGTGCATGCTAATTTCACAATTCTATCACTTAAAGGTGAAACTAAGTATTTAGTACTTTTTTACTTGTATCTTTAAAAAAACAAATTTGAGCAGCCTTTGGGTTGGCATAGGGTCTTTCTTGGGAACCCAAGGTGCCTATGCAGGACCTTTGCTAAACCTAGTGGTGAACCGGCCTTGAACTAGACCCGTATGGCATGGGGAGGTTTCTAGGAGAAACTGATTACATAGATAAGTAGTTTTACATTAGAAGATGGTTCAAACCCTACTTCTTCCCTATAAGGGTCTTCATTAGTGGCTGTTGGAGCAATGCATCTCTTCAGTTATAATCCATAAAAAGAAATGAAATGATTTTGAAGTAGATTTGTTTTGAAGAGAGTAAAGTCTCTCTCTATACATTCACTTTTCAATGTTTTCACCATTATCTTAAGGGTTCATTGTACTTTTCTTGGTATTGTGTTGCTCTTATTAAACAAGATCAATTCTACTCGTCACAAAGATAAAATCTTTAGTCATGTGAGTTTTGTAATCAGCAAGTAGAAAAATTAGCTGTGCATCTGCTATATATGTGTATGGGTTGTGTTTGCTCTGGGCAATGTAGAAAACCTAACTTATAATCATTGGTTATCAATACCTTCCTACATTTACACCCCGTTGTACCCTATCTATTCCATTCAACTCTGATCTATTGACATATCTATATCCTATTTGTTATTGTATTTCTTTGTGTATATTCACATTTTGTAAATACAAGGCAAGGCCATGTAAACTCAAAGGACAGAGATATTTGATTAGGAGATGTAATATTTTGTGGATGTTTTCCTTTCCACATTTTTTTTTCTTGTAATGTCAGTGCTTTCCTATATTCGCTACAAACATATGCTCCCAAGCAGTTTTGGTCAGCATTCTTATCCGTATGAGTTTTTATTGTTCCAAGTTATTCTTTCACCAAGCATTATTATTTTATGTGTCATTGTTCTGTATACCAGCCAAGTTATAATGTTGAAATTTCTTTGATTGATATGCAGCTCTGCTTCTTGCATCCATCAAAATACAAGTTTGAGCATCCTCGATTTTGCTTTGAACGCTTTGAATATGTTGGGCAGAATATTCAGGTAACTACTTGGGCATGCTATGTCATCTTTTGGCTAGATTTAAATTGCGTTGAATAAACACACTTTCTGTAATAGGCTCTTTTTTACTGATCTTGCATTGAAGAGTAGATTATTTTGCAGACATAAGCAAAAGAGGCAAAACTGATATGCCAAAACAGGCTATGAGAAAGCTTACCAAAAATGGTAATTAAGAAGAGTTGGGCTTCTTATGGTAACCATTATTGAGTGACATTGGTCATTAAGGGTAGATTATTTTGCAGACATAAACATAGTTGCAGTCTTGATATGCTAAAACAGACCTAGACAACAGCTGACTAAAATTGGTTATTGAGAAATGATGACATTTGATGGTGATCACTATAAAGTGTCAGTGACCATTAAGAGAAGTTTTTACAGTGGACAAAATAGGAGGTTGTTTACCCCATCTTTGCAGGCAGCTTTTCATATGTTTCACATTGCATGATTTAAGTTTTCAGCCAGTTGTTTAAGAAGAATATCTTGTCCTTGACACTTGTGGAATTTCTATTCTTATAATCTGGGTATGGGCACATGTTTACTTCCAAGGTTTCCATGTTGCAGTACCTAGATCTTTGACAACATTGCTTCATGGTCATGTTTTGCACAAATATAAGTGGTCCCTTGTAGAGAAATAGTACTGATAAACAAATACAAGAGAAGCAATGCTGATAAACCAATAAACAAGAAGCAATGCTAACAGAATCTTGAATGCAATAGAAAGAAAATAATGGCACACTCTCAAAATAACACAATTATTTACCTTATGAAACTCTTTCTGGAAAAAAACTATTGAAAACAGCATTCACTTAATAGTATTCTGTGAACAATTTATAATAAGATATTTCTTGCTCATGTTTAATAGTTTAAGCCTAATCCACATGCTGATTATTTGTAGGGACATCATTGTAGGAAACAACTAAACGGCATTACAAACCGATGGCTATATAGTCATGAGCTGAATACCCACTTTGAGAAAGGGCCCATGTTCTTTTTTTCCTGGTGGCTGCTACTGCCCACCCCACCCTCCCAAACCCTTACATCAGGGTGGTGCTCTAGGCCCCACTAATTGTGGACGAGTGTGGCATGCTAGATGCTAAATATCTTTTATCATCTGCAATCTGCTCACATGAAGGAAACAACTAATTCAGCTTTATTTTTATTTTTATTGAATTGTTAAATGTTCTAGATCAGAGGGATGAAATAATAAAAGTATATTATTATTCAGGATAGATTTTACATAGAGGAATGCCCTCTTTGTTAATAATTTCCTGAAAACCCTCCCACCTCCCAAGCAATCACATACAAACTAACATTTATTTTTTAATCAACATTAAACACATTTCTAATGATGTATTTTTTTTGTATTATAGATCGTATTACAAAAAAATTACAGAATTACCAGTTAAACATAAATGTCATAACTGACCTAACACCCTAAAATTCTAGAGACCACGTAGGGTCAGATTTGCAAGCTATATTAAGTTGTTCATCACTACAAAAAAAAGAACTGAGCAGATTGTCTTTACAAAGTAGTATATATAGTTTAGATTATAACAGTAATCCTCTTCTACATTACTTCAGAAATTTCTCCTAACACAGTACGAATCCATGTCATTAAGAGGTGGTTCTATAGCTGATATATATTTATTAGATTTGAAAACTTCAATTAGGAATGCATCTCTTTGGTTGATGGGAAACTTTGAGCCTCTGGAAATTGAGATCATTCTCCAACACCTCCATTGAATGATATTCATTGTAGCTCTTTTGAAATGCCCGATAGTTTTGTACATATGGACATCTTCATCCTTATTGAAAGGCCACATCCTCCCATACTTGTCCTCTGATGATAGCTACAGTTCCTTAAGTAAAGTCTGAAATTTATCCTTCAAAATTTCCATCGTTAGAGTAACCTGCACAGCGATTGAGTGAAATATGAGTCTTTTTACAGATCCAGTAAGCAGTCTCCTAATGCCCTAATACACATCCTTGTTTCTAGCTTTCCACAGAGCCCATAATATATTATTAGTCGGTATAAGCCAAAATAAGTTAAAATATTAATTTAAGCCATTGATATGACCCAAAACAATTTTCTTGCATATTAATTTTTCTTTTATCACCCACCCCGCCAGATTAGAAAAGAACATCAGCCAAATTTATTTAAACATGGAAACAGTAAATAAAAATATGTTCGATATTTTCAGGTTGTTTGCATACAAAACAAAATGTAACATCATTGGAGAAAATAGAAATAGGAAGCTTTTGAATGGTAAATAACCATTTGAAACATGCGATGTTTGGTTCTAATATATTGCTCCATAATCTTTTGAATGTATTGGACCAAACCTTATCTGAGAAATTAAGGTTCCAGCAGTGATTAATTGAATCAGTAAGCTAATGAGAAGTATTCAAGGACCTGTAAATAATCGCAGGAGATAGGTTACTCAATTTAGTTCTATCTCACCATGATATGAACTCAAGGAATTCATCATTGTTCAGGTAATACACAGGAAAGGACAATGTTGTAGGCTTCTCTAAGGACAGTGTAGGTCCTCTAATGCATTGGAAGTAAACTCTACTCACGGCTTAACTGATGCCATGATTTAAGGTGATGATTGGAAATAATTTCACTGAATCATCTTACGCCTTTTAGGTGCCAAGTTTTTTCAAAGCAACCCTGAAGAAGTGCAAGGGTTTCTCTTTAGTTGTAAGGTTCCACCATATGGACCTTTCCAGAATTAAGGAGCCCGAGTTAGTGCATATAAACAACTCACTTTTCACATATTCCCCAATATTTTTCCATGCCTTCCATATACTTTCAAAGATGTTAGATCCTGCTAGCATAACTGGGAAATTGCTAAATAGGATATCATACATTGGGAGTTGTTTCCAGCTCTTGGCTTGTTTTTCAAAGCAACCCTGAAGAAGTGCAAGGGTTTCTCTTTAGTTGTAAGGTTCCACCATATGGACCTTTCTGGATTTAAGGAGCCTGAGTTAGTGCATATAAACTTCTCACTTTTCACATATTCCCTAATATTTTTCCATGCCTTCCATATACTTTCAAAGACGTTAGATCCTGCTAGCATAACTGGGAAATCGCCAAATAGGATATCATACCTTGGGAGTTGTTTCCAGCTCTTGGCTTGTTTAGGGACAACGTTTTGTATATTATTCCTTATAAGCACTTCCCAAGGTTCTTGCCCGGTTAGGGCCTTAAAAATCCATTTGCTAGCAAGAGCAATGCCTTGTTGTTTTATATCCCTTGAACCTAGATCACTTGTAGCCTTTTCAGTACAGCACCATTCCCATTTCACAGCTTTCTCCTTTTTATTGCCTCTCCCATCAGATCACAAAAACTGTCTAATCCTATTTTGAATTGCATTCACCTGGTAACTACTGAAAAGTCATATGGAGGAGTAGTATAGATTTGAAGCCCGCCTGCTAATGAAAGGTATTGCTTGTTACGTTGAACATTCTTTTCAATTTTGCTCTTAATCCATTCTCACATCTCTTTTAAACAGGGATTAATCGTGAAAGGAATACCAAGATATCTAACAGTCAGTTTGAAATTCAAATTTCTTGAACGAATCAGGAGGATCACTATTCCAACTAAGCATATTAGTCTTGGTTTTGAATAAATGATGTATATTAGTCACGGCATATGATTTAATATTTCTGACAATTTCAGATGCCCAACTTTGTTATTTGTGCTTGGAAAGTCTTTTTGAGATTTAATTTACATTCATCTTTCTGGCTAACATTTTGGCATAGATTAATATATCTCTTGCTTTCCACCAAGACGATCTTTCCCTTGCCAAATACATCATTATGCAATCTAGCAGATGGAGAATTCATTTAGATTTCTTGTTAATCTGGCATAATCCTCACGAACAAGAATTGGTTCATTGTAGCCATACTTGGATTTGTCTAGGGAAAATTTGAAGGCCTGGAAAAGTATTACGAGTACAGAATAGTCAACATAGAGATTTAATATGCTAATATTTGAGGAAAAAAGAGGATGTATTACCGAAGTTTGATACTAATAAGGATCCGGTAACTTAAAGCATTTTTTATATAAAAATGTGGCTAAAAATATTGGTGAAATTGTTAATTGACAAATCTAATTTTGTAATATTTAGCCAATTGGTTAGAATTAACCCTTAAAACTTTTCCTCATCCTCTGAAGTCTTTTTTAACTGGGTAAAAAAATTTGTTTAGGAAAAGTGCAGTGGGAGTCAAGAGACACCATGAACAGCATATTCCTTGTTGATTTGGACAGATACCTTATCGGTGGGTCAAATAATTTTTATCCTTACAGCAATTCAAATGTCTCATACTCAGGATCTAATTGATAGGAGACCCAGAAAACCATTCCCATGAGATATCTCTTCAATAAGATGAATTCTTGATCAGGTAAACACTGCATGTGTTCAAATGAGTTAAAATACACGGACACATATCCAAGTGTTATTTTTGGAGACTAGGATATTTCTGGTCATCCATATTGCATTATCTTACTTTTTTTAATAGCATTGTTAAAGAAGAGGTTGTGATGTTAACCTCGCCATTAAATGATCAGCTATCTAGGAAAAATAGAAATATTTAGTTTCTAGGTGCTCTGTTGTGTAGGTAGATAATAGGCCCAATTTGATCTATCAAAAACACAAACTCTATTGTAATTTCCTTGTTGGTATAAGTGATATTGTGCTTCAAGATCTCTTATACCAGCTTTTCCCCATTTTTGTATAATTTTTGTGCTTTCTTTTCCAAGAATTATCATATATCTTAATATCAGAGGGCCTAAATGCTTAGCAGATTTATTGATTGTTGGGGAACATTGTTTAGTAAAAGATTTATCTTGTTATTGTTCTGTAGGATGTTACCATGGCTGAAAGACTGCTTATGAAGCACCTAGATGCACCTGGGCATTGGATACAAGAGAAACACCGTCGCTTACTTCTAAATAGATTTTGTGGAAGATATCTTCGGGAGAAAGGACTTCACAAATTTATCATATATGGCGAACAACGGAAACAAGCTCACGAAGAAAACAGGAAACTTAGAAATATAGCTTCAACTGCTGTACAGCAAGCTCTCCACGGACTTGCATATACTGTGTATGGAAAACGTGAGGTCAGGCGTTTGATGTTTGAATATTTTGATTTTGAACAGGTGATGCCAAAATCTCCATAGGAAGTTTCATGACATCAATTGTTCATAATCAGAGGCATTTGTAATGCAAAATTGCTTGCATTCATATCCACCAATTTTGTACCATACTAGCACGTTGCACCATGTAGCGTTTTCTTGTTGATTACAATTTGAGAAATTTATACATTTAACGATCATAAAATAGCTTATTGTTCATTCATTGACACATTTCTATTGTAAAGGATGATAAAACGCAATGTTGGCATTCCAAAAAGATGAGCCATTCCATTATACAGTCAAGGCCAACATCATTCTACTGGGTGAGTCAAACGGCCCATGTGTACAAAAGAATGAATCTTGCTCCTAAATTACAAGTGATTGCTAGATATAAAGCTGCTTAATAAATTTCTCTGTTTAAAACGTAGAGCCGGAAGGCATATTGTGAAAATGCACAAATATTATGCATTGACGTTGAGAAAGCAGATTGGATATCGAGTCTTATATTTTTGAATTTTCGGAAAGAAAGGAGTTGTGTGTTTTCGAATTTTCAGAAAGTAAGGAGTCGTGAATGTTTGAATTTTGAGAAAGTAAGGAGTGTGTTTTTAATTTTCAGAAGGCTGTGATTCATGTAGGGGGGGGGGGGGGGGGGGGCGGGGGTTGGAGATCTATTTTCAGGTCTTATGGAGAAAAAAACAAAAAATTTGCTACAAAATTTAATTAGAATTTTTTCTGAGAAATAGCAGCCTCTATTTTTAAGGACTGCAGATTTGTGCCACCAATTTAGGCTTTTCTGCCACTTGTCAATCATCTTTTTTTAAATTTTTATCAGTTAAATTTTTAATTGTTTTATATTTTATTACTTTCAATATGCTAAATAATACAGTTCATGAGATCAGCAGCTTCCATAAATTTAAGAACTTTAATTTTAAAGTTTAAACTGCACTACACAACCATTTTTTAAAAAATAACCCTAAAAAATTTCAGGAGTACCCACATCCCTCCATGGAACCTAGCAATTTCTATATATGTTCTTAAGTAAGACTGAACCTAATTAAGATATACCTTAATGCAAGCACCATCAGAATTTTTTTTGATGAACATTTTTAATTGAAATATACTACGTAAACTAGTTGTGAGCACGCATTCAATGTTAGAAGGCATTTATTCCCCGTTTCTTAATTTAATCATGCTATGCTACTTAGTTGAGCCTAAACGTTTATTCACCTGAATATTTAACTTCGATGGATATGTTTATAGTGCTGTCTGCTCAGCCTGTGAACTTTAAGCAATACTTTTTTATCAGTAAATTTGTATTTATAAGAGGTTCAAAGGATATGTGGATAGGATATTAAAAGTAAAATTCAAATGTATTTTAACATTATATAATTAGTTATATAATTGGTAAAATCTATATATGTTTTGATATATATAGTTGGAGCATGATTCTTCATGTACGACGTCCCTTCAAAATAATTAGATGTTATTAAGCCGATAGGCTTCCCCTGCGGAGCGAGCTCGCTACGGTACACATAATTTATTTTCACACGGTGAAAACCTGTCTCACGGTGATGATATATATAGTTGGAGCATGATTCTTCATGTACGACGTCCCTTCAAAATAATTAGATGTTATTAAGCCGATAGGCTTCCCCAGCGGAGCGAGCTCGCTACGGTACACATAATTTATTTTCTCACGGTGAAAACCATCGACCAGCCGGTATTAAGCTACGGAAGCGGTATTCAACCCTAAAACTTGTTCACCATTATTTTTGCCCACTGGTTCACATTGTGATGATAACATTTGATAAATGGGCCTTGCTTGTAGTGCACCCTATAAATCTTTGTAAGTACAAATTTCCAGAACTCCATTACACTGCAGCTACATCAGAATGCACAGTTATAGAGTTGGTGGGGAGAATTATTATGCTTTTTTTTATTGAATATGGAGAGGCGACTTTTAGGGTTTGCAGGTTCGTTGGAGTGTTTTGGGTCACTTAACACGGTTACAGAGATCAGAAAGCAACCCAGAGACTTATATGCTATCATGGCCTTCGTTACAGTAGAACTGGTAAGCAAATTGGCTTATGCCAACCTGCCAATAGTTCTGATATCCAAAATGTGAAGCTTCAATAAAGAAACAACCAACAATGGGGGTTTCTCTGCCACAAGGTCTTTGGGGGGAGCTTATGACAATAGATCCTACTAAAGCACCAAGTGTTTGAATCAAGCAGGATGACACTGCTACTGTGCTTTACTCTTCTGGCACCACTGGTCTCAGCAAAGGCGTCATATCCACCACATAAACCTCATATTTGTGGTTGTTGTTTTATGAAGCCTTCCACTACTAACAATTGTTATTTGTGCACTGTGCCCATGTTTCACATTTATGGCCTTACAGTTTTTGCATGTGGGCTGCTGGCCACTGGGTCAAGTATTGTCGTGTTATCTAAGTTTGACTTGGGGAAAATGCTCGGGGCCATTGCAAAGTACAGAGTGACCTATTTGACTCTTGCACCAAAACAGAGATTGCTAGTAGTATGATTTGAAGTCTCTGCATTCGGTGATGTGTGTTGTGGCACCCCTCAGCAAGGAGTTAACTAAAGAGTTTATTTCTAGATTTCGCTCCATCACAATATTGCAGGTAAAGTTAGTCCTCATTGTTTTGGGTTTTTCACTTTTTTCCTTAACCTCTATTTTCGTAGAAGAAAATATTCTGAAATAATCTGGTAACAAGATGTGAAACCATCCAGATTTAGGCTCACCTTTCATTATTCATGAAGTGCACAACATTTTTCTAAATCATGGATGCTTTGGACTACATTTGGCCACTCCAGAAACCTCTGATTTAAGCAATCAATGCAGAGGCAATGACACCTTGTCTATAACCCTTCCCCTTCTACAAACCTCCACCGGGATCTGCCAGTCCTCAACTAGTCATTAACAACATGGCACTTATCATTCCAGGTAGTGAGAACAGCAATGCAGTTGGCTTTTAAGGGCTGCGCTAACTGTGGGTGAACTTTTCACCATCACATAATCATTCTGAATCAAGGTAATGCATTTTTTTTTGGTGTTTGTGGGTATTTGTTTTCACCTCTCACAACTTGGGGCATTTTTTGGGGTCGGGTAGTTTTCCTTAATTCTCTATATTTTGGGCACCAAATCTTAAACAAAGAAAAATTTGGAAGTCTTATATAAATTATTTACTTTGATCACCTGATGAGTCCACTTGTATTTTCATATGCCCATTTTGTAATTTTTTATTCTCATGGTGCCATTTAGTTTAGATTTGGTTGATATTGCATAGAGGATGTGCTTGGTGGTACCAACTTAAGGCTAGATTGCCCTTCACCTATGTAGTTGATGTTACATAAGGTACATTCTTGCCCCCTAATAACATCATCTAGACTGCTCTGTCCAACCAAGATTAATGTTGGGTAGGTGGAGATTCTCCGATGTAATTTAGGTGAACTGCAGAGTGGACATTGAACATTTTAGATTCACGGACATCAAATTATGGGGGTATACAAAGGTCATGGTACACATACATTAATGTTCATGGAGTGCGGCAATATATTGTAGAAAAGATGTAAGTGATTGAAACCTCCTACACTTAAGGGCAAGAATGGAATGTTGTTTTCGGTATGTTTCTGTTGTGTAGTAAATATTAAGTAAATAATTAAAGATATTTTGAAACTTATTGTAGCGTGAGTTAGTAAAGGGACACAACTATTTATAACTGACGGATTCAAACGGATTTGCAGTATTATTATTACCATCATTCTTATCATTAATTGCAACATTGAGGTTGTTTTACATTGATTTCCTTTGTTTAACATAAATAATAGATTTAAACAGAACTTCAATTTATTTCCAAAAGTGAAAAATAACTCGCCTAATTTGAAGTGCTTGGTCTTCAACCGGTTTAGCTAATGAATTAGTTGCAATATCATAGAAAAAATGACATATGACTATACTATGATATCAAATAGGATCAGAGTTAATTAGTCATTTCCCTATGACGGTTTTATGATACAGATAGATAGTTCATCATTTGGATTGTTTATCTTTGGCCTCTGTGTGATCTAAATGTTTAATTTTGCTATTGATGTCATTGTTGTTCTTTTAATTTACCTCACTAAAATCTATATTCACATACTTTTCTCTCATTGTTAGTCTAATCAGCATTTATCCTTGTTTATTCTTTCTTATTTTTCTATGTGAAGAATCCGCCTATGCTACCAATCTGACACCAATGCCTTTAACATCCTTATTAAAAATGATCATTTTTTCTCTTTAGAATTTATTTTGTTCATCTTTAGATTTTGAAAACAGTGGTCTTTGATTCTTCCACCTTGTTAATATTTCTTGTTTTGTCTCTTCAAGCTTTCTATCTCACTGCAAATACTTTAAATTTCTCGATCATTATAGTTCATTATCTTATTGTGTAATTTTTCCTTTTACACTTATTGTTGTTCCTTGGCAGCCTCTTTATTTTCCACTGGCTGTATTTATAGTTCCTTGGTATCTTTCAGGGTACACCATTTTTCTAAATCATGGATGGTTTGGACTACTTTTAAGATCTAATTATATATTTGTAGTCTCAACTAACAATGTTTTAAATACTACAGCAAGCCAAACCCTCTAAATCTTCCCCAAGAGGAGTACTTGAAACCCACTAATTATTTACTTGAACCTCCCAGCAATGTCTTAAATAGGGGTTAGTGAGTTTTGCTTGTTGTTAGTAAATACGATTTTGTGATTCCTAGCAGTTAAAAGATAAGTAATTGTCTATCATTTTCCTAGAAATTGTGGTATGGAAAATGTTAGTAAACAGTCTCTATGGCAAAATCTTTTTCTAAGCTGCAATATAATTTGCACAAATGGTTCCGGATTTATCATATTATCATCCAGGATACTTTGAAATCAGAACCTCTAGAAAACAAAACTATGAAGAATGCTTCCATGATTTATGTAACAGCGACTTTCTTCTACTTGCTTTGTGGTTACTTTGGTTATGCACCATTTGGAGAGAATGCAGTTGGAAACCTCATGATAGGGTTTGGTTTTTGGCTTCATACCTCCCTGTAGCATTTTACTGAAAGTTTCTAGAGGATTTTCAAGAAATCCATTTTCTACAAATCTTGCAATCATTACATTCCATGAGATGACATCTCTTAGAGGCATTCGGGAAAACAGTTCAAATGCTTTGTGCTTCCACATTTTGCATACATATCTACTGGGAAATTTATACCTTCCAATATGCTAGAGCATTTCTAACCATGGTATTTGACAAAATCCAACTTCCATTATGCTTTGATGGATGTCCATACCTTGTTCTAAAGCTCTCGTTTGATCATGAACAGGTAGGGTTTTGGTAAATGTTGTTGAAATAGGCTTTACACCTACTTGCATTTGCTTGAGAGTTTCTAAAGCCTTTTCAACAAAACCATTCTATGCATATCCTATAATCATTGCAATCCATGAGACCACATTTTTCTTAGGGATATTGTCATTCGTAACATTATGAAAATATCTCATCTTCGAGAATTCAACCAAGATATAATCAAGAAAATCATTAGGTTGACTATCTTTCTTAATATAGATTAGCTCTAAATAGTGTAGAAAAATACAACGAGCTTCTAATGTGTCTTGATCAATAAATTAATGGGCTCTAAGGTAGGATACTTGTAGAATTAAGATATTTACATCGCAATCAAAAACTATTACCACCTTTTTATAAGTAACAAAAACGTGTTTTTCTTTTAACTTCATTTTTCATAGTGGATCCTGTATAATAGATCTTCAATTAAATTTTACCTTCAATTTCCTATGGCCCAATAGGCATTATATTGTTTTATCTTCTATAGATTCACACTCGCTGCTAAAAAAGAAACAAAAGATTTATCATTACAAATATAACATTTTTTTTGTCTTTCCACACATTAGAATGCTACTTTTATTTAGGACCTATAACAAACACATTAGGACACTATTGTAACTTTAATTCATCCAAAATGGATGCTACTTTGTACAAGATTTCCTGCTACAATGATACATGTTTGTAGATTGACACTTTTATACACTTACTTTTTTTAGGTAAAACTTCATTTATGCTTTCACATCAAACACCTAGCGGCTTATTGCTTGCACCTCCTTTGGGTGCAAGTGCTAGTTATAGAAATATGTTATAGTAGGTGGAGCAAAACAGTGGTGATGGCTAATAACCTTTGAGTACAAAAATAAGCTTCTATAATTTGTAGGCATACTATAAATTTTGTTCAAATTTTTGTAGCTGTATTGTTGTTAAACTACGACACATCAATTAAAGAATCCATTAAACAAGAAAAAATAAATAATATAATTTAAAGAAACCAATTGATCACACTCTACTAATTAATATTTTCTCAAGTTTACATTATTTTGTCTTGACTCAGAATAGGAATAAAGATGCACAAGAAGCTCTACACTACCAATAAAAGCATTATAAAACATTATTTTATATTTCAATGTTCCTTCCAAGTTTTTGTAGACAGTCATTTACAAGGATACATCAATTGAAAATCAAATACCATTGTGTTCCACAGTACCATTGTGTTCCACAGTTGTTATATGATTTCTTTTGGTTTTCTTAAGAATTATAGGGAAGAAGTGTTAGTGTTAGTGTTGGATGAGCTATGTCATAGATGCCATGACAATGTTTGGATATTTTATCTTGTTGTCTTTTGTCTTCTTAGATTTTCCCGTCTACTACAACCTCATGTAAAAACCATAGTTCGAACAAGACACATAGCACCTCAAGGAATTTAAAGAAAAAATGATTGAACCAAATCTGTCTCTTTTCACGTGGCAGTTTTCAATACAAGCTGAGGTTTTGTTAGTGACTTTATGGGAGTATAGTGTTGGCTAGGCGATAATAGCTAAATGCTAAGCATTAAGCTCCATGGATAAAATAATTGGTTTGGCAAATGGTGGGTGATACAACATTAATGTATTGAAAAAAATTCTTCTAGTGACCTTGTTTTTAGGTAGAGTTTTCAATGAAATAAAGCGCTTAATCCATAGGAGTAATTGACATTTTTATATGTTAAAGTCAAGTGCCATCTTGACACACACCACCATAGTCAAATGAAGCATTGGTATCTCCCCACTCATTTTATCATCCTTCTTGCTTGTGCCAAAATGAGAGCTTTGGGACAAGGTATGAACACCCATCAAAAAATTGTGGAGTGTGCATTATTATATGATGTTGTTGTGAGTGCCCTAATAAATGTATGTTGAGTGTGGAAGTATACAGAAGGGAAAGGACCTTTCCTAGACAAATGCGTTTCCATAGACTATAATGATTGTAGGATACACACAAAATGGGCTCCTTGAAAAATCTTTTGATGTGTTTAAGTGAATGCAATTGAAAGGTACTAAGCCTGACTCCACAACACATTCCAACACCTTCTCAACTTGTGCTAAAGTGGGATCTTTGAAAGAGGGTATGCACATCCATCAAAGCTTATTGGAAAATACATTTTTGTCGAAGGGTGTAGTTGCAGTTGCACTGCTAGACATGTATGGGAAATGTGGAAGCATACAAAAAGCACACAAACTATTTGATAAAATGCCTCAAAGAAATCTTGTCCATTGGAATACCTTGATTGCAGGATTGTAGACAATGGTGTTCCAATCCATGCTAAAATAGGAGTTGTGGAACAAGATATGTATATGAATCGAAGTATAATTGAAAGTGGGGTTTCTTCCAATATTGTAGATACAAGTAGCTTGACATGCATGTATGCAAAAGAGTGCAAGGATTCAAAAGGCACAAGAGCTTTTTTTTGACAAAATGCCTTAGAGAAAAGTAGTTTCTTGGTTTGTGATGATTTTAGGATATGCAAAAAATGGCATTGTTGATGAGGCCTTAACTCTATTATAAGATACTTAAAATTTATAGGGAAAAAGAAAAGAGGATGGAAACCATACCTATTATGGTGCTCAAATCATCAAAAGAATTAGAAGCGAAGCACAACATAAGGTTGTTCTTGCCCACCCCTAAATCTTAGTGCAACCACTACTTCAGTTGTTTCACAAAAAATGAAAAGTGGATCTAAATATTGGGGTTTTAGGGCATGTTAAATAGTGAAAATGTCTGCATCATCTAGAAAATTCCATCAGTAATTTTATTGCATCCAGAGAAAATATTAACAAGAGTGATATACGCCTGAACATTTTATTTTCCATACAAAAGTTTATACTTGTAGCTTTACCTTTGTATGATGCTTTTTTCCTATTTCATTTTGATTCATAGGTTTTCCATGATTCGATTTAGTAATTGCTTCATTCAATTTTATTCAACCCATCTCCTGTAGTTTCAAATTTCATTGGGCATAGAGTATTCTAAAATCAAAGAAATAGAATCATGAATTTTGAATTTAGGGCAACAAAGGAGAAATTGGAGGGCGGGTAGAGGGAGAGAAAGGAAAAGGCAAGGAACAAACTTGAACAAGAGAGAAAAGCCCTAAAGGAAGTACAATGTCAGCAGGAGAGCCTAGAAGCCATTCAATGTGCTTGTAAAATTGAAGTTGGTGGTGGAAAACTTGTACTCTTGAAAGAGAGGTCACAAGTTCAAATCTCACTAGGGGGTAGGGTATGCATGCCTCATTTGTAGCATAGTTAGGTGCCTCTCGCAAGGAGTACAAGGTAGTCCCATATTTCTATCACCTTGTGTAGACCAAAAACACATGGCTAGTATCATGGACTATAAAAAGACCTTTCCTTTCCTTTCCTTTCCTTTCCTTTTGCATCTTGAGATGTATATACACGTGCCTTAATCTTTTCAATTGGTAGGAAAAGAGAAAAGCGGCTACAAAAATTATGATTTTAACATGTGACAACTTTTCTAGCAAGTCTGTATATGAGCTTTCTTGCGGGGAACTTGCCTATTGACAAATTAATATGTGGCCACACCAACTAGATTTTTTTGATGAATAAGACATATTGTCAAATTAAAGTTGAAACATACAATCAATCTTAAAAGTGTTGTGGGTGGCATCATCATGTTCCAAAATCAAATTAGGGAAGTGGGGAGATCAAATATCAAATAAAAAGTGACCTCAAAAGAAAACAACCATACTAACCACAATTCCAAAAATGTAGTAGTTGTCTAAGTCATATATTTGAAGTTTATAACTATAAATATAATTTAAAAAAATGGTTTTAAAGTGTTAGAAAGTCAACATTGAATGGGAGGTTCTATTTCCCAAGGTTGCCCAACTAGTGATTAGATAGGCCTCCTTTTTCCATTGGCTCCCAATTGACAAGAGTGGTGTCTTCTCTCTTCAAGACCATTGTGCAATTAAAAATCTTGCCCACTTAGAGAAACTTGAGCACTCATCGACATTGAGATGACAAGCATTAGGTGATGAAACTTGCCTGAAGGTTGCCCAATTGGTGGGAGAGAAAAGCCTATTTGGTGGTTGTAAGAGTGTTATTAAGAGGACTTTTGAACTATTGCATTATTGTCTTTGATGAGGGAGCTAGCACAAGAAAGTGAACTTGTTGATAAATTAGCAATAGTGTAGGGAACATTTCCCTAATGATTGAGTAGGGTTTGACTTAAACAAGTAGTTGCATAAGCACATTAAAAACTATTGACACTTTGAAGTGCAAAGAAAAATTGGATTTAATAACAAAATTAGTAAATATGGTAGAATTCTTATCTTTCCATATATGAAAAAAAGGATTTTCAAGTTGAAAGTGCTTTGTTATACACTCATGCCCTATTTTAGTTTGCCAAATGAAGGTCCCATTTTAAATTTTTTTGTTTTACTTGTTTTCCCCTTTGTTCTTGTGTTCTATCAAACTTTCAAGGTTTGTCATCTTGACATGATAATGTGGCTCTCAATCCTTAATGTTTGCCTTCTTGCCCTTTTATGCCTAGTTTCATCAAGATATCATTGTTCACCATGCCGATATGCAAACTTTTGACACTCATGGTTGTCCTACACTTACAATAGGTATTACATTTATTTCTCTAACAAGCATCAATGATTTTGAGAGGTTTTATTTCCATTGCTTTATTTTTTAGATCATTTTTATGTTTGTTCCTTCTAGCTCCATGCCCTCTCTTCAATTTTCGTTATTCTGAGAAGCCATTGTTGTGTTTTAGTTATTGTTAACGTGTTTAGAGCTTTTGTGATTTTCTTCTTGTTTGTGTGTTTGTGCTTTTTTCATGAGTTGGTTTGATTTTGTGTCATTTGTGCCTCTATGTTCTTCCTTGCATCATTTGTAATTAGGGTTTCAACCCTTTCTCTTGTTTAATGGCATTTTGTATAGATTATTGCTTGCCTAGTGTTTGTCTTTAGTTTGTCATGATTGGGTTAATTTTTTCATTTTGTTTTTGTGTATTCTTGTCTTTGAATTACCAAGGTTTTATGGTACATTTTATTTTTTTCTTTGTTTCTTTTTGTGTTTGTTGGTTGTGTTTTCCTTTTCTTTTCCTTGCTCAAATTCAATTTTGTTTTGGAGCACCCTTTAAGGTTGTTTATGACAATATTGCATCACGTTGGGATGTTGAGTTGTTTAATTCTTTTATGCTATTTTGGCATGGGGTCGAGGTTCTATTTGATTTTCAATCTCTTTTGTATCAAAAGTTCTTAGTCTTTCAGAGATTGCCAACCTCTTACGGTTTACTAGTTTGGCATGTGATTAGGTATAGCCTGGATCCTTGACCCTCAATGAATCTTTGGGTCTTAATTTTGATATATCTTTTTGGCAAGCAAGGTTTTCTTTTCTAGTTTATCTTTTGGTATTGATTAGTATGTCCTTCATACCTTCAATCCTCAATGTATTGTTACGATTTTTAAGGCAAAGATTAGGTTATTAGTGTTTCTTATGTTGGCTTGCCCTATCGGTGAATGTTAAGAGGTGTGCCAAAAATCCAATCTTTGATTCTTTACACTATGACCTATTGACAAAAGATCAAGCCGTTGAAGTTTCTTGCATTTTTTTTCCATGTTCGTATGAAGAATGTGGTACGCCCATTGTTTGGTCTTTGACATAAGTACTATTCACCTCATAGGAGATTGAGACTTTAGGTTATTTTGCTTTTGTTTTCTTTTAGGAAAATATTAAATGTCATTTTGATATTTGAGACTTGAAAAAACAAACTTATTGATGGTATTGAACTTTGTTATTCCTTGATGCATGGCATGGGATATGTCTCACCCCTAAATCCCAATAAGAAACTAATATTACAATTTAGTCTATGTATTCACTTTAGAAGATTAATTAAAAACACAATTTTAATTTCATTTTATAATGCTTTCTAATACTAAATTTATGTGGATTTTGTATAATAATGTAAGAACCAAGATAAATTATGAGCTCAAGGGGGTATAACTCCCCTTCAAATATGTTCATTTTGTAGTGAAAATAGCAAGATTGATCCAAGCCAAGTGGATGTTGTAGAATTCCTATAAAGGGTTCATAGTGGAGACAAATTTCATAGCATGATGTGTAGGGGCAATTACTTTCATAGTTTTTGTATACTCTTCAAACTTGGTGTTGGCTTGTGCCCAAAATTATGATCAAGGAAGGCTGTGAATTGAAGGTGGGTGTGTATTTTTTTGCTAATATGAAGAATGCTAAGACTATGGAAATTGAAAAGGCCCCAATAGCCATAAGCCTCCTAGGAGATAAGAGCTAAACTTGACCCTAGTAGGAGAATTAGCTCTTCAATATGGGCATTTATTAAACATGAAATTGCTTTAGAATATCAGTAGGCTAATTGCTTGGGTGAACATGAAGTTAGAATAAGAGATTATTGCAAATATGGTGAAAATCTATAGTTTGGAAAAATCATCCCAAGATTTGGTGGATGGGAGGGTCTTGCATCCACCATACAAAACTAAGAGGATATTTGAAGAACCAATAGATGTAGTGAATTGGTTAGTCCTTGAGAATTCTTTGATGGATAGTAGGCCCATACATTTTATAGCTAGATCTTTTTAATGGTTGGAGGCTCCATACCTAATGATGACCAATTCAATAAGACTAACCATAAAAAAATAGTGGTATTGAGTCAAGTGAAAGTGAATAAGATGAGGTTCCACTCATTAGGATGGCAACCCCTAAGTCTCCTACTACTATGCCATTGTATCTAACTCTTACAAAAGAAAACACTCCAACCCCCATGGTTCACCACCCCAATCACTTCCTAGTTCACCACCTTTTTCCCAAATTCCACCAATCTAACCTACATCGCAAATTTGAACTCCACTACATATTCCTATCCCACCTCATGATATGCCTCTTATTTTGTCACTCCATTTTCCCTTACACATGGTGACACCCCCACCTCCTCCTGCTAGGCAACACAATCAATTGGTGGAAGATTGCACATACAACATGATAATATTCTATAGGATATAGATGTTGAAAGTCTTCATAGTGCAAGAAAAAATACTTCAAAAATTTAGAAAGATAAAGGGTATCCAAGCACCACTGGGATTGTAATCTTGAATCATCCTCCACCTCCTCCCATTCTCCATAGGCTAAAATTTGAAGGTCTCCCAATTTGGCTCAACAATATTTTCCATAATAGATGTAGTTGATTTATCTTCAATACTAGATTTTTTTAAGGCCCAACCTAGAAATAAGAGGGAAAGGAAACTCTCCACTACTATAACTATAGATGAGGTAGGTGCTTGAGGAGACTAGATAGCCACACCCACAGTTGATATGTGTGAAGCACACATGACATTGAGGGATTATACAATATAACATGTCAATTTGGGGACCTTAACCAAAGAAAAAGAAATGTAGTCACTATAGCTAGCTATTACTACTATTCTTGAGAAGATGAGGAAAGGTGAAAACACAAGGGAGGAACTTTAAGCTCTAGTGGAATAACTCTCTTCTTATATAAGTCACCAGGTAGGATCTATTGATTTTTCATCACAAGCCCCTATAATTTTGGCAACTTTGAATAAGGAAGCTCAACTTGATGACTCCAAAGGAATTCTTCCCGACATCTCAAATTGGAGAGAAGGGTTGCAAAGGAAGCATTTAGAGCCCATCACAATCATAGTGATGAGGCAAGTTTGGATATAGAATTTGAAATATATACCTCTTGACGTAGAATGAATATCTCTTAGTTTTACAAATGATGAAAGCTACTTCTTCCACAAAGTTAGTCCAATTGAACATTTTTGATAAGGATGATCAATAATTGTAGTTAGAATGGTCAAGGGTTGGAAAACTTAGAATAAAGACACTCAAATAATGTAAGACCAAATTAAATAAGCGGAAACACTCAATCGATAATGCAACTGCCAAGGAAAAGGATTCATTTAGGGCCTTTCTTGTACCTTTTGGGAGAGCTATACATTGGTTTCAAAGGAATGATATTTGTATTGATAGATGTATCATATATTTTAAGATACTTGTAGTTTCAAGTAATGCATTCATGATAATCTTTCCATGATCTAGCAATACAAATCCTTTGATTTGGAGTGTCTACTTTTCCTATAAAAATAATCTTTTTGTTTTGTTCACCACCCAAGTTAAAAGGAATTATTTTCCTCCATCTATATTTGTTTTGTCTTTAGGATTCCAAAATTGATTTTTGTAACAAAAAATTCTAACTAGACCACCCTATTCAAGGTCATGCTAGTTTTTAAATTAATTGCACCTAATTTAATTCTATTTCTTCCCTATCAATGTCATCCATGATCTATACGGGTGACCCCACAATAGTGGGTTACACTTTTTTAGACATGCTATTTTTTGCTGAAATAACACATTTTTAATAAAATATGATGATTTAAGCCTTGAGAGGTTCCATTTGAATGAATCAATTACAAATGGTTAGCTCAAAACCTCTTAGATAAGAAAAACATTGATATAACATCTATACTCCTCATTCATACCTACAATGGAGTCTCCTTTGCACTTATTAAAATGCTGACAAAAAATCACTTTGACTTTATCTTTTGGCAGATCAAATGAATCCATTTGACAAACCTATCTATGTAGTAAGGTACTCCTGAGAAAAATATTTCCAATGATTATAATGTTAATCTATAGTAAGTTTATTATGACTTTGTATTTTTAGTTTTACTAAACATAGATATTTCACTGTATGTCTATCTCTATGTTTGACGCTTAGGCAAAAATCGTAAATGAGAGAAAAAATATTCTAAAAAATATCTATGCCCTAGGTATTGAAGTTCTCTCTCTATCAAAAAAAATAAAAATGAAATTTGACTAATACACGACAAGTTATTTAAGCTATGTAGTCAAGGTATGTCAAAATTACAGTTTAGTCAACTTCAAACATTAATAAAATGTGCAATAATAGTGATAATATTGTTAAAATAATTGCATGCCCTCCATATGGATGTTACAAAACTAAATTCAAAAGAAGAACATTGATATCTATTTTAGAAAAAAAATTACTTTATGAAAACAATGTAACTATTTGAAAATGACATTTTTAGCTACATACCAGTTTTCGCGGGAGAAAGAAAAAACCATTCAAATCAATTAAAAAATAAAAATAAAAAATATATTTAGAATCTAGAGAGAAAATCCTAAAAGACTGTAATTTACTTCATCTTCTGATTTCAAATGGGTTAAAGACAATGTGCATCTGAATTTGAAAGTTTTTTTCAAAATGTAGAGTTGAGTGTCTGTTCAAGCAAAAAAGTGTAACCCACTATTGTGGGTTCACCCATACATGAAATGCTCCCAAATTAATGATAAACTCAATTATTTATTGATCTTTTTAAAAAACTTGAAAATTAATCATGTTATCACATTTTGAAGGAATGAGTATTAATTCAACTTAGAATCTTTCAAGCTTGATAAGACTAGTTTATCTAGGGTACTAGTTGTTGTAGCTAATGCATTTGTTGTGTGATTTTTCTTCCTAGAAATGTGATGAATGTTAAATGTTTCAAAACATTCTATTAAGTCCCATACTCTATTCTTGTAATTGGATAATTTCTTGTAGTAACACACATATTATTTCCTAACCTGTCTTCTAACTAGTTCTAAATCTCTAAAGTCTTTTAATGTTTTTGCTTTCTTTTTATGAACCAATAACAATACATGAATAAGATCTTCATATTCTACTACATTATTAGTATAATTAGAATTGAAGTCAATAAGTAGATAGAAATGGCCTCCCTTAGGGACTAACCAATTTAGTTCTAATCCCAACTCCTTGTTTTGATTTAAAATTAAGGGTCCAAAATTTAGTTCCTTCCTTCGGGTGCTTTTGGCTTCTTAGTTTCTAAGACTTCTTGAACATAGGCCTACATGGATGAAGGGGAAGTAAGAGCTTGAAATACATTAGTAATTGATTATGGTTCACATGGTAGGACAAAATGTTGCAACTCAATTGCCACTATATATATATATATATATATATATATATATATATATATATATATCACTTCCAATACTCCTTCCTCTTTCCATGGTTTTAAGATAGTTATTATTCCTTCATGCTAATCCACATAGGTATTCCCTCTACCTTAATGGATCACATTTTGATCACTTTATCAAGGCCTATCCAAAAATCAATGACATACATCCATTGACACAACATCATAGAGAACTTCATTGTCACATGGATTAATTTTGAAAGCAACAAGATAAGACTTATCCATGAGTACACTATGACTCTTCTTTAACCAAGAAATATTGTAGGGGTTATCTTTTGGAACTGAAGCAAGTTGTAATCTATCAATCATTTCTATATTCACTTGATGTTCAATAGACCCATCATCTATGTTTACCTTACATCTTTCTCTTACATTTTCATTTTGTTTGAGGTCCTTCCAATCAGCTTCAAAGGTTTCTTTCTCTCTAGATATTAAGGTTCTTCTCAATATTAATCCTCTTCGTACTCAACCTTAGCTTCTTTGGCCATGGTTTTTATTACTCTTGGGAAATTATCATGCTTTTAGGGTTTTGAGGGAAATCTATGGCCTTATGAGATTCATTAAAAATAAAACACTTAAATGGCTTCCAATCTTAAAAGGTGGTCATCCTTGTCCTATAACTTTGAAGCTCGCCCTTCGTCTAAAATCAATCTTCACATATTTCCTTCTTCTAGCTCTTCACTTATGGTAGGTTGTAAAGAAACATCCTTTTCCTTATTCTGATCACTATTACCCATTTTAATTAGTAATTTATTTTTCTAATTTAATTTCTCTTCAATGTTTAAGGTATATCCATATGCCTTATCTATAAGTTATGAATTTTTTCCAATGAAAGCTCATATTGAAGTTGAAAATTGAGTCCATTTAGATATTGGGCTATCAATTTCTCTTTAATTTATTATATATCTAGTTGAATTTGAAGCCTCAAAAACTATTCTATATAAGCTATACTAACTAATTTCTTTGTTTTAAAGTTTGAGATTTGTTTAAATAATTTTTATTGGTGATCTTAGGGAAATAATTGAGCTCCGACCAAAGGATTAATTTATAAAAATATTGCTATCAATTGATCAGAGCACTCTACAACTTGATCCCTTTCCTATCAAAGACTAATTTTGCATGAGAAAACATTTTCTCGCAACGGGAAAAGACTAGCCTTTGTACTCACTGCATTTATTACAACAATTAGTTGTTTCTCCTTATATGGCACAAAAATCACCCAACCATGTACATTTGACGGGTGATAGTTTGGAAATCCCAAATGGTGGTGGTGAGAAGTCCTTCAAGAAAGTTTTGGTGGACTCTAGGAGGTTGCCTGAAAATGCAGAGTTCATTGATCATCACCAAGAGTCGACTGCCAACAATGGAAATGAATGAGGTAAGTACCCTATTGACATTAAGATTATTTTAAAAACTAATATTCATATTTCTAAAGAAATATCTAAGGAAGAACGTAGGCTTAAAGAGTCTACAATATTTCTTGTGACTTAGGGTGCCAATAAGCCACCCTCTCGTAATTCTATGAACTCAAGGCTATAGAATGTATGGGTAAGAAGAATGGTCCAAAAAGGTCTCTTTATTATATATTTCAAGAACCCTAGTCACCAGAAAGAAGTTGTTAAAAAATAGTTTTGGAACATTGGGGAAAGTTATTTTAGGGATTTGGGGTGGTCTCCCTCTCTGAATAATGTTGAAGTCTTGGCCTTAACTTTTATGCATTGGGTTACAATCCATAATGTTTGACTCTACTTGTGGCATTTCATCCCTAAAATGATGGAGAATATTGGTAATGTGTTGAGGATGGAAGACTCTCTTGTTGAACATGATGAATAACCGAGGGGGGGAATCTGTTATTCCCACACACTTAACACAACTTTTTCTCCGTTGATAAATTATTAAACAACAACAATAATTTTTTTTGATCTTTCAATTAAGCACATAAAACATCCACATAAAATGTAAATATATAAACACGGGAACACTGACACAGAGAACACCAAGATTTATGTGGAAAATCCAAACTAGAAAAAACCATGAAGAAGCTAATTCTCATGAAATGTAAACACCGGTTAAGGTAGTTTGTATAAAGGCTCACCGCTGATTGTTCTCACTATAGGTAAGGCTTACTACCAGTCAGGCTAACTACCCTTAAATATGAAAAGGTTCACTACCAGCACAAAGAGAGATACAATGAAATAAAAACTAATAAAACTACATCTAAGTATGCATGAATAGTTCAACGATTTAGCTCTTTCACCACAACCAATAATAGATCCCCAACTATCTGATCCACTGCTATCGGTATGTAAGAACTAAATGAAACTTTTTTTTGCCACCTCAATTAACACTGCTCACATACAACACTACTCACATACAACACCGGCACAGGTTCATATTATATTTCTCACCATATACACCATACTCACTATCCATAGATGCAAAAAGTTTGTCCTTTATTTATATCAGTATTCGATCATACATATGTTAGCTTCACACCAAACATGTGACAACCCCAATGATAAAGAAATTATAATTATATTAAATACATAACATCGGTCCTAAATCTAGGATATACATAAGACCATTTACACGCTACACCATGACCAGCAAATAGGTGACACTTAAGATGTTACAATGCATATTACATTTTCCAAGAGCTACCACAACCAAGACTAAAAATGTAGCAACCAATATAAGAATCACCATTATACATTGTAGCCAAATTACCAAAAACATCTAATGAACTTGCACAATTGTCTAGATACTTGTAGAAACTCTATAGCCAACACAATCACAAAAAATTGATAGAATAGTCCATGTGAAATTAAACACCGAAAGCATGCCCGTTCACCAAAAAATAAATATACTATGAGTAGGAAAATGTACATTGCCAAGGAAGACCAAAATTATTCATATTGAACATGTCTTGTGTATAACCGAAACTCTTGTTGCATAACCGATAATTAATAGGATCATAACCAAAATTGACAACAACCAACTTATATTGTTTGAGTGTTGGTACAAGGGTTTTGATATCAATGACAATCAATACCAAAAACATCTAAAAAATTCTAACAATCTCCCCATTTGGCATTTATGGCAAGACACCAAAACAAAAAAAAAGCTCCAAAACTCCAAAAAACCTGCATGAGTAAATGTAACATGTATTCTCCTTTTCTCTCCCCATTTTTTCCACAATGGAAAATGACCAAAAAAATAATAAGAAAAACTAAAAGTAATACAAAATTCTTCATCAAAAATACCTTTTTATGCGTCTCCTTTACAATAAGAAACTCCTTCCACTCAACAATTTCTTCCTCCATCCAAGCACACAAACTAGCACATTCCATCATCCAGTCAAATGATTTTGTCCAGTCCAAGGAATGAAATAGATACAAAAAATCCTCTACATTGGTTAGGATGCCAGAAGCAAACCCCAAGTAGACCTCAATTATGTCTCTCACTACCCAAAATATTTTTATTAGATCTCTTTGTCTCTGCAACATCAACCACTTTGTCTGAAGTTCACTAACTATGATTATCTATTTTCCATCTTAATCCTTGAAAACATCACATGACTTTCCAATCTCATTCAATTCCTTATCAATCACTTCACTTTGTCCTTTAAAATTATTTATAGGGGTAGGTCATTGAAGACAATACCTGTAAATATCTGCAATCTCCTTCACACACTTCTTCATCTCACTAATAATTCTAGAGAGTCTTTGTTTCACATTGTCACACTTCTTCACTATAGATTTCTCCACCATCAGGTAATCTGCTCCAAATTGCAACAACTCAATCTCAACATTCATAATTAAATATTTCGGTAACATACCAGACACACTGGAAATTGAAACCTTTCTACTAATCAAATGATTAGTCATCAACTTTGTCACCATCTTCTCGTACTTCAAAGAACATTCATTCCACAAACCATCAAGCTTTCCATACTCATCATTTTCCAACATGGCTCTCATTGTACTCAAATTTACACGCATAAATTTTATTAGAGAGGGCAAAAAATTACCCATATTTTCTTCTTCTTCAACTTCCATCTTGTCTGCAACATTTTACTCTTTCCCTTTTTCTTCTTCCTCATCTTCTGAAATTATAACTATAGTCTTTAACTTCTTCAGTTCAGTAGATGAACCATCAAAAAATTCTTCTAGATACTTTTAACTAGAGGAGGAACCCTCCTCACCATGACTCATAGCACCAGAAATAATCAAACTAGAAAAAATATTCATCTGCAATGTATAAAACTATGCTTTGCATATACTCACACTGTCTTCCAAGAAACTTAGATATCTACAAATCTTCTTTTCAACATGAATGGCGGTCCTCCACTCAAAGTTCTCATTTTTCAATAAAGATTTCATAAAGTAGAATACCAAACACATCAACAAAAAACCAAATTTAAATGCATATCCATCTTCAACTGTCATTTTTACATTCTCAAAGAAGTTTTCCAACAACATTTTACGCAAATCCATTTGCACATTTTCCTTCACTATCTTGCATGAAATATACACAACTAAAGTAGAAGTCGAACCCTCATGATTTTGAAAATGAATTTTGTAGGAAACACCATAAGAAACTGTTAGAAGTATGAAAAAATGAAAAGCAGTTAAGGAAATAACCCAAGAAAGTGTAATGCAAGAAGGTATTTTACCATAACCATCAAAAGTGAGACATAGCTTTAAGATCAATCACCATAACCATGAGAATTCTCCAAGGATCCAAACCATGAGATAAATATTGTGAAAGGGGAAAGCAAATAAAACTCCTTGTGACATTATGAATGAGGCCATAGCCTAAAATGAGAGAGAGAAGAGAGAAAGAGAGAAATATACTCAATACAATAACTTCATCATAAGAAATGAGAGAGAGGAGCATCTCTTAAATAGAGATGAGAGAGAGGAGTTAGAATACAACTCCAAAGTCTGTGAATGCCACCATTCATAAGTGTGTGCAACAAGTGTCCATATCCTCTTAAGGAGGAATAAACTAATTTTCTTATTAAAGGAATTACAAAAAATGAGTTGTCCTCCCACTTGGACTAGAGGAAAAAAATACATGAAGGATACCTTGGTTTATACTTATTTAAATAATACAACCAAGGAAAGATTATAAATTCTAACACCCCCCTTTAATCTTTACTTGAGGATTTTACAACAAGGGGTATCAAACTCAATTTTAAAAAAACTGCAACTTTTTCTTCAAGATGAACTAATTTGATTGTCTTTAAGTCATATGGTACTTTGTAGATCCAAGAGAAGTACATGAGTCCTTTGAATTTTATCAAGTGGAAGCATAGCCACATCTTCATAAGATTTGTGAAAAATTGAGAATGTGCCTTGATGGATCACCTAAAAAAAAAAAAGCATGGAGCAACAAAAAAAAACAAAAAACAAGGCACTAATCCACAAGTAGAATTATATCATATAGACAAGTTAGTAAATATTTTTTGTTTTAAAATAATAAGAAATGATCATAGAGGAACAAAGAGAGATGAGGATAAATGAACTTGTTCACCAACATGCAATGGAGTTAACATGATATCTAACATAATTCATAAGATCAAAAAAGAACATGATAGGTATAATAAAGCTCTCATGAAAGGAACATACTAATGCACAAATGACCACAGAAAATGCCAACTAATGAAACCTGCATCAACATTGCATCAATTACATGGATATAGACAGTCCACTAATGAGTCATCTTACTGCAAGTGAATGGGTGTCCAATCCACAACCTGCATGAATCACGATCTAAGCAATGAAGTATGCAAAGCATTATCATATTAGTATATTTAACAAGGAAATATAAGAGAGACAAAGATAGAACATGTGTCTTAAGCACTAGATCAATACAAGATTATGAATTTCCAAGCATGATTATTGGTGCAGATCAAGGAGGTTTATGAGGAGAAACAACATATTGCCTTCAAATAAGAAATCCATCATGGGTCAAAAGGTATTTCAAGAGAAATGTCCTTACCATGAGGAAAAAGATCAAGATGGGTCATATCAACTTTCATGAATATCAAATTTCATATGTGGAACCAGATGGAGGACAAAGCTCCATAAAAATATCATACTTTATATGTAGAACCAAATGGAGAGGAAAGCTCCATGATAATCAAACTTCATATGTAGAGCCAAATGGAGGGGAAAACTCCATAAAATATCATCCTCTCACTAAGGAATAAAGTGGATAAAAAAAACCAAATAAATACTTTCAAAGTGGAACAAATGTAAGTGCACACCAATTATAGGATGGAGGGATACTCCACATGCCAGATAAAGCAACTACGAGTCAGTTAAAACTATCCGGTCCACCATAGTTAACCTTGGAAAATTGGCTCCCAATGCAACTTACACAAGATCAAATAAAATTCATATAAACCAATGGTATGAAACCATAAACTGTTAGCATGAGCATAAAGAGATGCTATAAAAGCATAAAACTGCAACTATTTGCAGATAGATCAATAGAACATAGTAAAATTGAATCAAATCACTGGATAATGAAGGTAATAGTGTAACATAACTCATAAACCCGAATAATTTGAGATAAATAAGAAATATTTAGAAGAGAAATAAGTATAAATTATTTGATATCAGTTAAAATCTCCATGCAAGGTGAACATAGTTGTGGATATTGAAAGGATGGGCCCACCAAGGAAATATTGGAAAGAACAAAAACATGTATCCAGAAAAAAATGAAAAAAAGAAGAAAGAGGTTAGAGAGATATGAACAAGGCAAGTATCGAGAAATCAATTAGCTATAATGAAGTCAATTTAAAGTGCGAATCTATTTAAAGTGCAAAATCAATTTAACGAGCAAGTCAGTTTAATAGAATGTTAAACAAGGAGTAAGCGAGAAGCTTATAAAAGGTTTGATATATCATAGTTCAAGGATACATATGACCTCGGGTGACATGGGGCCAACCTAATACATATAATCGCAACTCATAGCATCAATGTCACAAATATGTTTTACATATGCATGAAATCATATTGAGTTTTGAATCAATAAACACTATTCTTTTATAACTTATAAAGGGTTTTAACCATATTGAAATACACTCGCAAAATTATAAGACAAAGCTATGATCAAGCTATATTGAACTTATACCAAGGAGACCTAAACTTTTCATAATACTCATAAAGACAATTTTGTTAGATAACTCACAATACTTGAACAATTATAATTTAGCAAAATAACAATGACTTCGTTTTCTTTGGATCAACCATTTTCCACATACCTTTTTGCTTCTTAAAATTAACAATGTGTTTCAAAAAACTTGAACAAGTTATCATTGACAAATGTAGCTAGAAAACATAAATTGCCCTCTTTGATTGATAATTGAAATTTTAAATGATACAATATATATATAATGAAAAATATTAATAAAAAACTTAAAACTTCAAAACTCCTTTTGAACTCTTTTTGAGTGAATAAAATTTTAATAAAAATTTATATAAGCGCTTTAAAAAATTAAACGAAAAATTGAATTAAAACCTTGTAAATTTTAAAACTAATAAGATATAAATTGAAAAAAACTTTTAATGTAAAAAAACTTTTGATTAAAAAAATTGATTAAAATTTTATATTTTAAAAAAAAACAATAATAATAAATTTAAATTTAAAGATTATAAACTAGGTTAAATAATTAAAAAAAGATAGGTAGAAAATTGAATTTCTAAATAAAGGAACTTATTTCATATAAAAATAGTAATAAAAAGTTTTTAAAAGAACTTTTATAAGATAATATAATGTTAAACTTTTCTTTTTTTAAAAAACTTTCCCAAATTCAATTTTTTTAAAGTTTGTTTTTTAATGAAAAAGAGTTAACAAAGATTAAAATTAGAAAAGTATCCAAAGATGCTTTATAGATTCTTAATTTTAAAAAAGCTACTTCATATTCTAAAGTAGAAAACTTGACTTAGGAAATAATAAAAAGCTCACTAAGTAAGCTTGAAGAATGAAAGAGAATGAAATAAAAAGCTGAATTCAATAGTAAAATAAACTTTATACAAGGCAACATAAGTGAAAGGGAATACAACGGTTTCAAAAAACTAACATACAACGATACAATTACAATTATGCAGTTGAAGCGTTACCACCAGAAATTTAATATTCGTTGGGTGTTACAAATTTAACCAACAGAGGGTCAACAAATGAAAGAATAAAAGTAAGAAAATAGAAGAACAAAAATGGTTATGAGAAAAATAAAAATGAACCAGCACAAGAATAATAATGAGATTCTTAACTATAAAAATGTAGAGATATTTATATATACATTTAAAAAAAACCATATGGATAGAGAAATACAAAGAGATTAAAGAGAAAGGACAAAACAAACAAAATTAAATGTAATGAACTGTGATTTGAATTTTTTATAGATAAAGATATATACATGCAATAGTTAGATTAAGAAAGATAAGATTTCTTTTATTTGAGAATGACAGGTAGTCGAAATGTTGTAAAAACTATACATAAATCTTTTAACATAAATCTGTTTCTATGGTAACACCTCCATTTATACTTCACCTCGGTGTTTCAGATCCCTTGATATTCTTGCATTGTTTTTCATAAAACCGTGCCTATACTTTTTATATATCGATATTTTGTCTCACCATTAACAAAAAGAGTAACCGTAAAAGCATAGTACTAGCATAAAAGTGTGATACCAACATCAATACCAAGAAGTGCTACCGAATTAACAAACTTAAACTGAGAAAATATCACGCACTTTAACATTAGATTTTGTTATGAGACATAGATACATGCCTCCAAAAACTAGAAAATAGGCAACAGGCAATAGGCAACAAGTGCCAAGTGCTGAAGCTGGACAATAGGCAACAACAATACAACTATGAATCATGATCTATAATTACAGGTCGTAAGTCCCATAATTATTCTGCAGTTGATCCTGAACATGTCTATTCTAGCTATTTAACATATTTAAATATTTTAACTGAAATAACTAGCATTTCAGCTGTACAAATAAGATATGCAAAAACAAAATTAAAATCTGTTACTTTTCAAAGTAGTAACTTATTGATCTCTACTCTAATTGCAATTTATTCCAAAGCCCAAAACCCCAGCTAATCACATTTATCATATACATATTAATGCCATCATTTTTAACATTTAAAATAATATTTTCACAAATTCAATTTAGAGATATTGAATGCCAATCACATGCAAAATCTTAACCCCAATTGCAATTAAGTTTATCTATCTCAACAATTTAAAATCTAATTAAACAATATGAAAAATCCCAGACATTCGAAGCTGAAAAATTAAACCCTAAATCCACCTAATATATAAACACAATTCATGGCGCCATTAAATATAGGAACTATATCATAAAAGAAGAGTTGGATCACTTGGCAATCCCAATCTGACAGACATTGCATAAAACATATGAGTCTATTGATTTTAAAATATAAAATGATAGATTTTCAAAAATCTAGTATAAAGATTGATAAATACCAAAGGCGTTAATAAAATTTGAACCATTGCTACAAATAAATACTAAGGAAGAAAGTGTTAGAATAATAAGTTATTTTCTTATTAATTAAATCATATTGATTTAATTACTAAGTCACTTATTATCTCTTTCTACTTAAGCTAAACTTTAGGCATATAATAATTAATTACTTTATTAATTATTATCATGCAACCTAGGTTTGTTCACCCTTTTAGGGTTTTGATATTATTTTATAAAGATTTATCTCTCTTGTAATCTTATTGAGAAACATTCATTTTATTGAATTGTAACTTTTATTTTTGCACATCAAGAATGTCTCCTCTTTCATGGATCTATGCGTTCAGACTTCTCTAGCTTCTTGCTTCTCTCTCTTTCTGTGATAGGTGTTTGCATGCAGGTGTTCTTGGGAGCTGTGGGTTGTTTATTCATCAACTCCAATATGGTATCAAAGCTTTAGATCTATTTTCCCCTGTCCTCTTCTTGAGAGATTCGGCTGTGTTCATTAGATCTGCAGTTTCAGAGGGTTTTCTGTTGGATCTGGGAGGGACCTCTCTTTCTGGTCATCTTGACTTCAAACGGACCTCACAATTACATTCAAAGTATCCAAGAACCTCTAGACCCATATAAAATTTGTCCAATTTGGACAAAGTTGGAATCTGTGGCAAATTTATTTTTACAACCAACCCAAGCACAAATTCCAAGGTGGTCACTGGTTTTTTTGAGCACTTTGAACTCAAATGGACCTCGCCATTGAGCTCGCAACACCCAAAAACCCTATTTCCATATAAGGCACATCCAATTTGGGTGACATTGCATTCTGAGGCAAATATTTTTTACAAGCCAGACTGTACGACCTTAACACACAAATCGAGGTCAAAATTATACCGACCTCACATGCAAATTGAGGCAAACATTGAACACCTTGGCACACAAATAGAGATAAATTTTTACGGCCTAATACACATCTCGAGGTGCGCATGCAATTTTAATTTTTTTAAAATTATTTTTTTTATTTTTTATTAGGCGGTGACGACCATTTGGCCATCAAATTTAATTCCACAGAGGGGATGCAGCCTTAGCCCTTGGTTGTATGGCGACCAGGGGTCCATTGTTTTTTCCCCAAGGGCCTTTTATGCTGCAAAAACCATTTGACGGTCAATTTTAGCCCCGTGAAGTGTTGACGTCAGCACATGTTAGCACATTTGGACACCATTTTTGGGCCCATCAACATACCTGTGGTTATTTGCTCATAACTTGAGCATACGGTGTCAAAATAGGGAAAATGAGATATCATCAGAAAGATGGTTCCAAGATCTATCCAAATATGGAGGTTTGAATTTTTTATTTTTCTTCTTTGATAGTGTTTTTTGCTGTCAAAGCCAGATATTCAATTTTGCACTTTGGGAGCTCTATCTTGCGCATCCAGACTCCGTTTTGAGAAAACAATATATCATTGGAAAGCTTGTTCTAAGAGATTTCCAATGCTATGAGTCATTTTTCTAGATTCTTCTCTAGATACATTTTATTCAGATTCTTTCATTTTTTCAATCTTGTGGATATCTTGGATGTTACAAGTCCTGAGATCTCTTCCCTTTGAGGGATGGCTCGTCTTAGGTTGTTCTTTTATTTCAGGAGCCTTTGTCCTTCTTTGAGTAGTGTATACTTCACTTTTGTAGCATTATTTTATACACACACTAAGATAACATGCCATTCTATTGCATGTATGAGATTTTGCACATGTTTGTGCTCTATGTACTCGCACTCCATTATAAAGTGCCATGGGGGTTTGATGTTTGCTTTTTTTTTCCATCTACTTTTGTCATATGAGCACTCATCCAACGAAATTAGCCTCAAGTATCTCTATTTGTGTTTGTAATCTCTCTGCACCTTCGATGTTCCTAGTATCATACATTTCATATTGGATGATCTTTTCAGTGTACCTATCATTACTCCCTTGTCAACATTATGGGGGGTTTCTACTATTGGTTCTACTGCTTCCTTGGTTCGATAGTGTGAGCTATGTATTCAGTATTTGATTCTATGTACTAAGCGGATGTAGTGGTTGGGTACCTATGCATTCCGGTGAGATGGATCATTTACTATATGGACACTCATTCTTTCCTATTTTTGGATGCACTCTTCTAGCTTTGATTGATCAACTCTTCAGACTTTGACATTTTTATGCCATATGCATTTTTGAGTTCAGATGTTTGCCTTTGTTTGCCTCCTGATTCGAGTAGTGTCATTTGAGGGCACTTGTGCAGATTATAGTATTTTGTATCTTTGAATTTAGTTATTTTCCTTTGTTTGCCTCCTGATTCAAGTAGTGTCATTTGAGGGCACTCATGTAGATTACAGCCTTCTCTAGCTGATCATATTTCAGTGGAGGATCTTTAGATCATCAGTTACTTCTTGAAAAATTTTGCAGCTTCTTGCTTTAGTGATGTTGTACATGTTCATCCTTGTTCCTATTTTCTGGAACATTCCTAGTTTTGGAAGCTTCTTTAGTCCTTCAGACTAGTCTTTGTCTCTTTTTGTAGTAGAATTTTTCCCATGTGTTTTTCTCCATTTTTCTACTTTATAGAGACTCTATTTTGTACTTGGGTACCTGATCAGGCCTTTTGTTGCGGGGACCCATTTTGCTTCCAGTAGTTCTTTCTAGGTTTTTAGCTTCTCCCAAAGTTTATCTTAAGGAGGGTGTTAGAGTAATAAGTTGTTTTGTTATTAATTAAATCATATTGATTTAATTACTAAGTCACTTATTATCTCTTCCTACTTAAGCTAAACTTTAGGCATATAATAATTAATTGCTTTATTAATTATTATCATGCAACCCAAGTTTGTTCACCCTTTTAGGATTTTGATCTCCTTTTATACGATTGACCTCTCTTGTAATCTTATTGATAAACATTCATTTTATTGAATTGCAACTTTTATTTTTGCACATCAAGAATATCTCCTCTTTCATGGATCCATTCGTTCAGGCTTCTCTAGCTTCTTGCTTCTCTCTTTTTTTGTCAGAGGTGTTTACATGTAGGTGATCTTAGGACCTATGGGTTGTTTACTCATAAACTCCAACAAAAATGCTAGGGGATAAAAAACTCACACAAGGAGTTGGGAAAGACAAAATAAAAGATAAACAAGAGGTTAAAAGTGTAATACCCCAAAAATGGGCTATAGGACCATTGACCTCCTACATCAAAAAATCGATCAAAATCAACACAAAATTCCTAACCAAAGGGACATCTGCGCATCAAATCATCAAAACCCTAATCGATTCTATCTAAATTCTACATCGGGGAATATTTCCTAAATATTCCTAATTTATCCTAATTGAATATTATTTGGCGATAAATATCATTATTTATCCTAAAGTTAATTAATTGAATATGTTGAATATTTGATTAATTAATTTAATTCTACCACTTAATCATTTAATTAGATTTAATTCTATTTATTCCTAATTAATATTATTTAATTTTGACAATAAATCATAAATCCTACGAATAATTGATTAAATTCTTATTTAATTAATTAAATCCAATTGTCAAAATTAATGATATAGTTTTGGAATAAAGTTTGATTAAATAATTGATTAACCCATAAATCAGTTGTTTTAATTCAAAAATCAGTTAAGTTGAGAAAAATTCATTTGAATTATTAAATTAATTCATAATTATCCATGCACATTCAGAAAATCAGTTAAACTCTAAATCAATAAATCAATTCAATTTGTTATCTTTTTGAACTCAACATCTATTTCGAGTTAAAAGTTGATCTACACTTCTGATTTGAGTTAAAAAGATGATTTTGCATGATTTTGTGAGTTAACTAATTCTGATTTCTTGATAACTCAAAAATCAATTTGAGTTAATCAGGGAGAGATTTTTGGCTTTTCATGAACCCTCAAAAATCTTGGATTTCTATATAAACAAGGCTCAGCCCTTCACAAATCCTTCTTTCAACTGCGCTTTCAATTACTTGGAGAATCGAGCTCTTGCGAATAGGCGATTGTGAGATTTTTTGCAATTTCCATTCATTGTTTTCAATCCATTTTCATAGCATAGCATATCATTGATAGAGTCAATTGCATTCATTTCAATTTTAGATCAAGTTTCATATCAATTTTTCATCATATTGCATAGAAAATCAAAAAATATAGATTAAGCTGCATTCATTTTCATCCATCTTTCATAATTTTAAATCCTTCATTTAGGTATTGCATTGTCACTGGTCTCAATCATAATCTGAGAATATCGAACTCATACCTACTAGAAGGTAGTAAATCACCTGGTTAGCTATATTGTTTTCATTTACAGATTTCTTGATTTGATAGCCTCTAATGTTTTACTAAAGTGTTGTGTCCATAGCTAGGTGCAAAATTTACATGCACATTTCTGGCGCCCACCGTGGGCCTTGCAATGGGTTTCCATTTTGATTCTATCAAATTTTTGACAATTTCATTCAAAGCTTCAATTTTTAATTTTTTTTCTCCGTACAATTTCGTACGACATTTCAAAAAGCCGTATCAGAGTTCTTTGGTTATCATACGACAAATGACATTCTAGATTGTCGTATGTGATGTTACGAAGTGTCGTATGGAAGCTAAATTATCATATGAGGACTAACCCATTGTCGTATCATTTATAAAAAGTCATATGAGAAGGTATAGAAACTCGTACGAGTTTTGATGCCAGTTTTGCATAGTAGTATCATATTTTTGAGCAATTTTTGGAAATTTTGATTTCAAATTTCTATTGACAACTAATGCTAATGATTGATACTTGTTTCTGATCATTTTTCTCATAGAAAAGCTCAACAAAAATAAAAATAAGGTAAGATCTACTAAGCGCGTTGCTTTGGATATGAGGTATTTCACTACATCTCTATAAAATTTCAATTTTGGGAAATAAAATGAACCTCTCATGTGTTTGGCTTGAGTGTTTCTTGCTTTCATAGATCACACATTCATTTTTTCTCTAAAGGAAACAAGGAACTAGATTTTCTTTCTTGCATATTTGTCTCACATAGTAATTAGTCCCTATGAACGTTATTTGTGGCATTCTTGAGAGAGTGGGCTTCATTCATTTGTTTTACACACGAAGCTCTTCTTGAAGATAGATCCCCTTGTAGGTAGGGAGGGATTTGTTATCATCTCATGCTCTTACTTGGTTTAGTCTTCAATCTTTGATGGGACATTTTCTCTTGGACCCACTTAGAGAGATTGGTAGTCATTGTGGTTGACATACGAACCTTGGTGAGGTGGTTTCAATTTAGCGCGTCAATCAATCTACTTGCTATGTTTGGGTGAGGTGAAGAGGCTAGAGGATTATGCTCTGTTCCCTTTTTGGTCACATCAGAAACTCAGAACCTTGAATCTGAGCTAAGTCCCCATGTGGTCCATTTGGTGAGTCTTCCTTATTAGAGAGGGTTAACCATAGTAGACATTCCCTTTATTGGGTAAATCACATGGATAGAACCTCAAGCGGTAATAGCCATTTTTGACGTGGTAGCAACAACCGCTATATAAATGTCCTTGTGGAAGAAATATCCATAGGTGTAGTTTCTTGTTGGGCTGTCAGATCTCCTCAACATCTCTGATTGATTAAATTATTAGAATGTGTCAAAACCCTGGTGCGCCTAGATTGGAGATTTCCCTCTTAAGATTGCAAAAGTTGCAGAGTTGACCATTACTACAAACCATAGTGCAGCCAAATTTTTATTTTCTAAGACTATGTGCGTGACTGCAAAAACATTTTGAGAACATACACAAGTAGAATTCTTAGGGAGTAGAATCATAAGTCACTATTCTTGTTCATGTGCAGGGTTGCTTTGTCCCTTGCTCATTGTTTGAAGACAAATATTTTCTTGAACTCCCTGATTGCTATCTCATGTGCCTAATCCACGATAATAATATGTTAATGCGTCTAGTTGGTCATTTAAAATGAACAAACCCAGCCATCAAAATTGACCAACAATCTAAAAAATTTGCAAAATATGAAGCAAAAATCCTTTTTGGTGTCAGTTGTCGTCCTGGGAAAACAAAAGTCATACAAGTTTTCAAATTGTCATTTTAGAACCCCTAGAAAATTATACGGTAACTTGTACTTTATCATTCGACCATTGTTAGAAAACCCAAGAAAAATTGAATACTGGAGTCAATTATCGTATGAGTTTTGCTAATTGTCGTATCAGACCCCACCCTGACTCGTATGTGCCTGGATAAAGTCATACGAGAGTTGAGTCAAACTTGTTAGAAAGCCTTCAAATTTGTCAAAAATTCAATCATTGTAGTCAACCACCAGATTCTGTCAGAAAATTCACTTTGTCAGGACCAGAGCAAAAAAACCAGAAAAAAAATCCAATTCATCTTCCTAAAGTGGTCTCTTGAGTTTGATCCAACCTTCTAATTTATCGATTTGAATCCCATTTCATCTTGTGCCAAAAACCTTGTCAAAATCATCTTCAAATTCAATCCTCAAAATTGCTAAGTGTTTGAACTCATGTCCGTTATCCTTTGGGCGTCTACCCATAAATCTAGGGCACAATATTCTACACTTACAATATTTCATCAATCAACCGATCCAATCTTGACAAGGTTGTGTCATTCAATTTTTCCCAAATCAGGTCATTCATCAGTTGTCTTAATCTTACTCTTCCGATTCACTTGAGGTTAATGGTGGAAAATAGAGCTTCCTCACATAGAAAGCCTAGAGAAGAACCAAATTTACCACCTTTATCTTCTTATGTTGTTCAATCCATTAATCAACCTTACGATACAACTCATTATGAGGAAGATGCTCTAGGTAATCTACATCTGAAAGAAGGTTATTCTAATAATCCTCCTCAATCAACCCATCGAGGTAATCATTCAACTCCACATCAAACAATCCCCGGGAGTCCTCACAACACCACAATGTCTCAAGGAGGAGAAAACCAAGGCTCCCAAGGTGACCACTCTAATCATGGTGGAGATCCTGAACAAACACCCTCTGAAATTGAACGATATAGAAATGATGATTTCTTCTGAAAAATGATGAAATATTTCTTGCAAGAAGAAAAAGAGGCCTATTTCTTACACCTAGCTCAATAAGGAGCCAAGCTTCCTCAAGACTTTAATGTCGATAATCATCACACAAGAGGAAGAAATTCCCATCACAGCCATGATGAAATAGATGCATGCCATGCAAGTTAAACTCAACAAGCTGGAAAAAGAGAAGGAACCTAAAGAATTCTCTAAGGAGGTTCTATGCCCTTTTCCATTTGATAAAGACTTGTACATGCCACAATTCCCAAAAAGCGTGGAGATACCAAAATATGACAAATATGATAGAAACTCTGACCCCCAAGATCATGTCAGAGAATTGTGTACTCAATCCATGGAGTTTATGCATGAACCAACCTACTTAATGCTTCTTTTCCCACAATCTCTGGGAGGAGCAGCCATTCATTGGTTCTCCAAAATGCCTCCAACTATCAAAACCTTTGAGGAGCTAATCAAACTGTGTTAGGAATAGTCCCAAGAGATAACTGAGAGGAGGGGGGGGTGAATCAGTTATCTACAAGTTTCAATTCTTTATCCAATTAAGTATATTTAGACATAAAGCATAAACACAATGAATGAACACTTGAACACAACACAATATTTTGGTTATGGGGAAACCCAAATAGGTAAAAACCCTAGTGGGAATTGACACACTAATATTTTGCACTAGTGTATTATGATCCTTGTTAGAAGATCCTTAACCCTGTTAGAAGTTGCTTTACAATATATTTAGTACAGTAGACCTGGTCAAGGGTCGGACCCTGTTAGGAGTCTTTTACAATAGTCCCTGTTAGGGGAGAGGATGCACTGTCCGAGAGCACACTCCTCAAAGGGGCAAAGGCTACAACCTTCTAGATAACAGATACACACTATATCTAGATCTTGGTGAACTGTGCTTAGACCTACTGTCTAGATCAGTTAATGTATAGCACAAACACTTGGTCACATAGACCTTCTTCTAATGACTCAATACTTCACACACTTTGCTTTGCTCTTTTTAATCAACTATGAACCACACTCAAGAAATCACAAATGACTGCCTATAAATATATTTCCTCTAAATGATATAATCAAGTTGGACTATTAGAACCACCTTGAAGTCATATTAGAGAAGCCATAAAAAACTCCAATAATAAATCAGTCGGCTCTACTAAGAACGCAACACATTCTGTGACCTATCCAATAAGATAATTGCAGACTCACGCTACACACTGTTGGCTCTACCAAATTAATTGTATCTCTCTCCTCAAGCTGAATTACTTCATGTGCTCTTAACTGAACATCACTAACTCTTATCCAAGCTTAAATCCAAGGGTGCATACCGAAATGATAGTGTAACTCTAGAACCAATATAATATTTGTCGGCTCTTCTGAATAAACACAGGAAACTGCTACTGGTGAATAGTGACTGCATAACTTCACTTCTACTAATCATTAGACTTTGTGTCCATGAATGTAACATTAATAACATGTCTTAAACATATATCCAAGCATGCAAGGCTCCATGATAACTATACAGACAACCATACATAGAACACTACCTATTACTCTGTCAGGAACACTGCTGACACAAGCTGCTATATAACTGTCTATACTAATAGTTAACCTCTGCACCCATGATATCATGCTGATATCATGTCCATGCTACATATACTGAAAGCTTACTACATAAGTCTTCCACACATGCTACTTTCCATATGTTGTCATCAATGAAAACATACAGTCAGTACTGGCCTGCTAGCAAATCTCCAACATCTCCCCCTTTGGCATTGATGGCAACATATGGAATGAAAAACTCCATCAATCCAAATAAATAATTATTTTATAACATTCTCCATTTCCTTTTAAAAACTCCCCCAAAGATGATTCCTCCATTTTCTATAATATTCTTCAACATTCTCCATTTCCTCAATTGAACTTCTGTCATAATTGAATACTACTTTGCCTTAGTATATTACTCCTCTTTTTACTTATGTTTTTCATGACTATATATTACTCCCCCTTTGACATCAATGGCAAAGGGTGCCAATCAGTTTAAGCACCGGTACTACTCCAGAAGTAGAGTAGTCAACCATCCATCAGTCCCTGAGGACTGATGTTTTTCCTTCTTCTAAGAAGAATCAGGGAAGGGAATTACTCCCAACTTCTCCCTGAGATACTCAAAATTATCTTTTGGCAAGGGCTTTGTCAATATGTCTACCAACTAATCTTTAGTACTCACATAGTCCAGCTTGACTTCTTTCTCTACCACTTTCTCTCTTAGGAAGTGATACTTGATCTCAATATGCTTTGTCTTTGCATGCATCACAAGGTTCTTCAACATATTGATAGTGCTAGTGTTATCACAGTAAATAACAATAGGGTAATCAATCTGAACTCCAAAATCCTTTATCATCTACTTGATCCAAACAATTATAGAACAATTCAAGGCTGCTGCAACATACTCTGCTTCTACTATTGACTAAGAAATACAATTCTATTTCTTACTTGTCCAAGTGACAAGTCTATCACCAAGAAACATTGCTCCACCTAATGTACTCTTTCTATCATCAACGTATCCTGCCCAATCTGCATCAGTGTACACATGAAGTTCAACATTTTCTGAATTAGGATACCATAGACCATAGTCTATAGTGCCTTGAAAATATCTGAATATCCTTTTTACTACCATGAGGTGACTTTATTTAGGCTCTACTGCAAATATTCCAACTATGCCAACTACATTGGAAATATCAGGTCCAGTCTGAGTAAGATAAATTAGTTTTCCAATCATAGACTTGTACAATGTTATATCTACTACTGGTGAGTCATCTTCTTTTGTAAGCTTGCACCCAATTATCATAGGTGTCCCTACTGGCTTACAATCATCCATATTGAATTTTTTCAATATCTCTTTTACATACTTGGACTGATTAATGAAAATACCTTTCTTTGTCTGCTGCACATTCAATTCAAAAAAGTATTTGATAGGTCCAATCATGCTCATCTCAAATTCATTTTTCATTTCCTTAGTAAATTCTGCACTAAGTTTTTCATTACCTCTAAAGATAATGTCATCAAAAAATATAGCTACAAGTAGTAAACCTTCAGATGTCTCTCTTATGAATAGATTATAGTCTGCTGCTCCTTTCTTTAATCCAATCTTTGTTAGATATCCATCTAGTCTCTCATACCATGCTCTCAGGGCTTACTTAAGTCCATAGAGGGCCTTCTTCAATCTGCATACCATATCAGGTATGTCTGATAAGGTGAATCCTTCTGGCTGCTCAATGTATACTTCTTCTTTCAAATCTCCATTCAGGAATGCTGACTTGACATCCATTTGATAAACTTTGAAGTTTTTGACTGTAGCATAAGCTAGAAACAATTTAATAGCTTCTAATCTAGTCACAGGTGGAAATGTGTCTAAATAATCAATGCCTTCTCTTTGTGCATATCCCTTACATACTAACCTTTCTTTATTTCTTACTACTGTACCATCTTCATTCATCTTGTTTCTGAATATCCACTTTGTTCCAATCACATTCTTATCACTAGGTCTTGAGACTAGTTCCCAAGTGTCATTCTTAATAATCAGATCAAGTTCTTCTTTCATAGCATCATCCCAATCTGAATCATTACACGCATCTTCAACACTTACAGGTTCAATCTGAGATAGTAAACACACCACTTCACTGCTAGCTGAGTTCTTTTCTTGTGATCTTGTTAAGACTTTTTCGCTCTGATCTCCAATGATGTCTTTCTTGGAATGGTTTCTAGATGTAAACTTTGGGACTTTAGGTGATGCTGACTCATCAGCCTTAGGAGTATCTTCTTCACTTGTCTTAGGGTCATTGAATAACACATCAATACTGTCAAAAATTTCTTCAAATACTATCTCACTAGTGGAGGGTCTGGGTTCTTCTTCAATCATGGGTGAGTAATCATGATATCTTTCTTGAACCATAAAATTTTCATCAATCTTAACATGATCACTTTCAATGATCTTTTTCAATCTTAAATTGAAACATCTATAAAATTTACTTTTAGTAGAGTAACCAAGGAAAATACCTTCATCACTTCTTGCATCGAAGTTGCCTACTGCTTCATCCCTCTTGATGTAGCACTTTCTTCCAAAGATTCTGAAGTATTTTACTATGGAACATTACCAAACCATAGCTCATATGGTATTTTTTCAGTGCCATGCCTCAATTGAATTCTATTGATGGTGTAGACTACTATATTGACCGCATCTCTCCAATAGGTGTGTGCAACTTTTCCTTCAATCATGATGGTGCACGCTGTATCAAGGATGATCCTATTCTTTCTCTCTACAATTCCATTCTACTAAGGGGTTCTAGGTGCACTCAACTGTCTCTTTATGCCATGTTCTTTGCAGTACTCATAGAATCTATCAGAGGTGAATTCTCCTATTCTATCTGATCTCAAACATTTTAGCTTTAGTCCAGATTCATTCTCAACCTTAGCTTTGAATATTTTGAATTTCTCAAATGCTTCTGACTCATCTTGCAAGAACGCAACCCACATCATCCTAGTATAATCATCAACAAACAAAATGAAATACCTTTCACCATAGTATGATCTTGTTTGAGTTGGACCACATAGGTCTGTATGAATCAAATCCAACTTGTTCTCTACTGAATTGTGCTTGCTCCTAAATGAGTTTCTCACATGCTTTCCCATCACATATTCCCTGCATATAGTATCAACTAGCTTTTCTATGCTAGGTAGATCTCTTACTACTTTTACATTGCTTATCTTTACTATGTTATCAAAATTGATATGACATAGTCTTTTATGCCACAACCAAATGTCATCAACTTTAGCAACAAAACAACTTGCTTCTGAATTGAGTTGGAAAACATTACCTCTAGTCTTTGAACCCGATGTAGTCATAACACAATTCTTGTTGTTAATGATGCATTTGTCATCTTTGAACTCCAATTGATAACCTTTTCCAAGTAACTGTCCAACACTAAGAAGGTTATGTTTCAAACCATCTACATAGAGAACATCATCATTACTATTCTTTCCATCCAAGGTGATGGCTCCTCTACCAACTATGGGTTTAGGAGTGTTATCTAAAAATCTAACCATGCCACCATTATATTTGTCCAGATGAACAAATCTATTTTTATCACTTGTCATGTTATGTGAACAACCACTATCTATAATCTAGTCTGTCCTTATATCAGCTTGGGAAATCAATGCTAGCTCTTGTTTCTCTTTCTCATCTTCATGATTTTTCTTGTTGTTCATTTTCTCTATGATAGAAATAAATCCAATTTCTTCTTCAGCTGAATCATCATCTGAAACTCCATCTCCAGCATAGTAACATTCCTTAGAGAATTTAGGCTTGTAGTCATTTTTGAACTTTCTAGCTCTTAAGGGACATTTAGATGCAAAGTGACCAATCTTATTACATGAAAAGCATTTAAATGGAAATTGACCTTCATATTTTCCTTTTCCTTTCTTTTCTCTTTTGGAAATCATAGCAATGAAATCATCTAGTGTTTTCTCTTCATCATTATCATCAAAATTACCAGAAGTGTTTGTAGATTTCTTACCATGAACTGTTGCTTTGAAGGCTGTCTCACTTTTAGGTTTTGTCTTCAATCTTGAAATCTCAAAAGCTGAGATTTTGTTGATCAAAGTCTCTCTCTTGAAATTTGATGTAAGCTGCATAGTCTCATCAAGGATATTGATGTTGTTTTCATATTCTGGAGTGAGAGTAGTCATCAATTTGTCCATAATGTCTTCCTTTGAGATCTCTCCACCATTGTTCTTGATTCCAGCAACTGCTTCATTGATCCTTTGATTGTAAGCTCTGATATTTTCTTCAAGAAACATCTCTAATGCATTGTATCTTTTCTTCCATGTCTTTCTACACCCATCCTTTTCTTGTTTGTCTCCTTCAAATATGTCTTCTAGGTACTTCCATATTTTGTGGGTTGTATCTACCTTCTTTATTTCTAAAAATTCACTATCAGATAGGGTGATGATAAGGGCTTCTTTGGCTATTGCATTCTGATGAAATAATTCCTTTTTCTTATCAGTGGCATCATCCTTTGCAAGGTCTTCTAAAGTAGGAATCTTGACTTCTTTGATAGTTACATCAAAAACTTCAAAAGCAATGCACTGCACAAATGAGTCACCAACTTGTTCTTCCAATCAAGATAATTATCTCCATCAAACTTAGGACTTTCTTTTCTAAGGAATGCCATCGGATCAACCTAAAGCTATTAAAATTTCTCTCCGAGGCACTTGGCTCCGATGCCAATTGTTAGGAATAGTCTCAAGAGATAACTGAGAGGGGGGGGGGGGTGAATCAGTTATCTACAAGTTTCAATTCTTTATCCAATTAAGTATACTTAGACATAAAGTAGAAACACAATGAATGAACACTTGAACACAACATAATATTTTGGCTACGGGGAAACCCAAATAGGTAAAAACCCTGGTGGGAATTGACACTCACTAATATTCTACACTGGTGTATTATGATCCTTGTTAGAAGATCCTTAACCCCGTTAGGAGTTACTTTACAATATATTTATTACAGTAGAATTGGTCAAGGGTTAGAGCCTGTTAGGATTCTTTTACAATAGTCCCTGTTAGGGGAGAGAACACATTGTCTGAGAGCACACTGCTCAAAGGGGCGAAGGCTACAATCTTCTGGATAACATATAAACACTATATCTAGATCTTGGTGAACTACGCTTAGACCTGCTATCTAGATCAGTTCTAATGTATAGAAAAAACACTTTACTTGGTCACATAGACCTTCTTTTGATGGCTCAATAGTTCGCACACTCTTCTATGCTCTTCTTAATCAACTATGAACCACACTCAAGCAATAAAAAATGACTGCCTATAAATATCTTTCCTCTAAATGATATAATCAAGTCAGCCTATTAGAACCACCTTGAAATCATATTAGAGAAGTCATAACAAACTCCAATAATAAATAAGTCAGCTCTACTAAGCACGGAACACATTCTGGGACCTGTCCAATAAGATAATTGTAGACACATGCTACATACTGTTGGTTCTACCAAATTAACTATATCTTTATCCTCAAGCTGAATTACTTCATGCACTCTTAAGAGAATATCACTAACTCTTCTCTAAGCTTAAATCCAAGGGCACATACCAAAATGATAGGTGCAACTCTAGAACCAATATAATCTTTGTCGGCTCTTCTAAACAAACACAAGAAACTGCTATTGGTGAATAGTGACTACATAACTTCACTTCTACTGATCATCAAACTCTGTGTCCATGAATGTAACATTAATAACATGTAGTCAACATATATTCATGTGCACAAGGCTCCATGATTACTGTACGAACAACCATACATAGAACAATGCCTGTTACTTTGTCAGGAACATTGTTGACACAAGCTGCTATATAATTGTCTGTACTAATAGTTAACATATGTGCCCATGATATCATGCTAATATCATGTCCATGCTACATATACTAAAAGCTTACTACATAAGTCTTCCATGCATGCTACTTTCCATATGGTGTCATCAATGAAAACATACAGTCAGTACTAGCCTGCTGGCAAATCTCCAACACTTAAGAAGTATTTCATGTCAGTCACTTTTGAGCAGATTCCTAGAATGGAGAAGAAGGCTGCCAATGCTATGGAAATGCTATCATCTCTACTACAGCAGCCTGAACATGAGATGCATTACAGGTTCCCGGTGGAAGCACTGTCATTTCCTGCATATGATTCCCCCAAAACCCGCATGATCTGCATTGTTGTTGGTCATGATTTTTCTAGATAAAAACACCATTTCTCCTACCTTCAAGACCAAATCAGTCCTGATACCTTCAATCACCATGAGACACAATACCTTATTCAAAATGCATCACGGTATATCATCATAGGTAGTGATCTGTACAAATGGAGTCTTGATGGTACACTTCTTAGGTGTTTAGAACGTGAAGAGTCTCAATGAGCATTAGAGGAAGTCCATGAAGGTATATGTGGATCACATTCTAACGGTTTAACACTAGCTCAAAAACTTATTAGGGTTGGGTATTATTGGCCTGAAATGGAAAAAGAGGCTATCAAATATGCTAAGAATTATCAGAAATGTCAAGTCCATGGAAACTTGATCCATGCACCAGGGAGAGATCTTATTTCCTTTACTACACAATGGCCTTTCCAACAACGGGCATTTGATCTTATAGGGGCTATATATCCACATTCTTCAAATGGACATACTCATATTATTATAGCTACATAATATTTTACAAAATGGGTAGAAGCAGTTCCTTTGACTCAAGCAATTGGAAAACAAATTTCAATGTTCATTTTGAACTATATCATTTGTCGGTATGGAATTCCACATTCTATAGTCACAGATAGTGGTGGCCAATTTAATAATAATGACTTAGATTCCTTGTGCTCTAAATTCAAGATTACACAACATTGGTCTTCCATATACTATTGAAGATACTACATCGCACAGTCAACACGATAGGAAGATACTGGCATCTCATGATTAATCTAGATCTTTGTGCCTAGAGAACAAGTATCAAAATGCCCACTGGGGCTACACCATTCACTTTAGTTTATGAGTTTGAAGCGGTACTCCCTATTGAGGTGGAAATCCCTTCACTAAGAATTAGAATGCATGGTCTAGTAACTGATGATGATTACAGAGTGTCTAGGTTGCAAGAACTTGAACTATTAGATGAGTGCAGAAAAGCTATGTATGATCATCTCAGAGTATATTAGAAGAGAATGTCTAGAGGCTACAACAAGAAAGTCAGACATAAAGAATTTCAGGTTGGCGATCTAGTCTTGAGAGAAAATCTCAAAAATCAATCCCATGGAGAATGCAAGGGGAAGTTTGAACCCAACTAGCTAGGTCCCTTTGTTGTCACTGCTACTTTTGGCTTTGGAGCCTATCAACTCTCAATGAATGAAGGAGAATGGCTCTGAGAACCAATCAACATTCTCCATTTGAAGAAATTCTATGCCTAAGATATTTAGTCTGTGTAAATGTCTTGAAAAAATCATAAAAATTAGAAAAAGTCCTGAAAAAATGACCATCTTGGCAAAAACATAGCAATAGGCACCTTGATGTATCACAAAATAAAAATAAAAATGGAAAAATAAAAAAAATGAAAAATATAAAAAAAAAAAGAAAAAGAAGAAAAAGTGCCTTGGTGAAAAACTGGAAACAGGCGCCTTGGTAGCAAAAATAGAATCTCTACCAAGATGGTGAAAACCCGGCAAATAGGTGCCACTTGTTCAAAAACACTCCATCTATCAGCACAATCTTGGTATTTCCTAGCTTTTAGTATGCTTTAGTTTGTATATATCTCCTGGTTTGGTTTCACATCCTGTTTTCACTAAAGTCAGTCTGAGCACCATCCAACAAAAGTGTCGGTATCTTATCAATGTTCCAAACTTGGCAGTAATCAATGTCATATCCTAAAGCCCTCAGTATCTTCAGACGAGTCATTTCCAGTCAAGGTCCTTCCAAAGCTATGTCTAAGTCATTCAGTTTGTCTCCTCACCAGGAAAGGATTTTGCACCTTACAACAACAACAACACAAACACAAACAACAAACTGAAAATAATCTCTGCGACATGCTTAAATATTTTTGTATGCTAACTGATTCACATTAAGATTTTTGCATATTCTATCCTCTCAAGCTCCTCGATGATGTCCTTCATAGGATTTAGAGAGTGATGACTGGGGGCATAATCTTTTATATGTTTTTAGCTTTGAGTGAAAATCTAATAACTTTGGAAATTCTGGATTGAATTGGTGTCCACTATAAGTGCCTCCATCATGTATTGGTTGGCCATGTGTACCTCAACCATCGATACCCAGAAAATTCATGGAAGTTTGATCTAACTTTGTCTTTTGAGTGATTTCTACTTCTCTATTGTGAAACAAAAAATTATCCAAGGATGTGAATGATAAAGGGTCACTGCGGGTAAATTCACATGAGAATGAGAATGATCTCTCCATTGCTTGGTGTGTTTTTCTACAAGGCGTATTCAGGTCAACACAATGTTTATGTTCTAATGCTTATACAAATTGCTTATCAAAATGGACATGATATTCAGGTCATCCTAGATTTTGTGCTTTGATGCTTATATCTAATCCGACATTTCAAAATAAAAATAAATATTCATATGTTCATTGTTGTCTAACTAGTGAACATTGTATCGATTTATTTGGTGTTACCTAATAAATATTCAGTGATGAAAAATACCGACACATGATTAGTGACTAAGTCCTAGGTCCTAGGTCTGCATTTCATTTTACACTTTGCATAGTTGCATTTATCCCATGATTTAAAATTCAGCTTAATGCTTAATGATTCTCCAAAACTATGCTAAACATGAAACAAGGACTGAGTATCACATGGAGGTCTCCTTAACAGATCAGCAAGCAGTCACCATCCTGGGTTAAACATTCATTTTTGACAATGACTGAGTACTTGTCTTCATCAATACCTGTAAAGCATATCATGTGTATCACTACATTTATATTACATATCATAAGCATTTCATAAATCCATTTGCATACATACAGGTGCATCCATGAAGCATAAGCATAACATCTACATTTTCTATCTAGCATTGAATTAAATTATCCATACATTTGAAAGTAAACATTGCATTTCATATTCCATACTTTCTACGCTAACAAATAAAACATTTGCATCACATGATATAATACTCATAAACAAAATGACAAGCGCATATGAAGTCACAACCCAAAAAGATCTTGTATATATATATATATATATAAAATCATGATGAGTATAGGGGTGCGCTACTGGCACAATATACAAAAGAATGAGCTCGACTGAGCTATCAGATATGATCAATGTATGAGAAAAATGATAAAAAAATGAGAACACTATGACATATCAATTGTCTGCCTGGTCCTTAACATCTGGTGCTCCTTCGACAGGTGCATCTGGTGGTGGGTTAGCCCGTGGTGCTCTAGCTCCCTCAGAAGAAAGAATATACTTAGAATAGGATGGCACTCTCTTCTTAGCAGGTACCCTCAAATAATAAGCACAAACATAATATGAGGCCTGACTTGTCTGATGGATCACCTCAGCTTGTAGTCAGCTCACATCAGCCTCCTGCTCTCATACCTATATCTCAGATACCTTAAGCTGAGCCTCCACTATGGTGCTATGTAGCCTCATATCCCATAGCTGCTATTGTAGTCTCCTAATGACATCTTGTGGTATATGTCTCAATCTAGGATCTGCCTCAGCTACTACTATCTCTACTTCCTCCATAGGCTAATTTGTGCTAGCCTCAGTGCGCACCTTACAACATCGAACCTCTACACCTAAATCAAAATCAGCATCTACATCCTGTGTATCATCTGCACCACCAATATCCTGATGAGCACCTAGTACCTCATCCGCATTGCTAAAAACACCTAGGGTCTCACCCTCACCTCTGGTGTGTCACTGTTGCAACACTGCTAGCCTAGCTATTGATGTACTCTTTCCTCAAGGTGGCCTCATCTGCCTAGATGGTCTAGGTGGTATCATCAATACTACATGTGGCCGAGGAGGAATAGGTTGAACCACCAAGATCTATACCTCACTCCATCTCTAGCCTCTGCCCATAGGGGCACCTATGACATCATACACATCCTCCATCATGGGAATGCACTCTGTCAGGTCTGAGAATCTCTTGATGGGATACTCTGCTAACCAAGCCATGAATGCATATGTCACTCCAGCATCTAATATCGACACCCTATAATCCCAGTCATGACTGATATATCCCCTGTACTCCATGCTACACTCTGCATAAGATAGCTGGGGTGACCATCCAAGTCCCAACTCTCATACCATCTGAGCATAAGAAGTGAAATCCTAAGGGACATCTTGAATGATGCCATATTATCTCCATACCTAGGTAATCAGGAAACACTCCAAAATAGTAGAAGATTGGCCAATCAAAATATGACTCTGGAAGAGGTATTCAAACTGAGCATGAGAGGCAGGCCATGCCTCTACCTATAAATATGGCCACTAGGTAACAATAATGATATCATCAAGCATTGACCTCCAGTACTCATTCTAGCCCATCTTGACCTGTGTGATATAGCCTGAATATCTGTATATCATCAGCACCTATGACTGAAACTCATCTCCACCTATTGGCCTACAAATGAAGATGTGCTCCCAGCCCTAGATCTATAATACAAGGACACCTGATGAAAATGATTTCACCTCATGGTAGATGATCTCATGCATCTTGAAAAACATGTGTGCAAGAAGCTACTAACCCCAACCAAGCTCAGTAGGAGTAGCCATCAATCACTCTACCATAGGGGCCCATCTCATCAGAAGACCACACTATTGTTGATCTGACATGATGATCCCTCCGATCATCCCAGCTATAATGCACTCCAATCGATGCATCTATCTATACTGCTACACTAGGGTCTCCCATGAGATCTACTGAGTGATCTTCTCATCAGCACCGAACAATGACCTAAATGCAACTAGACCTGTTGTATGTGAATGTTTAACACCTTCATGAAATTAGGATAATCAACTACAATTCTATGAAAATAGAATACAAATTTGATCTAAGAATTGAAATTAACATCCATGAAATCTCATGGTTCTCTATCCAAGCTTGGTAAGTAGAGCTCTCAGCCTATTCTCTACTAGTGACAATCCTAGAATGAGAAAATGATAGTACAATGCTTAATCTAGCTCTCAAAATCTCCAAATTGATACAAAGATTGATTCAAATGCTTATGATATGCTCTCACTTTCTCTCAATTGCTATGAAAATGCCTATAATGATGATGCTTTGCTCTTGAATTCTCTAGTATATTATTGCTCTCAAAATGACTCTTATTTATAGTAAAATCCCAAGGGTAGGGGGGTAGAGTTATTTAATCATGATTTAGCCTTGGTTGAGTAAAAAAAATTGAAATGTTGTTAAATGGGGGGACAATTTAAATGTTTGTCTCAAAGGTTTGGACAAATAGACAAATTTGAGTGGTTGAGATTCAAAGTTGAAATGTGTGATTGAGATTCAACTATTTTGGAGTGATCCACGTGCTTTTGTTCCTCAATTTTCATTGGTTGCTCAAATTGTTGTTGAAAGATATTAGGATTAATTAAATTACATTAATTAATTAAATTAGTCATGTAAGGGAATAGGTTCAATTTGATTTTTGATTTAAAACTATACAATTAATTGATTAAAATCAATTATATAGTGTTTTTCACCCCTTTAAGCTTGTATTTAATTATTTAATGTCATCATTTGATTTTTCCTTTGATTTTAAATGATTTTGTCCAATTTTGATTAATAAATGTCCATTTAAAATTTGATCTGATCCATTTTGATGAGAATTAGAGCATTTGGTTAGATATTGCAATTTGAATGATTTTAAGAAACCCCAAATTTTTATGTCTACAAATGCCCCTCTTTGAATTGATCTGTGTAGCGCATTGATTTAAAGAAACTTTTATGTCCTAATCATTGATTCTGATTCTTTGATTGATTGATACAAACTTGATTTGAAACCTAATTTGAAAATGATTTGATTGATAAAACTTGATTTGAAAAATGATGCCACATGCCCCACTGATAATAGTTCAAATTTTTTAATGCCCCAGATTCAATGATATTTGATGCCAATTTGATACTTTGATGATGCCCCCTTAGAAATGAAAATAGATTGATTGCCAGATAGGAATATTGATGAAATTGATTAATTGTAGATCCAATATGTTTTTATTTTTGAAAACATTTGATGATATTGAAGGTTACAACAAATGCCCCGGTTTGATTGATATGCAGTTATAGATTGCTAGCTCAAAAATTACCTCAAAATTAGGTCAAATTAGCATAAATAGGTTGAAAAACCCAATTTTACTATTCATTTACACTTTTGACTATTGAGATTTATCTCTGATCTTGAGATAGTTGATCATGATGGTTGTGCCTATTCGAGAGCATCAGTTTGAGAGATGTTGTCGGTATCAGAGATCTTTGGATTACGGGCCTCTGATAAGTGATTCTAACCTTCCTAGTGCATTTATTATAACTTTTTTCCGCATTTATTGCATGATTTTCCTGATTTGTAGTTGTAATTTTGTGAAATACTGCCTAGGATAGTTTAAATGATGCCTAGGATCATGAAGTACTGCATCCACGTAGTGAAATGCCATGTAAGATAGGTTAAAACTCACCTGTAATAAATTTGATACTGCGTAGAACTAGGGCTTTTTAATCAAACTATGTATAAAACACCACGTAAAAAATCCCTATGTTTTAAATGATGCCTAGGCATGATGAAATGCTGCTTAGGGTCATGAAATACTGCTTAATAGATGAAATACCACCTCTACTTGATAAAGTGCCATGTGTGAAAAGTTATTCACTGCCCGAGGTAAAATGTCACCTCCGCATAAGAAAATGACGCCTATAGGAATTTTGATAAATTTGATACTCAAACTTGATTTTTATGATAAAATTTGATATTCTGGATGATTGATTAATTTTCCAAGATAGATAGGTCTATTGTAGTTAAAAAAAACAAAGTGATTAGGATATCAAGATAATGGTACCAATGAATGTTTGATTTGTCAATTTGATCTGATAAAAAAAATGATAGTAGAACACTGATAGGTAGATAACTAATAATTCTCTCTCAAGACAGAGACATGAAAAAATGGTGATAGCACTCAAGAAGAGAAAAAAATTATTGAATTAATATAATCCATTGATATAGAATACTGATATGATTCCCTTGATTTTCTAAATAGACACATTTTCGTAAGCTATACATATAGACTGTTACTTCTTGGATTCTAGACCTAGGTCAAGAGTTGACCCAACCAGAGTATCACATGATTGAGATGTGCGGTTTGAGTTTCCTTCTAGACATCCCATGGTTTTAGTTGAACTATGGTCTATTGATAGCTATGGCAGAGCGCTGACACTCTGACCATAATACCTTCCATTTACCACTTGGGGAGATGACGATCACTCCTGAGGATGTTTATAGATTGCTCCGTATTTTGACTCAGGGTGAGATGGTCTATTATGATTCAGTATATGATGGCACTGTCTGTAGATGGGTATTTGGGGATAATACCATTGGTGATGATACTATTACATGGGTGCAGTTTGCTTCATTTCCCACATTTCTAGTATTATTGTATGCATTGATAGGCAGTTTACTACTTCCTAATAGGTGAGGTCGAGGTTTCTCTGTTGGATGGGGCTGCATTCTAGAGGATTTTCTTGCATAGTCTCAGCATTTTGATTGGGGCTCTTGCATTCTAGTATAGTTATACCATGATTTGCATGAGGTGGTTTATAGATCGAGTGCTTCTTTATCAGTAGGTGTAGTGATATTACAGTTATGGGTATGGGGGCATGTTCCCATCACTAGGCCATTGTAATATCATATCCACTGTCATGGCTTTCCTTATGCATTTTTTTATAGAGGCATGGTTGTCCAACATCATTTGGGAAAACTAGAGTTTTGGCGTCGCATGATCGATGATATAGATCAGGTCTCATGGAGACCATATATGGGCTGTGAGGGTTGGCGGGAGGATGATGATGATATCCCTTACATGTTTTCTCCTCGATGGATGATTGTTTGATCACCCCTTGTGATTGAGAGATTTTTCTTTGGTTGTGTTTCTAGATAGTTCAGCTGATATCATGATATGTTGCAGGGTATGGCTTTGTATACCCATGTCTAGGCAGAGTGATCGATGTGGGGGGCACATATTTATTTTTAGTTTTCTTGTGATCAGATTGTTAGGATGATGTATGTCAGATGGGATACATTAGAGCATGTGGTAGATGCTGGGATGTCTGTGGAGTACATAGAGTGGTGGTCTCAGAATAGATTTTTGAGATTTATAGATCCTGTGGAGCTAATCCCGGATAGAGATGAGTGATCAGATGATGATGGTGGTGATGATGGTAGGGATGATGGTAGTAGACCTAGAAAACATCAAGATTGTAGAGGACAAAGAGCTCCTTAGATCATTGCTAGAGGATGACTTGGGCCATGGGTACGAGGTGGACATTTCAGGGATAGGGCTGTCAAACAGGCTCAGTTAGATCAGGGACCTGGGTTTGTTCATCCTAGAGCTGCATTAGTACGGGGGCAACAGAGACAACAAAGAGTCAGGCAAAAAGTGCATATTGATGCTATTAGATAGGTTCCTAGTGGACAAGATCCTTTGGTACACTTACATCAGGCTTCAGAAGCTCAACATGGGTAGTTTCCAGCACAACAGGTGCCTCCATAGATACCTATGTCTCAGGATATGGGTTAGACTTCTCAAGCTTCTCCTAGTATTGACACTTTGTCACAGGATGTGCATTCATTGTAGATAGGTTTATCAAAAATGGTTGGTCAACTAGATCAGGTAGATACTATGATGCAATAGTTTATGACTATTATGGCTCAGAGGCCAAGTATTTCTAGCACTAGTCAGACTCCTCCTACTTAGGATAGATCAGGTGATAGGGGTCCAGGTGGGTCAGGTGTAGGTGATGGAATGGGTGGCCCAATATAATCTTGATGATTGATTATGGATCTCCTCATTGATGATTTGTATCATGTGGATGGTTATTGATTAGAACTTTGATGTACCACTTTGTTGTTGACATTGTATCTTGTTATACTAATTTGATGGATCATTGATGTTATGAACATTTATACGATGATATACTTTCCTTGATTCTTGTGATGTGTTGATGTGAGATTATCTTTTTATGAAGCTCTATATGATGTTTATGATACATTTACTATTGAGTATTCTATGGATGCAATGTATCTTATATATGATATAGATAGATGAATGCAAATGATAATGTAGTTTTTGATATGTTTTTCTAATTTTCAATGTATGGATGAAAATGTTTTATTATGGAAATATGGATATGAGGAATGCAATTATGTTTTTGATTTTGTTGATGTATGCAACTCTTAATGAGCTATCCTTAACTAAATATATGCAAATGATGTATGAGTAATGAATCTCTTTTTCTTTTGATTTCTGATATAAGGATAATGAATAATGAGTAATGCTATGAATGAATGCCAAAGATAATCTCACATGATTCATTTGAACCAAGGATAAGTGTTTGATTTAACCCCACATTTATGATTGATCAAGATGATGACTGAACCCCTTTTCCCTTGGAAAAATAACTACAAACTGATGCACTTAATCTAACATTGAAATGTAATGCAATGCAACTAAATTGTCACTAGCTTTTAGCAAAGAAATGCCATAGAAAAATATTTTCATCATTGAGCATTGTAGGACCAGAAATCAACTACAACCATCATTGACCATATCATGATGATATGAATACCACTTTATATCACATTTAGTAACCCTTGGGAAACTAGTACAACCCTCACTAGTTGAATGACCAACTATGGGAGTATGAACACCGGTTTCAATGGATTCAATGTTGCAATTGGATTTTGGTATTAAGATATGAAAGATCTAAATAGACAAGGTATCCATTTGCGTAAACAAGAAAAGGTCAATCATCCATCTTATATGAAAATCCTCGATGGTTCTTTGATGACCATGTCATTAGATGAATTAACATAAGTTGTTGGATCTCCCTCAAGACAGTCACTCAAAAAGAAGAAAAATAATATCATGTCTCCATCATTTCCAATCTAGTCGAAACATCATCGATTAGCTAAAAAGACACTATAAAAAGTCAATAAAGATCATCAAAAGGATTCAAGTGTTTTGCAATGTATCAAGATTTTCAAAAATAATTTCCAAACATTCTGATCATTAAAGTGTTGTCAATTTTTAATCTTGAATAATAAAGTCAATGAAGGTTCAAGGATCAAGTTGTAGGATCAAAATACTTGGTTGTGAACAATGATATCAATCAAAGGTTCAATAACATCTCTCTCTTCTAAAGCTCTGATAATTCCCTCTCTGATATGTGACTGAAAGTTGCACTATTGAATCCATTTGTACCAAAAATCCAATCCTTTCCTACCCCCCAAGTGATAAATGTGATCATGTGACAAACTCAAGGAAATATGCAATGCAAAAATGCAACCGAAAGGTTTTATTATGACTATGCACAAATGATAGATGCAATGAAGATTTACAAGTGAGATGATGGAAATGCAATATGTACACATGCAACTAGGAAAGACTTAAGGGAAGAAAAGGCACTTGATTGCCAAGTTTTCACCTTTTGGGTTTCTTGCTTTTTTTCTCTTTTTCATTTTTTCTACCAAGGCGCCTATTGCTAGGTTTTCACCAAGGCACTTTTTTAACTTTTTCAATTTTTTTAATCTTTTTTTTTCAAAATTTTCAATTTTTTTTGGATTTTGAACTTTTCTCAATGTTTTTGGTCTTTTTGATTTTCTCATGTACAAAAGTGATGCTTGAGTCATCGGATACACACTCATTTGATACTCTTTCTTCTAATCTCTCTCATCTGATTAGGTATGAAACCTCTTTAAATGGATGTTATTAATGGGCTCTTGTAATTCTTCCCCATCACAATTGGCTAATTTGTAAGTCTCCGTTCCAAAAGAAGAAACAATAATAAAAGGACCAAGCCAATTTGCTTCCCATTTACCCTTCTTTTCCCTTTATGCCTAATCTTTTGGGTTCTCTCTTAGCACTAAATGACCCACTTGAAAAAATCTTGGTTTAATGTGCTTGTTGTAGTTTCTTGAAATCCTATTTTGGTACACTTTCAAATGTTCATAGGCTTGTGCTTGATGTTCTTCTAACAATTCCAATTGTTGAAGTCGGGAAACCCTATAATCCTCATCCATTATTAATCCTTGCAATGATACTCTTAGGGATGGGATTTCAACCTCCAAAGAAAAATGGCTTCGGCTCCATAAACCAATGAATATGGTGTAGCTCCTGCAGGTGTCTAGATACTAGTTCTATATACCCACAAAGCCGGGTTGATTTTTACATGCCAATTTCTTCCTGATTTGTTCATTGATCTCTTCAAGATTTTAAGGATATTCTTATTAGTAGCCTCAGCTTATCCATTTCCTTGTGGATAGTAAATGGAAGAAGAGTGATGAGTAATATGAAAAGTTTCACAAAGTTCATCCACATCTTTGATCTTCAATTTTTTTCCATTGTCGGTAATTATGGCATAAGGAATACCATATCTGCAAATGATGTGATTAAGGATGAACATAGAGATTTGTTTTCCTATAGTGGTGATCAAAGGAATGACTTCCACCCATTTAGTGAAGTATTCCATAGCCATGATGATGTATTTGTGCCCATTGGATGAAGGTGGATAAATCAAACCAATCAAGTCAAACCCCCATTGATAAAATGGCCAAGGTGTAAGAAAAGGATGTAATTATTGAGCCGGTACATGTATCATATCACCATGATATTGACATTTTGTGCATATCTTAACAAAGTGACAAGCGTCCTTTTCTAAGGTTTTCCAAAAATAACCCATGCGAAGGATCTTATAAGCTAAGTTTAAACCACTTGAATGTGACCCACAAATTCCCTTGTGAACCTCATGTAAATCTACCCTAGACTCTTCTTCCTCTAGACATCTACGTAAAGTTCCGTCAAGAACTTTATGATACAATATGTTGGAAAGGATAATGTAATGAGCCGATTATCTTATGAAATGTCATTTTTGGGCTTGGGATTGGTTTTTAGGTAATACTTGGTCTTTAAGGTATGTGTAGATAGGGCCGTACCAAGGGGATTCATGTCTATCAAGTAAGGAAATAATTTGGGTATTAGGAAGGTCAAATGCCAGTTTTTCCAACTCTTCCACCAAGAATTCATTGTTGGCAATTTGGATGAGTTGATTACATAGATGTTATCATTATGGAAACATATGATCCACATGAAGATCACATAGGTCAGAGAGAAAGTATGACAGAGCACATTGCAAATTTGTCTAAGTGTGAGACAGTGTTTTACCAGTGAACCTGGACATAGTTTCTGTTTGCAACATTGACTGGAGTAAGTTTAGTTCTTGCATACTTGAACACAGACTCTATGATGTCTATTGATCACCCATCTCAGAGTGCAAGTCAGTATGACATGTACAAAAGAAGTTATGATAGTTTTACTGAAGACAGTGTGAAGCCGACAGGATAGAATATGACGACAGAACTAGTAAAGAGTTAAGGGATTATTTTGTTTATCAAAATAATGACTTAAAAATATAAAGGGATGAAATCCTGGATGTTAAATCTTGGATAAAGCTATTGGTATAAATGTAATTGTAATTGTAATTGTATTACAAGCAAGAACACAATAAGTGTGGACAAGTGATATGACACAAAGTATATGAAGCATATGTAATAGCGATAGTAAAAGAGTAGCAAAGAGATATTGATGCAAGTAGTATAAGGCTATGTACCTTAACCTATTTTGTAATTATTGTATATTTTACATTACTTATTTGGGTAGTGGGCTCATCTGGTAATCACATTTTTTACTACAACTCCTAATAGGGTTGAGGCTTCTAACAAGGCCTATAGTCCCTTAATCAGGACTAATACACTATATGCTTGTAATAGACTCCTAACAGGGTCAACATCCTTAACATGATACTTTTGATTAGTGGATCTTTGTGGGTACCATCCCCACTAGGCTTTTCCCTTGGCTAGGGTTTCCTCGAGAACAAATAATGTGTTATGAGTTCTTTATTGTTATGCATGTTGTTTAGCTTCTTATGTTATGCATGTATAAAGATAATCTGTTATATCCATCATTGGGAAAAAGATAAAGTTTGTAGAATACTGATTCACCCCCCCTCTTAGTATTCCCTATTTCTAACAATTGGTATCAAAGCTTAGTTACCCAGAAAAGAATCATTCAAGGAAAGCCTAGCAACTTGAGTAAGATCTCTATGGATATGGATCAACTACAGAAGAATCTTGAAGAAGCTCTTGAACAGATTGACTTGCTTACTATTGAAAAAGATACTTTGAAAAGAAAGTATGATGATGCAAAGAACCTCATTGAGAAACTGAAAAACAAATTGGAAGATCTGAGATCTGAAAAGGAATCCAAAGTTTTTATTGAAGATTGTGATGAAAATTTAGAAAAGGCAAATGAAATCCTTAAGCATGAACTGAAGATAGAAAATTTGAAGCTTAGTTTGAAAGATGGAAATGGCAAGAATGAAGCAAATCTGAAATCTGAGAATGAAAGTCTAAAGACTAAAAATGAAGGACTAAAATCTAAACTTTGTAAAGTAACATCTGAACTTGAGAAAGTCAATTTGCAGTATGATGAACTTGAGAAATACAATAAGATTGTGAAAGGTGAACTGAGTCAATCCAAACAACAACTTGAAAGGCTATATTCAACTAGTGAGAAGATTGATGAACAAATATCTTATCAAAAACCATTCTATGATAAGATTGGTCTTGGATTCAATACTTTTAAAGAAAATGATGAAGGCAAGGAACTAGATCTGAAGATATCTAAAAGCATAGATGAGAAGAACCCTGATGAGATCAACAAATCTGAAGATACACCTAAAGAAGAAGAATCACCAAAGAAAGAAGAATCACCCAAAGGTATGCAAAGAGAATTCAAAGGTAGATGTTTTGCTTGTAATACTATTGATCATATGAAGAGAGATTGCATAGGTAAACAATTTAAACCTCTTAATGGTTATTGTTACAATTGTCATGGTTTTGGACATAGAGCTATTGAATGTAGGAAACCTAAATTTATTGAGAATAATGATGGTAGTAGAATGTTTAGGAATACTAACAATGAAGATAAGAAACCTATTGAAGATATGAACAGAAGAAATGGAGTAGTATGTTATAGATGCAACAAGGTTGTACACATTGCTAGAAACTGCAGATCACAAATCAATCAACCTGGACCAAGATATGGAAACAATGGAATTGTTTGTCAGATATGCAACAAGATTGGGCATACAACAAGGTTTTGCAAAATGAACAATAGAGTTTTTCATCCTAATCCTAACCCCATAAATCATGCAAGAAGAAATGAAGATGCAAGTAATAGTCAGAAATGAAGCTGTAGTAATTCAGATGAAGTGAAGTTGATCAAAAGCATAGATCAAGGAGACATATTCAACATTGAAGGTAATCAGGAAGGTGAAGTATTGAAAGTTAAGAATGAATCTTTACCTAACCTATCTCAAAGTACTTAATTTATGTAAATTGTAGTAGAATAGGAACTTAGATTTAGTGTAGAAGTAGATATATGATGAATTGAGTCTTGCATAGTTAATGCAAGGTAGTTTATGATGTTTTAATGCTATGGTTAAGAGTGCAAAGAAAAATATTATGTTTTGCGAGATCGCAAGAAGTTTTAAATTTTGTAGGTTAGCAGAGACAACTTTTTGGAAAGAAGCGGCAAAAGAATTGAAAGCGATGTTAGATCTAAGTGAGATTGAATTAATAAAAGGTTATGATCGGTATTATTTGATCATCAAATCAAATTCAAGTGTCAAGGAGATCAAAGAGCAGTGATTGAAAGCATTTTGCAAGGACTTGGAGAAGAATTTTGTGCCAAATCTATGCAAGCCCTAAAATTGTGAAATTAAGGTATTTTACTTGACAAATCTTTGAATTAGTAAAGGAATTTGAAGAAATCATGGATGTTTCCTTAATACACAATGGTAGAGATAAGAATAGACCTAAATTGAAAAGGGAACCAATAGAACCCTTGGAAGAAGACCCTAGGTTTGCATTATCATCCATACCAGATGGAGTTTTACACTTAGAAAATGTCAGAAGTTATCTTGGATGCAAAATAGAGATAGTGAGTGATAGTGATTTCATAGATGAATATCAAAAGATTTACAATCAAGACATGACACTGAAACAAGGTTTTGAATATTTGGAACATAATGAAATTGTTAAATATGGATTTTAGTATGAATTTGACAATGAAGAATGCACTAAGATTATCTTGAGCATAATTCATAATGGAAAGTTTTGGCTAGAAGATAGAGTGATAGATATTACAGCTGATTTGATTCATGGAGTCACTGGATTATCTAAAAATGGAGCTATTCCTTTTAATGAGAAAAATATGAGGAAAATAGTCATTGACAACACAAACTCATCCTATAATGGTAGAGGAATTGTGATTAGTAAGATCAAACAAGATGATGTGAGATACTTATGCAAGATCATAACTACTAAGTTTTGTGCAAATTCAAGAGAGGATGACATGGCAGCTGGACTGGTACATGCAACCTATCTAATGTGTGTTGACAAGGTACTAGTTGATATGTGTGAAATTCTAAGAATTCAATTGGTTGAGAACTTGGAGAAGATCAAGAAAACTAAGTATACACAGTTTAGGTTCTCATCCCTAATCACTTATATGTTTTTTCATCTTTTGAGGAGATTTTCTTACACCATAGGAAATGACTAGAATGATGGAAAAACTACAATGGAAAGGATTAACCTAGTATATGGAAGACATGTTATTGACAGTGTAAATGAGAGTGCAGTACTTGTTATTAAGACATTTCAAAATATTGTGTCTAGCAGATCAAGGATCCCTAAGTCTCTTGTTGAAAAATATAAAGATGATATATGTTTTATGGTGGATACTGACTTTACCTATATTGAAGCAGTAGAGCCTAGAATAGAGTTCATAGACCCTCTTGGCTATGAGATATCTGAGGTAGAGACTGAAGAGTATGTTAGCAAGTTACTTAAGTGTAAGTTGGACACTCAGTGTAATAGGTTTGGAAACTTTGAGGAGAACTTCAACTCCGCAAAGATTCTAATTGAAGAGAAGTAGTCTAAGAAGAGAGTTGAGAGCACTATTAAGAAAATCATAAAAGATATAGGAATAACAGAGAGAGAGTTTTTGGTAGCAAAGAAGAGAACAAAAGCAATCAGAGAGAGTGGAAAAAAGGAAGTTTTGTCTATCCCTCCTTTATCATCAATTGCAGTGCAACAGGAAGAACCACAAGTGAAGGTGAAAGTGGAAGTAACTGAGAAGGACATAGAAGCAAAGATGTCTACTAGATCCATTTCCTCCACACCTAGCCAAAGAGTTAAGGAAAGTGCTACTGGACTAGGAAAGAGACATAAAACACTAGTGCAACTAGTTCCAAGAAAGATTGCAGAAGTAAAAGATGATGTCACTACTAAGAAGAAAGCTTGGAAACCAAAAGTTGAAAAGCTTAATGAGAAGATTATTGAGAATGGTGACTTTGCAAGAATGAACAAATATTATGATCTTTATGATTATACAGACAGACTTAATCTGGAGAATGCAGTTGTGAAGTATATGATTTTGACTGGCAAGAAGTTTGATACTATTCAGGGATAGATACCTAATGATCTATATAACAAACTTCTAAATAGGAAGAAGAGATCATCAGAGGAAGAGACAGCTATCAGCAAAAATATTGTGAGGAAGCTTTGTGAATTAAGAGATGAAACTCATTTCAATCAGATCATGAAAGCCCTAAGCACCCATCTAAGAACCAAAAGGAGAACAATTTAGATTATGGGAGGTAGGTATGAAGAAATAAATTCTGAGACAGAACAAGCTATTATCAAGGTTATGGCAGAATATGTTGGAGAATCATCAGTTGCAATAGAACAAGTAGGTGAGAAAGTACAAGAGGACATTCCCTCTTCTCCAACTATTAATATTGAAGATGAAACAATGAATGTAGAAGGTACAAAAATCACCTTGGATACTAATGAAAATGTATTCAAGAATTTAGAGAACATTGTTGATAATTTGGCCTTTGAAGAAAAAGAAGCTACAAAAGAAGAAGAGATGACAGAGACCACAATTATGGAACCACCAGTAACAGAGGAACAAGTTCCCATTCCCACCAAAGAAGACATCAATCTTACTCCTGAGACTAGAAAGAAGACTCAAATTGGATCTATGATTGAGCATTTGGGAAAAGAAGTAGATGATGATGATCAGTTGGAATTGATCACATCCTTGAATAAAATCATTGGTAAGAATAAGAAAGTAAAGAGTCTTGAAGGGTGTCTAAAGAAACTAACTAAGAAGTTACAAAGTACTGTAACTACACAAATTTCAAAAGAAAACCCCATGGAGAAAGAAAAGAAGGTAATGATCACCTTTGATAATGAATTCACAAACCAAGATGATATTGCAAAAGTGAAAGCACAAGCAGCCTATGAGGCTAGAACTCTTTTGAACATCAGTCAAAATATCAGAAATGATATCAACACTCTTGATATATGTATCAAGGATTTGAGGAAGCATTTGGAAATAGGGAAATCTTTGTACATATAGTGTACAAAATCAGAGACCTTGACAACTGAAGAAGATCAAAAGATAAAGTTGAAGGAAGCATAAATTCTAAATGAAACAAACCTTCTGTCTAGCCCCAATGTGAAGGTATGTGATGTTGAGAAGAAATTAAATAAACTTTATGATGAAATCAGAGTTGTACAAGATGAGTCAAATAGGAAATTGAGAAGATACACTCATTTGAGAGAGCATGCTTCTATGAAGTTGAGCATGTAACACCTCGCCAGGGAACCCAAGAGAGATCAACCTATAACATGCTACTAAGTTTGGTGAACATTTTTTTTAAAAGTTAACATACAAGATAATACCACAGTGTGGAAGAAATTACCATTTACTCACTTTGAACCAACATCCAACACAGATTACAAAACTCAAGGGTTCCTTGACGTAGAATTACTTAAGAACAAAATACAACTAAAGAAAGATAACAAAAGATTCCATATCATAAATGATACAATAACAACTTACATCAATTAATACAATCCTCATGGACATCCATTATAACTAATAAACTGACATCCATTGCACATGTCGTAGGGTATGTAATAATAAAACTAACATAAAAGTACAACGTCCATATTTGGTATCACATGCGATACTCTAATATAGGACTACATAAATGAAGGTATGATAAGAATCTAATAATGAAGAAACAATGAAGAACCATGAAAGCATCCAACTACAGGAGTATCAATAGCACTGATGCTAGGACATCGAATCTCAAATGGTAAAGAATCACTACCACCCGTCCGTGTAGAACCACAAAGGTCTACCCCACCGTGCTGAGGAGATAACCACAAACCCCAAATGGATGACCAAAAGCAAGCAAGGATAAAACCACTGACAAAGGAATCCTGAAAGCTCTCTACACAAGGTGTAAAAAATATAGTGCAATGTGAGACCCACTAATCCAGAGGCATAAACAAATACTCAGGAGATGACTTAGGCTACATGCTATGGGAGTGTCATCACATGTCTAACTAGTTGAGTACCCTGGACTGATCATAAAGGACCTCAGACTCTCAAGCATTGAGTTACCTTGGAACTGACCACTCTGGGCCCCGGAACCTCAAAACAATCCATGTGGGATTAGAATACTCTCTCTCAGATATGAGGAATTCCAATTATAACCAAACTCTAACTTATCTTTTTAAATGATCTATAAAGTTTTAATTACTAAGTTATCACTTAATTACTTAAGCTACAATAGGTTACCCAGGTGCTGACCACTTTGGGTCCCGACCCCTATTGTAAGCCACTCCCCTAAGATGCACTTAATCAATCTCCCCTAGGCTCATAATCTCATAAACATCAAACAGGTATACTACCAGGTAATCCTAGATGCAATTTCTCACATAGAAACTGAAATGATTACGAAGATACCATAAATAGATTATAACCAACAAGAGCCCATAAGATCAAAACATAGATGATAATTAGAATACTCACACACAACAAACATGATGTTGAAAACAAATCCAACTAAAGAAGATCCTTGCCTCTATTTCCCCTAGGTCATTCTAATGCCCGATATCCACAATGCACAAGAATACAGTTCAGAAACAAGAAGCCAACACTCACAATTTAGAGAACTGAATAGAAACTACAAGCACTGAAACTTCATAATGTACATGATCCAAACAGAATATAGATCACATAATAATGACAAAATAATCATGACATAGCAAGCATATTAATGTCTCTAATAAAAAGAATATTCCCTAATAACGTTCTAGGAATTCAGTAGATTATTTGCCCAATTTTAGTACATACGTAAGCATTTGACAAGTAGTCATCTCTAATAAAGGTCATCTAACTTACATGTATCCCTACCAATTTTCGAATATTAAATCTAATATTCAAGTTAGATGATTATGGAAAAGCAATGAAAATTGGCCCGAATAAATTAAGACCGTAATTAAATTTTAAACCAAAAAGACTAACTAATAGGACTTACCCAATTTATCCAGTAATATAATTAAATAAACCAATTTTTTAAAAACTAAATTAGGTAACCAATTAGCTATGTAACCTAATCAAAACGAAGATACAATATAAATAAATTAATTTATAAATTAACTCAAATTACTTACTAATTAAGTTATAAATAAATTAAATTTCAATTAAATGTATAACAAATAAATTACATTTAATTAATTACATGTGAGTTAATCAAATATCAAATTAACTAAGATAAATAAATTTCTAATTAATAAAAACATATTAAATAATTAACAAATGAAAATTTTAAACATATAACAGATTTAACAAAAGTCTTTTTCAAAAATATTTAAAAAAAACTATAAAACATTTGGTGGGGACCTTGCGGGCCCACACGCCAATACACCTTGTGGCCACCCTTGCCCATGCGCAGGTAGTGTGTATTGCCTACGACGGTACTCCACTGCCGTGGCAGTGTAGTACTACCGTAGCAGTACCCACACTGCTACGCGCAGGTCCCAAGCGGTGGAGGGGGACAGGGTACAAAGGTGGTCCTGCCCCTTCCACCCAAAACAATAAATTTTTTTTCATTTTTTAAAAAAAAAAATTTGTTTAATATTATCAGAAATAAACTTTCAAGTATTATTATTATTTTTTTTTAATTTTTGAAAATGAGATTAATCAAATAACACAGATTACTGTGTGATTTGATTATTTATTTATTTTTTAATTTTATCCTTAATCAGTCTGACTGCAATTTAAATAGAAGTTGGTAAACATATATAGCCTTTAATAAATAGAAATCCAAAAATAGGAAAATTATGAAGCACTATATTTTTTTTTTCTTTTCCAGGACTTTACAAGTTGACTATATAAATTTTGTTTTTGACTGTAAATATTTACAGAATCACCTTTTTCCCTCAAAATGCCATTTTTTACTCAAACGAGTTTTATGGATATTAAATTGACTTTATACCAAGATTGGGTTTTTTAGCAATTTGTTCTATTTTCTCAAGAGGATTAATTTTCTCCCAACACTATAGTTAAACTATACAATAGGATTAATTTATCAATTTATAGGCAAACCATGAACAATTAATTAACAAAATTTTGTCAGAGTAACACTACAATGCCAAGTAATAATAAAATACAAAAATTAGCTACACTAGGGTTTTTGAATACCCAGATCTATTAAAAACATAGAAAGACATATGAATGTAAAAATAGAGGTAGTAGACAAAATTCAATGCCTACCTTAGATCCAATGCTAGAAACTGAAAATGAAAACCCTTGTAGATCTGAGAACAAAATTCTCTCCAAAATCAAGCCCAACCTGCAGATCTGGAAGCTATGTTGCAAACAAGTGCCCAATCCAGATGCACAAAGAAATTCAAATCAACATGCAACCACAACAATCCTCAAATCTCCAAAAAAACCAAGCACACAAGCTCCCCCAAAAATCTTCTCCAAAACCTATCTCCCCCAAAAATGAAAGCAAAAATCTCCTAATAGGAATTCAATTCCCAAATTCATGCAATCCCAAAAGACAACTCAAAAGCTAACTCACAGTTCAACTCCAAATCAGAAAATGACTCATAAGACAACTCTTGATCCAACTCAAACTCTAAAATTGAAAGTAAATAAAATTAATTAATTAAAAATATCTTTTAAAAGCACAACTCAACTTTGACTTTTGAAAACTAGTTGTTATCTTTTTGAAAACAATTCCCTTTTCAATTTTGCACATGTTATAATTTAAATTCATTTATTAAATAAGTTAAATACTTAATGCATCACAAATTCATGCAATTAATTATTTAATGATTTAATAAAATATACAAGCATAATTCAAATCATTTACCAATTAAGCACATGTTAATAATTAAAAACCCAAATTAAATAAATTAAATATTTAATACATCCTAGGACATGCGTTTAAATATTCAATTATTTAATTATACACTCAAACATAATTAATCCTAATATCAATTAAATAATCAATTAATTCCAATTAATTAAATAATTGACTTTAGATAATTTTCTAAATTAAACATAGGAACATAATTAAATCATTAAATTCAACTATAATCCTAACATTGATAATCATATAAAATCACTTGAATAATCATAAATCCACTGAATCAAGCACAATAAGATCAAGCACACTCAAATACAAGCAAACTGAAACCATGCACAGACTCAAGAACAGGATCCACGAATTCATACCAACCAGGTGAATTCAGGTAAGACATGTTAATATGATTTAGAACAACAGAGAGGGGGGGGGGGGGGGTGAATCAGTTGTTCTCAGGTCCTGATGTATAAAATAACTTCAAAAAATTTTCTTTAAATCAAATCAAGTAACCAAAATAGACTTGGTCATCACTGATTCAATAATAGAAACATATAACTCAACAGTTCACTACCCAGTTGTGTCTAACTTGTAAAACATAGAAATGTTCAAACCCAAAACATTCACACAAGTATTGACACCAGGATTTATAGTGGAAACCCAATATGGGAAAAACCACTTTGTAACGTGCTACTATTATTTTCACTCTTCTGAAGTGAGCTCGGTTAAAAGCCAACCTTGTCAAAGGTTACAATACACACTGTCAAGTGTTACCCGGTTAAAGGATTTCAATCACCCTATTAAAAGTGAGCCTGGTCAAAGGACTTACATACACTCCATTAGAATGCAACCTTGTTCAAAGGATTTAACATATAACTATTAGGTCAACCTCTGTTAAAATGATTTTGACTGTTACAATGGTTAGAAACTAGCAGTAGTATTGATTTGAAAACATACAACTCACTTTACAAATATTAGATCCAATTCTGTACACAAATGCTAGTTTACTGACTTTGAAACTTTTCCATCTCCATTTCTGATCTGCTTGGAACTTTCCTTCGAGCAATCACCACATTTTTCTTCAGCCTTTTCACTTATATAGTCAATAAAACTTTACTGTTCTTCCAGCATCTACTTCACCCATGCATACACATACCTAATGCTTCGGTTCCCTTAATGCTTTCCTCTGTTAGGTTAAATTTTCTTTTTTCACTTAATCTCCTTCGTAGATCTTAGGGTTAGGTCAAATACATTAAATCTACCCGATTCATGTTCTTCGTCTCCTCTTCTAGAATCATCTCAAATCTCATAAATATTTACAATAAAACATTTTACAAAGCATTAAAAGCTTCCATACAATCAATAAATAAAGTCAACACATTTTACATAATCCAAGAATTTAACAATGTCAGCTACAAATCTGAATTCTCTTCAAACATAAAATTGCTGATGCTCAGTCAATACTGTGATCATCCACTCGGTCTCCATGTAAAATGTTCAGTCACTACTAAAACTATTTCCTCGGCAAATACTATCTTCCTTGGCAATTTACTGATACTCGGTCAACACTAGATTTTTTCTCAGCATCCACTAACTCGATCGAATCTGTCATAACTCGGCTTAAACATGATTTGTTCATTTTTTCTCGGTCAAGCCTACCAGTTTAGTCTTCAATCTTACTAAGATAAATAATACATTGTCTCATCATTGTACACCATAATCAAGTACACTTTGTAGTATCAAGATAACTCAACCTTTCCTTAGGTGCTATTGTTACCAACCTTTCTTTCCCTTCTCACCATAGATATAGTACTTTCCTAAGTAGCAACAGTCTTACTAGTTAAGGTTTGACATCAATGACAATACAACAATTGTTTCAATTGCAGTTTCCAACAAGGTAGTCATACAGACACTTGTCCAATCCTAGGATAATTAGGTTTAGGTTAGGGTTTGGGTCTGTGTATTATTTCCCCTCTTTACCATTGAGATGAATTTTTGTGGGCATGCTCACTCCTGCCAATTTAGGGAAGATGATGCCCTATACTTGCAAACCTGTCACCACAAGATGAAGCATGTACATATAATAATATATAATACACAATGATAGGGTATGGTCAGACGTGTCGATCTCAACTATGCGAGTAACTATGCCTCCATCCTCTACCACACAAACATGTCAAACAGATATAGACACATAATCACCATACACATGCAAGTATGGGGTAAGTACATCATAATCAATATAAAACATGTAATCTAACATCCTGAAACATCATCATCTAATCTACGCATACCCATGATAAAAATATAAGAAGAATCCATATTCCTCATTAATGAAATAATAATCGATCACATGAAAAGTGACCTAAAATAATTCGATCAATCACCTAAAACATGAAGCAACCTAAAAAAAACCTATGGGTGGGTATTACATTCACCCCCCCTAGGATTAGGCTTACTCCTGGAAGCCTGAAACAAGTAGGGATATAAGTCCCATGAAACTCTCTGCACCAAAAAGAAAACATAATCACAAAGTAAAGGTCTGCAAAAAAAATGTTATATGTCTATGTTTAGTTTCAAGTTTAGACCCACAAACCCTAATAGGCGTACATACCCAGAGTTCCCAGTGTAGAAACTCCACTCTGATACCAAATGTAATGCCCCGCCAGGGAACCCAAGAGAGATCAACCTTTAACATGCTACTAAGTTTCGTGAACATTTTTTTAAAAAGTTAACATACAAGATAATACCAGAGTGTGGAAGCAATTACCATTTACTCACTTTGAACCAACATCCAACATAGATTACAAAACTCAAGGGTACCTTGACGTAGAATTACTTAAGAAAAAAATATAACTAAAGAAAGATAACAAAAGATTCCATATCATAAATGATACAATAACAACTTACATCAATTAATACAATCCTCATGGACATCCATGATAACTAATAAACTGACATCCACTACACATGTCGTAGGGTATGTAATAATAAATCTAACATAAAAGTACAACGTCCATATTTGGTATCACATGCGATACTCTAATATAGGACTACATAAATGAAGGTATGATAAGAATCTAATAATGAAGAAATAATGAAGAACAATGAAAGTATCCAATTGCAGGAGTATCAACAGCACCGGCACCAGGACATCGAATCTCAAATGGTAAAGAATCACTACCACCTATCCGTGTAGAACCACAAAGGTCTACCCCACCATGCTGAGGAGATAACCACAAACCCCAAACAGATGACTAAAACCAAGCAAGGATAAAACCACTAAGCAAGGAATCCTAAAAGCTCTCTACACAAGGTGTACAAAATATAGTGCAAGGTGAGACCGGCTAATCCAGAGGCATAAACAAATACTCAGGAGATGACTTAGGCTACATGCTGTGGGAGTGTCATCACATGTCTAACTACTTGGGTACCCTCGACTGATCAAAAAGGACCTCAGACTCTCAAGCATTGAGTTACCCTAGAACTGACCACTCTGGGCCCCAGAACCTCAAAATGATCCATGTGGGATTAGAATACTCTCTCTCAGATATGAGGAATTCCAATCATAACAAAACTCTAACTTATCTTTTTAAATGATCTATAAAGTTTTAATTACTAAGTTATCACTTAATTACTTAAGCTACAATAGGTTACCCAGGTGCTGACCACTTTGGGTCCCGACCCCTATTGTAAGCCACTCCCCTAAGATGCACTTAATCAATCTCCCCTAGGCTCATAATCTCATAAACATCAAACAGGTATACTACCAGGTAATCCTAGATACAGTTTCTCACATAGAAACTGAAATGATTACGAAGATACCATAAACAGATTATAACCAACAAGAGCCCATAAGATCAAAACATAGATGATAATCAGAATACTCACACACAACAAACATGATGTTGAAAACAAATCCAACTGACAAAGATCCCTGCCTCTGTTTCCCCTAGGTCATTCTAATGCTCGATATCCATAATGCACAAGAATACAGTTTAGAAACGAGAAGCCAACACTCACAATTTAGAGAACTAAACAGAAACCACAAGCACCGAAACTTCATAATGTACATGATCCAAACAGAATATAGATCGCATAATAATGACAAAATAATCATGACATAACAAGCATATTAATGTCTCTAATAAAAAGAATATTCTCTAAGAACGTTCCAGGAATTCAGTAGATTATTTGCCCAATTTTAGTACATACGTAAGCATTTGACAAGTAGTCATCTCTAATAAAGGTCATCTGACTTACATTTATCCCTACCAATTTTTGAATATGAAATCTAATATTCAAGTTAGATCTTTATGGCAAAGCAATGAAAATTGGCCCAAATAAATTAAGACCATAATTAAATTTTAAACCAAAAAGACTAACTAATATGACTTACCCAATTTGTCTAGTAATATAATTAAATAAACCAATTTTTTTAAAAACTAAATTAGGTAACCAATTAGCTATGTAACCTAATCAAAATGAAGATACAATACAAATAAATTAATTTATAAATTAACTCAAATTACTTACTAATTGAGTTATAAATAAATTAAATTTCAATTAAATGAATAACAAATAAATTACATTTAATTAATTACATATGAGTTAATCAAATATCAAATTAACTAAGATAAATAAATTTCTAATTAATAAAAACATATTAAATAATTAACAAATGAAAATTTTAAACATATAACAGATTTAGCAAAAGTGTTTTTTAAAAATATTTTAAAAAAATATAAAACATTTGGTGGGGACCCTGTGGGCCCCACACCCCAATACACCTTGTGGTCACCCTTGCCCAGGCGCAGGCAGTGCATACTGCCTACGACGGTACTCCACTACCGTGGCAGTGTAGTACTGCCGTAGCAGTACCCACACTGCTACGTGTAGGCCCCAAGTAGTGGGGGGGACAGGGTACAGAGGTGGTCCCTCCCCTTCCACCCAAAACAATAAATTTTTTTTCATTTTATTTTTGTTAAAAATTTGTTTAATATTATCATAAACAAACTTTCAAGTATTATTATTATTTTTTTTTAATTTCCAAAAATGAGAATAACATGGATTACTGTGTGATTTGATTTTTTATTTATTTATTTTTATTTTATCCTTAATCAGTCTGACTGCAATTTCAATAGCAGTTGGTAAACATATATAGCCTTTAATAAATATACATCCAAAAATAGGAAAATTAGGAAGCACTATATTTTTTTTGTCTTTTCCAAGACTTTACAAGTTGATTGTATAAATTTTGTTTTTGACTGTAAATATTTACAGAATGACCTTTTTCCCTCAAAATGTCATTTTTTACTCAAATGAGTTTTATGGATATTAAATTGACTTTATACCAAGATTGGGTTTTTTAGCAATTTGATCTATTTTCTCAAGAGGATTAATTTTCTCCCAACACTACAGTTAAACTATACAACAAGATTAATTTATCAATTTATAGGCAAACCATGAACAATTAATTAATGAAATTTTGCCAGAGTAACACTACAATGCCAAGTAATAATAAAATACAAAAATTAGCTACACTAGGGTTTTTGAATACCCAGATCTATTAAAAACACAGAAAGACATATGAATGTAAAAATATAGATAGCAGACAAAATTCAATGCCTACCTTAGATCCAATGCCAAAAACTAAAAATGAAAACCCTTGTAGATCTGAGAACAAAATTCTCTCCAAAATCAAGCCCAACCTACAGATTTGGAAGCTATGTTGCAAACAGGTGCCCAATCTAGATGCACGAAGAAATTCAAATCAACATGCATCCATAACAATCCACAAATCTCCAAAAAAATCAAGCACACAAGCTCCCCCAAAAATCTTCTCCAAAACCTTTCTCCCCCAAAAATGAAAGCAAAAATCTCCTAATAGGAATTCAATTCCCAAATTCATGCAATCCCAAAAGACAACTCAAAAGCTAACTCACAGCTCAACTCCAAATCAGAAAATGACTCATAAGACAACTGCTGATCCAACTCAAACTCCAAAATTGAAAGTAAATAAAATTAATTAATTAAAAATATCTTTTAAAAGCACAACTCAACTTTGACTTTTGAAAACTAGTTGTTATCTTTTTGAAAACAATTCCCTTTTCAATTTTGCACATGTTATAATTTAAATTCATTTATTAAATAAGTTAAATACTTAATGCATCACAAATTCATGCAATTAATTATTTAATGATTTAATAAAATATACAAGCATAATTCAAATCATTTACCAATTAAGCACATGTTAATAATTAAAAACCCAAATTAAATAAATTAAATATTTAATACATCCTAGGACATGCGTTTAAATATTCAATTATTTAATTATACACTCAAACATAATTAATCCTAATATCAATTAAATAATCAATTAATTCCAATTAATTAAATAATTGACTTTAGATAATTTTCTAAATTAAACATAGGAACATAATTAAATCATTAAATTCAACTATAATCCTAACATTGATAATCATATAAAATCACTTGAATAATCATAAATCCACTGAATCAAGCACAATAAGATCAAGCACAATCAAATACAAGCAAAATGAAACCATGCACAGACTCAAGAACGGGATCCATGAATTCATACCAACCAGGTGAATTCGGGTAAGGTAGTCATACAGACACTTGTCCAATCCTAGGACAATTAGGTTTAAGTTAGGGTTTGGGTCTGTGTATTATCTCCCCTCTTTACCATTGAGATGAATGTTTGTGGGCACTCTCACTCCTCCCAATTCAAGGAAGATGATGCCCTGTACCTGCAAACCTGTCACCAAAAGATGAAGCATGTACATACAATAATATATAATAGACAATGATAGGGTACGGTCGGACGTGTGGATCTCGACTATGTGAGTAACTATGCCTCCATCCTCTACCACACAAAAACATCAAATAGATACAGACACATAATCACCATACACATGAAAGTATGGGGTAAGTACATCATAATCAATATAAAACATGTAATCTAACATCCTGAAACATCATCATCTAATCTACGCATACACATGATAAACATATAAGAACAATCCATATTCCTCATTAATGAAATAATAATCAATCACATGAAAAGTGACCTAAAAGAATTTGATCAATCAGCTAAAACATGAAGCAACCTAACAACAACCTACAGGTGGGTATTACAGAGCATTATTGAAGAGCAGTTGGAAGAATGTCTTTCATCTAAGACATCTTTTTAGAAATTTAACTTTGAAAACCTTCGAGCATGTGAAATAGCTTCTTATGGACTGAGCACACTACTTAATGTGGCAGATTCCATTAAGAAATCTTGGGAGAAGGAGATAGAAGCCATGAAGAAAAATTTTGCAGAGTGTGTTGCAAGCCTACTAGCTTTGCAATAAATGAATTGAGGTATAAATTTTGTGCTACAATTTTGTAATCTTCCCTACCTTATTTTGTCATTGTTGTCAAAGGGGGAGAGATATATAGAAGAAAATTGATAGTATATGATAACGATTGTTACTCTTAGGGGGAGTACTATATTAGAGACAATAATTTTTGAGGATTTATAAGGATAGTATCTATTTTATACTATGGCCACAATTTTGAACATTTTTGAGATTTTGAGTTGTACACTTAGACAATTTTCTCATATGTTGCCACCAATGACAAGGGGGAGATTGTTGGCAATTTGGCTGATTTGATTACATAGATTTTGTCATTATGGAAACATATGATCCACATGAAGATCACGCAGGTCAGAGAGCAAGTATGACAGAGCACATTGCAAATTTGTCTAAGTGTGAGACAGTGTTTTACCAGTGAACCTGGACACAATTTTTGTTTGCTACATTGACTGGAGTAAGTTTAGTGATTGCACACCTGAACATAGAGTCTATGATGTCTATTGATTACCCATCTTAGAGTGCAAGTCAGTACCTCATGTATAGAAGAAGTTATGATAGTTTTACCGAAGACAGTGTGAAGCCGACATGATAGAATATGAAGACAAAACTAGTAAAGAGTTAAGGGATTATTTTGCTTATCAAAATAATGACTTAACAATATGAAGGGATGACATCCTAGATTTTAAATCTTGGATAAAGCTATTGGTATAAATGTAATTGTAATTGTAATTGTATTACAAGAAAGAACACAATAAGTGTGGACAAGTGATATGATGCGAAGTATATGAAGCATATGTAATAGCGACAGTAAAAGAGCAGCGAAGAGATATTGATGCAAGTAGTATAAGGTTATGTACCTTAACCTATTTTTTAATAAGTGTATATTGTACATTATTTGTTTGGGTAGTGGGCTCATCTAGTAATCACATTTTGTACTACAAATCCTAACAGGGTTGAGGCTTCTAACAAGGCCTATAGTCCCTTAATCAGGACTGATACACTATATGCTTGTAATAGTCTCCTAACAGGGTCAACATCCTTAACATGATACTTTTGATTAGTGGATCTTTGTGGGTACCATCCCCACTGGGGTTTTCCCTTGGCCAGGGTTTCCTCGAGAATAAATAATGTGTTATGAGTTATTTATTGTTATGCATGTTGTTTAGCTTCTTATGTTATGCATGTATAAAGATAATCTGTTATATCCATAATTGGGCAAAAGATAAAGTTTGTAGAATACTGATTCACCCCCCCTCTTAGCATTCCCTATTTCTAACATTCATACCTTTCATTTTGATCAGGCTTTTGGAGTAATGAAGCCAAGGTAGCCATTTCATCGACAACTCTATTATTCTGTCTTGGAATTTTCTCAAAATTTATCAACACAAAGTACTTTTTCCAAGTGTCAATCATCATCTTGTAAGGCATTAACTTTTCATCTTTTGTGTTGTACTCATTATTGACTAGATTGATCACTAACTAAGAATCACCATACACTTGTAACTCGGTAATATTCCATTCTAAAGCCATCTTGATACCAATGACTAAAGCTTCATACTTGGCTATGTTGTTGGTACATGGGAATAAGAGATTGTATGATTTAGGAATAGTATACCCTTGAGGGGTAATCAACAATATTTTGGCTCCGGAACCTCCTTGTGTGTACGATCCGTCAAAGTACAATTTCCATGTCTTGTCTTCTATATTGACAATTGCTACATCAGGAAACTCCACTTGCATAGGATGTGTAGAAACCAATGGATTTTTAGCTAAGTGATCTGCTATCACTTGTCCTTTTATGGCCTTCCTATCCACATATTCAATATTGAACTCACTTAATACCATGACCCATTTTGCTATTCTTCTCGTTAGGGCAGTTTTGCTAAGCAAGTATTTCAAAGGGTCAATTTTTGCAATAAGCTTCACTTTGTGCATCAACATGTAGTGTCTCAACTTTTGGGAGGCAAAGACAATATCTAGGCATGCTCTTTCCATTAAAGTGTAGTTTAATTCATACTTGATCAATGTTTGGCTCAAATAATAGATAGCTCTCTCTTTTCCTTGATCATCTTCTTGTGCCAAAAGAACTCCCAGGGACCTCTCGGTTGCTAATATGTACAAAAAAAATGGTTTTCCTTTAATAGGTGGCATGAGAATTGGTGGATTGATTATGTAAGTCTTCAACAAGGTGAAGGCCTTGTCACATTATTCATCCCATATAAAAATGGTGTCTTTGTGTAGCAATCTAGTGAATGAGTGACTTTTTTCAGCTAGTTGAGAAATGAACCACCTTATTGATTGAAGTTTTCCTTGATGAGACCTCATTTGGCTGATGTTTCTAGAAATTTCCATGTCTATGATTGCTTGAACCTTTTCAGGATCCACTTCAATACCTTTTTCCAAAACTATGTAGCCTAATAATTTCCTGGATTGAACAATGAAGGCACATTTTTTTGGATTGAGCCTTACTTTGAATTGTTCCAAGCGTGTAAATATATTCTCAAGAATTTTTAAATGATCTTCTCTTTTATGTGACTTGGCCAATATATCATCTACATAATCTTCTAAGAAGGTGTGTATCGTATCATGAAAAATGGTGGTCATTGCCCTTTGGTAAGTAGCTCCGGCATTTTTGATGCCAAAATGCATTACACTCCAACAAAAAGTTCCCCAAGGGAATGTAAACGCTGTATTTTCTTGATCTTTAGGTGCAATCTTAATTTGGTTGTATCCACTAAAACCCTCCATTAATAAAAACATGGAGTGACCAGCTATTAAGTCCACTATTACATCTATGGTTGGAAGTGGGAAGTCATATTTGGGACATGCAAGATTCAAATCTCTAAAGTCCATACATATGTGAATGGATTTGTCATTCTTGGTAATCGATACAATATTTGATATCCATTCTGCATAAGAAATTACTCTTATGAACCCCACCCTCAACAATTTCTCCAATTCTGCTTTAACTAGAAGAGCTATGTGTGGATGCATCTTTCTCAATTTTTGCTTGACTGGTTTAACCCATGGTTTGACATTCAAATGATACATGATGAAGTCTAGATATAATCCTGGCATGTCAAGATAGGACCATGAAAAATTCACTTTCTTTGCTTGGAAAAATTTGATGAAGTCCTTTCTCTCTAAAGGTGTAAGTGAAGCTGCTAGATGTATGAATTTGGGCTCCAATTCAGTTCCAATATTGACTTTCTCTATTAGCTCTATAAGAATTGGTGATATTTCTCCTTCATGTGCTGGTAGGGTATCCAACCTCTCTTCCTTTGGTGCCACAGTTGAGTTTTCACCATAGGAAACATCCTTTATCTTTACTTTTTTTGGTTCTAGTGCTGCCACATGGTGGTTTTCACTACTAGAACTTTTCATTTTTTTTTACTTTTTTTCTTTTGGATTAAGAGGTTGAACCCCTTCCTTTCTCATCATGTTGGGATTAAAATCTTTGGTGAAAGAGGGCTCAACCGCATTTAGGTATTATGTCATTGCTTGGTCATTGGGAAAGTATAGTAACTCATTTGTTTCGATTAAGTCCCAATCAATAAGTTCAGGATGTATTAAGGATAAAGGGTCAATTGGCAAGTTATCATTGGCTGGGTTTATGGACATGACCTCATTAGATAGTTCATACATTGTATTGATAAGGTCAATAACATGAGCTTCCTCAAGATGATCCATGGAAGAAGGATCAAAGTCCTCTTCACTTGAGTCCTCAAAGAATTCTCTGGGAAAGAAAACATGCGGGGTAAACCTACCATACAAATCATCCCACCACGAAGGTATCTAAGGTTCACCTACCCATTGATAATTGTGTGCTTTCCCTATGAGATATTCTTGTGGATCGGGTTGCATGTGTGTAGGAATTATCTTTGAATCTTCACTATTTTGAGTTTGTTCTTTAGGCACATTAGTATAAGAATTCGTTATGACAATCTCTTTGTCATGGAAAGAGTCTTCAAATAAAGAATCCCACTCATATTCTCTAGAATCATCACTATCACCATCGGTGATGCAGGGGCATCCAAGGTTAAGGCAGGGGCATTCTATGTCCTCGACAAACTACATGGAGTGTTTGTGTTTTGGCTGGTTTTTACTCAGTTGCAGCCTTGACCGATGGTCTCAGTCATTGAAGGAAGCTCGGTTGCTGAAGGAAATCGGTAGTCTTTGGCACTCGGTGAAATGGTTGCTCGGTCATGCCTGCGGTGCTTGGTCGATATTGGTGCTCGGTAATTTTACCATTGCTCGATAGTTCAGACTTACCGACTAGAGTTCTGTGTGATTTTTTGAGCCGACTTGGTGAATTAATTATTGGTAGCCGTTGTCTTGGGCCGACATGCAGAATTAAATTTTTATATACATTTGTAAGCTAACTTGTATGGCATTTAATTATTTGTTTTTGGGGAGTAAGGGTTTCATCCAGCCAACTTGTGGCTGATGATTAGTATTTAAGGAAGGCTTGGGTAGATGTTTAGGGGAATAACTTAGAGAGAAGAAAGGTTCATGACTTGGAAAAATTAGTGAGTCAGACCTGAGGTTCTGAAAGCTAAATTTGGTGAAGTTGTGGAAAATTTCTTGATGTTCTTGTAGATTAGATTGTAATCTGATAGTCCTGTATAGCATAGCTAGGGGTTTGCATACTTGGAGCCAAGGAGATTTCTTGGAGGCTTGCGAGCTCAAGTTTAGATCTACCTTCAGGTTTCCATCATCTCCTAATTGTCTTCAGAGCTGAACTAGCTAAGATTGTATTGCATCTGATTGTGGATCTTTCATAATTGTTTCATTTTGTATTTGGCCCTAACCCATAAGGCCTTACAACCAGGCATGTTAATGCAAATTGATTGAAAAATTTGTGGTGTTGTCTATTTTGTTGAGTATTCCACTGTGTAATTCTTTTGGCTACAAGGTTTGGACTGTCCTTCATTGGATCCACCATCCTTGACTACATAAATCAGACTCTACTACGTTCACTTGTTCATAACAATCATGCATAGGGCTAGAACTTTCTCCTTTATATTGATAACCTACCCTTGATTTTTCTTCTTTTGATCTCCATGAAGGTTCAATAGGTTCAAGTAAACCTCTATTTCTCATACCTAAGGGTCCTCTTCCCTTATATCCCATTTTTTGCATAATTTTGAAACCCTTTCCATATTGGTCAGTTTGAATATTAATGTGCCGAACTCTTTCCACGGGGCTGTTTGAGGTATCACTTTCATCTTTGTAAAGCCATTGTAGAACCTCATCATTTTCTTTCTCAAATGCTGATTTGTCACTCTCTCTTACAAAATAAAAGTTGTATTTGTGGGGAAGATGCTCCTTAGAAGGTTTTCCATGTGTTTTTGGAAAAGTAGGTAAATCAAATAGAGAAACAGAATATTCCCCTACTCCTTTATAACCAATTCTAAATTCTTTTTCTAACTTGTGCATCATCTCACTCATTTGGTTATAGTGATCTTCTTTGGCTTTGCCTTTCTCCTTTTTGGTAGGTTTAGACAGCTCCACCTCTGGCGTGGATGTTTTTCCTAAATTTTGATTTGAACTTGGACCCTCATAACTCACTTTTTCCTTTCCCTTAGCCGATGTAGTTGAGTTAGTTTGAATAGAGTGTGAGGTAGAGGTAACATTTGATGTCAATTTAGGATAATCACCTTTAGGTTCTTCCATAGTAGCATTTGGAACAATCCCTTCTCTATTATGAGGAATAAATAATTCATGAAGAGGCTTCAATGTGTTACAATATTGAAAAGGATTTGAATCCCCTCCAATTGTGATTTCTTCTCCCATGTATGGAAATTTTATACATTGATGGTATGTAGATGGAACCGCTTGCATCTCGTGTATTTATGGCCTCCCTAATAAGATATTATAAGTTAACTTCATGTCTAGGACTTGACATATGCTATCCTTTTTGATAGGCCCAACTTGAATAGGTAAGACAATCATTCCTTTTGAAGATCTCTCCTCCTCATCATAAGCTTTAATGGTAATTAGCTTCTTAGGATCTATATAAGATTCAGATAAACCTAAAGACTTGACAAGGTTTAACGTGCAAATATTAAGACCAGTTCTACCATCTATGAGAACTCTCTTAACCCTATGTATTTGAATGAGGAATTCTATATGCAAAATTTTTTTTTGAGGATGAGTGATGGTGTAATGCCCCTCCAACCCTCTCAAGTCTTGGTTATGTTCACTTGAAATTAGGAAGGACTATATGTGAAGAATGATCCTTCTTGACATGGTTTCTTAAACTGAATCTCTTCCAACATACCATAACTTCATATTTTAACATGGGAAATAATAATATTTACATAAGTATGTTCCTTTACATCATGTGTTTTAGTGATAGGATCATCTGATAGGCTTATATGCTTCCATGTGAAGTGCTCATTATTAATATTTATGTACATTAGGTTAATTGATTATGATCATTTAAGGGTTAGATGAGTTACATTCTCTAATAACATTACTTGGGATTAGACATGATTAATGCATTTATGGTTATATGATTTGTCTATCTTGATTTGATAATGGGACATTTTGAGTACATGTCTAATGATTAAATGGGTTTGTGAAAGATAAGAGATGATTTATATTTACATGATTATGTTATGACTGTTATACAATATAGAAAAGAGATCATTTTGATACTAACCACATTAATCCAATTATGCTTTGTTGATGCGACTATTTGATGTGACTGTCGGATGAGGGGAGGCAGTCGTAGTTACTCCTCCAGGAGGTCCACACGGTGTCACACTCTCCCTCCTTGTTTGAAATTGTTTGTACATATGTATATATAATATTGGTGTACTTGGTTGGTGTTGCAGAATGCAGGTACCAAGCATTGACTCCACTTGGCTACACAGGTCTGAGCGTGCCTTCAAAATCCTTGAATTGTTGTTGTGTGGAGGTATTACCAAGATTACTCTCAAGGTTACCATGGACTTAGATTTATGCTTAGGAGATTACCCTAGTTGGGGGATTTGAATGCACTATGTGATGTGGTCTTGTGAATTATGATTTGATGTCATTTGTGATTTATGATGTGAGTTAGATTTATCCTTATTAGTATATGTATATATATATTTATTATATATAAGTGTATATTGATTGTATGTTATATAGGTATGTGTATATGTGGGTGCACACACATATACCCATGCTTATATAAATAATTGTATTTGTATTTTTTTTTAATGATTGTTTAAATGGTATGTTATTTATAATAATTAAATGAAGTGGATTAAATAAAAGTTAAAATAATATTAATAATAATAATAAAAGAAAAGTTATTTGTATTAAAACTAGCTATCTAGGAGGGAGTTGAACTCGAGACCTCCTAGAAGTTAGGCTAATTAGTTTCCATGTGTACTATGTGTTTCCTTGATAGTTATTTGTTGAAGTTTTCTTGTTATGGTTTTCTTTTGAGACTATTTTAATTAAATTTATTAAAACCTTGATTAAGTCTTTTACGGGAAATTATTTGGTTGGCCCTTCAACCAACTATGGAAGTTGGAGAAGTTTCTTCCCATAAAGTAACTCCTCCAACCACATAGTTGGAGGATAAATAATTGAAGATTTTGTGTGCTGTGGGGGATAATTTTGGGAAGATTGGTTTTCTTTTGAGTTGTCTGTAATTGATTACTCCAAAAAATTTTGGTGAATGTTTATGTGAGTTTGAGAGTCTCTAGTTGGTGAAGTCATCTGTGTGAGGATTGCTTGGAGTTGATTGCCAAAGGAATATTTTCAGAAGGATATCTACTCAAGGATTAAGGTTTTGTAGAGATTCTCCAGCCAAGGGAGAAGGATCCTCCAGAGGACCCAAGGTAGGGTCTAAACTAGGAAAAATCTCCATTTTTCCTCTTTGTGTATGAATGTGGTTGTATATGATATGATATTAAATTATAACCTGATTGTTGTCCTATGTGTCCAAAATGATATGTAAATTATGTTTTATCCTCTGTGTATTCCTACTATGTTTTCGAGAAGTAAGTTATGTATGATTATATTGTTTTATTTATGTACGTTGTATTTCAAAATCTTCCTGGGAAGTTAGAAATGCTTTTGGTCATGTGGGATGATGTGTTTATTTAATATTGAATGAAATAGGGAAATCTAGGAAGAAATAGGAAGGGTCACGAAGGTGTAGGATTGAGATGCAGTCCATTTTCCTACTCTTTTCCTCTTGCAGGCTTCTTTGTGAATGGTTGTTTTTATTTTGATTAATTTAGTCTATAGGCTCCCTAGTATTCTTCCTTTTATCTCCTTTCTATTCCAAAATGTCCATGAGTTCTTCAAGGCTTTAGAACTTCTGTTTCAACCCTACAGTTTCATATCTATTTTTGTACCACCTTTCTTTGTCCAGATCTAGAAAAGATTTGTTAGATAGATAGGATGGATTGATGGGGCATTTCTAAAGGGAAAGTGGGAGATCTCAAATGGGTCGTGCCTAGATTAGGCAACCATAGTTCCCATAATGCCCAATTTTATTTGCAAGTTAGAGTTGACAGTCGTATTTTGTAGTTTCTAGAAATTAGTTTAGTGTTGACCAAGCAAGTTAGTGATGACTGAGAAAGTTAGTGATGACTGAGCAAGTTAGTGATGATCGAGCAAGTTAGTGATGACCGAGCAAGTTAGTGATGACCAAGCAAGTTAGTGATGACCGAGAAAGTTAGTGTTGATCGAGAAAGTTAGTGATGATCGAGCAAGTTAGTGTTGACCGAGAAAGTTAGTATGATCGAGCAAGTTAGTAATGAGCGAGAAAGTTAGTGGTGACCGAGCAAGTTAGTGGTGACCGAGGAAAATAGGATTTATACAAGTATAAATTAAAGTATAAGAAAGTACTGTGACTTATACTTTAATGTTATACTTGTATAAAGGAATTAGGTACCTTCTGGGATGATTGAGATAGGTTTCAACTTCATAGGAGTTAAGATGCAAATTATAGTTTTTGGTTTTTTGAAAAATTCAGACTTAGCCAAATTTCAGGCACATGAGTTTTTCTTAGACTTATAAAAATAAGCTATGAAATGAGGTGTTTATGCATGTGGAAGTTTGTATCCACTATGTATGTTTATTACTTGTTGTGTTGAGGATATATGGTATACTTTTGATGTTTTTGCACTTGGCATATTCTTGAGCTTAGTTTATGAGGCTAGGAATCGTCTCAGGTGGCCTGTGTGCACGGGAGGGTTCCTTAGACCTATAAATTAGCCTTGGAAAGTTTTACTTATGCATGTGGAAATTTTTATGTTTTTATTTGAGATGTCTTGTGATAGACATTCTTCCAATGGTTCCTGTTATGTATATGGCTAAGGTTAGGACTCACTCTGAGGGCCTGAGTGCACAAGGGAGTTTCCTAAACCTATGAATCAGGACATGAAAGTGTTATTTTGTGTCTTTGGATTGTGATGGGGTAAGGGAATAGGAAACCTATGTGAGTGGCTCACCATAGGTGTTGGAACCCTAAAGTGGTTGCTAGATGATCCTATGGGTGGGTTTGTAAAAAGTGATAACCTTAAAAATTAACTTGGGAAGGGGGGATTCAAAAGATAATGAAAGCAAATGTAATAATGGCCACACAGACCTGATTGGAGTACCGAGACCAGGGCTAACTACCAGGATGGATCCCTATTCATAAAGGAGGGACCGGGGTTACATGGTTTCTAGGAAGGATCCCAATATACAGGTTGTGTGATGACACTCACTTAGGTGGTCTCCTAGAACCTTAACCTTTGTGATATAATATGATGATATTTTATGTGCTTTATTCTTGTTCTTTTGAGCTTTAGTTTATTGGTATTTGAGACTTAGATCACCTTAAGGTCTTGAGAGTACCTTGGTTCTATCTCCTAGCACGGGGGGTGGAACTTTATTAGTTTCACATGGTTGGGTGGAAAATCTCTTTCAAGGTATTGTTCATGGTTCATGTCATGGCTTGGATTTTGAGTTGTTCAGTGGTGAAGATTTTGTTCTTGTATCATGTACCTCTATCTTTTTTTATCGAGATGTAAATATGTATGGTGAGCTTTGGGAAACTTGATGTAATAATCTTTCTATATGCCTTTGAGCAATGTGTAGTAACTGTAATTATGTTTGTAAAAGGAAATTGTAATAAATAAGTTATGTATAAGGGAAGGGTAGAATTATGAATTTGAAAAGGGGATTGAATATGGTTAAATCAATGAGTAATTCCTACCTTATATCTCTTGTTAATTTTAAATGAAATTGGAAGTAATGGCTCTATGAAAACCTTTGTAATGAAAGTACTTATGGATGTAAGCTTCTTTAAAAGGAAACTCATTTTGTTAGTGAAAAGATGTGCTAAGGGTTGAAGGGTATCTCCAAGTGAAATAGTAAGGGAAATAAAACATGTACGTTATTGAAATTAGTAATGAGATGTGATTTCTTAAATGTATAAGTTCAATGTGTATGATGTAAAGTTATTTAAACTAGGTTCTAATCTCAATTCTTAACTAGATTTATACAAGGTTATAGATGATAATTTATGGAAGTTAGACTTGTGGAAAGAAATGATTCAATGAATGGTTTATGTGATGATAGTTCATAGATAAGGTTAATGAGAGAACAAATGAAAAATGAAAGGATAAATGTACTTTGTGTATTAGATAAATGATGGGCTTCTAATTCATTTCTAAAAGTGAATATCTATGCAAATTAGGTAAAGAAAATAAATGCAATTATCTCATTAATGTAATTAGTTTTGATGAGGAATGAAAACAATGTCTCAATGTAAATTGACGTTGAAATGGAAATAGAATTGCATTAGATTAAGTAATAAAATGTATTGCTTGATAATGGTAAATGAATTCATTAAGGGAACCTTAAGGAATGTATTTGTAAATGGTAATGATGATAAGTTACAATGTTAGAAAAAAAATTGTTAGTTGTAATTTTAGGTCATAGACCTGATTCCTTATGGGTTCCCTAGCAGGGACATTACAAATGGACATATCATCTTGATCTAAAAATGAAAGACAATGTGATGCTGTGAGGTGTCCCACCATGTTTTGAAACTTTTCTTCCTCCAAGTTAATAGGAACATTAGTCCCCAATAGGGCTTGTTCCAAGATCTCCCTATGATTTGGAGATAATTTTAACAACTCCAAGATAGAGATTTGAGCTGGAGTCTTTTGTAATTGATCCACCAAGCTATATGACTTTGTTGTTGTAGATGGTTTCTTAACCACAATACTTGATTGTGTAGGACCAATAGGTTTAGGATCAACCCCTTGTAGGGTAATCTTTGAAGTTTTCCCCCTAGTAATGGTGTAAGATGTTTCCTTTTTGGGCTATTCCTTGATTACAACAACATTGACAACATGCTCCTATCCTGATAATGTGTTGACAATGGTATCATAATGATGAGAAAAATTGACATTCGTGTTGCCTTGTTTATTTGAATTGGAAGATTCACCCTTATCATGGTTATAAAAGGGTTGCTTAAATGTCATGTGATCCTCATTATTTTGAGGCCCTTCTATCTGAATCACACCATTGTCAATTAGATCTTGTACCACATTTCTCAGCTGTAAGCAATCATTTGTGGTATGTCCTCTATTTCTGTGGTATTCACAATGAATAGAATCCTTCCACCAATTAGGCTTATTGTGTCGTTCATATGGTTGAGCTCTAGGTAAATCAATAATCTTATTAGAAATTAGAGTTCTCAATGGATTCTCAAGAGGTTCACCCAAAGGTGTGAATTTCCTCTTGGGAGTTGGTGTAAGGAGTGAATTAGGCTTGTTAGCTCCTTGATTATTCCTAAAATTGTTATTGTTGGCATTGTTGTTGAAAGGCACTTTTGGAACTTGATCTGCATTATTCACTTGAGTAGGTGTTCTCGTGAGAGTAAAAGGAGTGGGTTTCAAACTATTAGAGTCAACAACCCCATCATTGACCACACCTTTGTTGTTGTTCCTTAACCCAAACTGGTTATAGTTATTATAAAAATTCTTATTCTAATTGTTATTATTGTTGGAGGTATTGTTGTTGTTGTGATTCTTGTTGTCTTTGTAAAGCTTTATTTCTCCACTCTTAACCAATGCCTCCTCTGTAGTCACTCCATTTTCAATAAGATCTTGAAAAGACCTAGGACATTGCAGCTTCAACCGATAGTTCATTTCATTACTCAAGCTATTTATAAAGATGTCCATCTTTTCTTTTTCTAGTACACTTCGAGGGTATCTAGCAAATACTGTCCTCCATCTTTGTAAGAAAAGTAGGAATCCTTCTCCCTCTTTTTTCCTGGTGTTGCATAAGGTAATCATTGTAACTTCATGTTTGATATTATATGAATAATGTGTTACAAACTTAGCAACTAGCTCTTCAAAAGTCTAGATGCCCAAAGGTAATTTTGAAAACCATTCCATGGCCATGCCTCCCAAACTTCTAGGAAACAATCTCATTAAATAAGTAGTGTCATGCATGAACTCCAAGCTCAATGCACAAAATTCCCTTAAATGATCTTGCGGATCAGATGCTCCTTCATATTTATCATACTTAGGAAAGACAACATTGCTAGGGAATGGTATCATGACTAAACTCTTATCAAATGGGAATAGACACAATGCCTCTATATAAAAGGGTTTTGGATCCCCACTTTTCTTTATTGTGTCCAGTTGCATTTGGAATAACTTAAATAGTTTGTTCATGATATCAATAGGACTATCTTCAACTTCCTTTCCCTTAAGTTGATTGACATTGTAGTCACGAGGGAGTTTAAGACCTGCTCGGGCTAGGTCTAGAAAATAATTCTCCTTATCTTTTGCTAATGTTTTTTCCATGAGCTTCATGAAGTATGGGCTTTGTATGGATTCATTAACCTTTTCATCGGTTGCATCTTTAGCAGTTGGTTCACCATTGCCCCCATTGTTGGTGTTGTTAATTCCTTGATTATTAGGGTCTATTCTTGATCCGTTGTTATTATTTGACCTTGGATTTTTTGGGTCAATACCTCCATTTTTGGTCTGATCTGAACCCGAGTTGCCTGAAAACATCATGTTGTTCTCTTCTTCTTGGACGGGTTCTTGTGGTATTCTTGGAGCAGTAAATGTATCACTCAGAAAAGGGAGTTCTTGCCTTAGATAAGTTCTATCTTCTTGAAAGGTTTTCTTTACGTAATATGATCGAGTGAAAGCTGACATGAGCATAAAAGCTCTTGGAAATAGGCTTGATCTCACTTGCTTGTGGCCAAATCATTATAAAATTTTCAAAATTGTTCAAAACCAGGATTTTTGACTAGGCTGGATATTGGAGCAAATAAAATGGCCAAAAGGGTATCTGAATATGAAATCAAATTTTTTTGAAACCCCCGAGAAATGCTCATTGTTTTCCCTTCTCTATTTTTGGGTGTCACTTTCCAATGTGTAGGTGTGACTTAACAATTAGTATGTAATTACTGGAATATTCCTAGGTGGCACTTTGCAAGTTAGTAGGTGGATTTTTCCTATTTATAGGCATTTCTTAACTTTTTCCAGGTGTTTCTTAAAATATCACAGGCATGACTTCCTTGTTGACAGGCGTTTCTTGAATAGTCACAGACGTGACTTTACTATTTATAAGCAATTTCTCTCTATGCAGGTGGCACTTTACAGACCAGGTTGTAAATTTAAAATTTTAAAAGTTGTAAGATTAGGTTTGCAGAATATTCTTGCTTGAAAATGAAGTACAAACACAACACACATCAAATTGGTACCATATCCCTAAAACCACACTAAAGTGTATGTTCTCGGTCATTTTTCACAAGTATAAACAACAATATCTTCCAAGAAATCTACCTAGAGTCAGATTTGGCTTTTAAACATGTTTGGATCTACAAGGCAGATTACTATTTAGTAGGTTTTTAACAAACACCTCCATTCTAGATCATGTCAAGCTCTTTTACCCACTTGCGAGCTTCCCACATGCACAAAAGCATGATTTGGCATAATCCAAAAGGACTACTAGAGGAAGTGAAGAACACTTGCACACAACCTAGTCACTCTCCTATTAAGGAAGAATGTATTTGTTTATAGTGGGTCGGATAGTATCACAGCTAAAGCGATTGTCTCCCACTTGGGTCGTTCCCTCTCACTGTCCTCATAAGGAAATTCTTGGGAGGCAGGCCCTCTAATGCTCTAATTTATCTAGCATGTATATGAAAACAAGAAATCAAACTTAGTTCAACAAGTTTGGGAATTTGGTTCACTTAGAAAGTGAAGAGCATATCCCTATTGTCATTCCTTGTTCCAAACACTTCAAACATATTTGTTCTTTTTCAACCTCTTGACAAGGAGATTATTATAAATGAAATGTTTGGTTAATTCCTCCCTTTCTTTCTACCAAATTGAACTAACATGTTTGGTTTGTTGACCCACTTCGAAAAATGGAGAGCATATGCCTAATGCTTGTTCAATTTGACAAATAGTAAGGTTTTTCTATTAAGCTAGATCCAAAGAATAGCCACAATTTAAGCAAAGCAAGCTTGATGTGAAAAATACCTCTTTTTGTAGCTAGCAAAGGCTAGGTGCTTTTATGAGGTTTTTGATATTTGTTTTCTTACTCACCTAGTGGCTATCATTTCCGCTCCGGCTCCTCCAAAAAATTAGTCAACACAACCATACAAAATGAAGGAAACCAAAGAAATAATTGAAATTGCAATTAAGTGTTTTTGAGAAAGATTTTTCCAAGAAATTTCAACAACTTAATGCAAGGAAATTTAATTCAAAGTAGGGATTTTCTTCTTATAAGCATCTAATACCTTAATGTAATGAGCATACAATTTTTCTTCCAATCCCCAACTTTATAGAATGGAAGCACTATGAATTTCCTTTTGACATTTTATTTGGATTCTTACCTCTTTGCTTTCTTGAGTGATTCTGCTTTTTGGTTTTTGCACTTTCCTTTGTTTGCTCATTTGCAAGAAAAACATAGACAGAGGGTAAGAAAACATAATTTAATGATCTGACAACAAAGTTAAGCAAAAACCACTAGGCGTCATTTATCAGCTAAAGAGTGCCAGTTAACAAATTAGCAGACATGATTTTAAAATTCACAGGCATCACTTTCCAATGACTCAAGTGAATCTTAAAGATCACTAAGCGTAACAATTTAACTGACAGGCGTAAAAGTAGCTAAAAGTTGCGTAAGATAAAATATCTAAAGCAGCAAAGAACAACTACTAAGCGTCAGTTAAAGAATACTAGGTGTGACAGATCACTACAAATTGTGTAATAGAAATCATCACAGGCAGCCAAGAACAACTAATAGGCATTAGTTCTCGGATCTTAGGCATCGCTTTATGCTCTCAGGCGTAACACTTTATCTCACAGGCATCAGAAGAATAAAAGATAGAAGAGAAAGAATCACTCAGGCATTAGTCAACTACTATCAGGCATCGACATAATGCTTAGGAGTGTCATTGAATCCTTTGTAGGCATCACTTCTCCTATTTTCTGCAAAATTTATGTAAAAGTGAAGCTAAAAACACACAAAACTTGATAAAAAGATAGAAATGGGGCTCAAAGCCCCACGGTGGGTGCCATTTGTGTGTGAATGTTTAACACCTTCATGAAATTAGGATAATCAACTACAATTCTATGAAAATACAATACAAATTTGATCTCAAAATTGAAATTAACATCCACGAAATCTCATGGTTCTCTATCCAAGCTTGGTAAGTAGAGCTCTCAGCCTATTCTCTACTAGTGACAATCCTAGAATGAGAAAATGATAGTACAATGCTTAATCTAGCTCTCAAACTCTCCAAATTGATACAAAGATTGATTCAAATGCTTATGATATGCTCTCACTTTCTCTCACTTGCTCTCAATTTCTATGGAAATGCCTATAATGATGATGCTTTGCTCTTGAATTCTCTAGTATATTATTTCTCTCAAAATGACTCTTATTTATAGTAAAATTCTAAGGGTAGGGGGTAGAGTTATTTAATCATGATTTAGCCTTGGTTGAGTCAAAAAATTTGAAATGTTTGTCTCAAAGGTTTGGACAAATAGACAAATTTGAGTGGTTGAGATTCAAAGTTGAAATGTGTGATTGAGATTCAACTATTTTGGAGTGATCCATGTGCTTTTGTTCCTCAATTTTCATTGGTTGCTCAAATTGTTGTTGAAAGATATTAGGATTAATTAAATTCCATTAATTAATTAAATTAGCCATGTAAGGGAATAGGTTCAATTTGATTTTTGATTTAAAACTATACAATTAATTGATTAAAATCAATTATATAGTGTTTTTCACCCCTTTAAGCTTGTATTTAATTATTTAATGTCATCATTTGATTTTTCCTTTGATTTTAAATGATTTTGTCCAATTTTGATTAATAAATGTCCATTTAAAATTTGATTTGATCCATTTTGATGAGAATTAGAGCATTTGATTAAGATATTGCAATTTGAATGATTTTAAGACACTTGCCCAGTTTTTGATGTCTACACCTGTGTTAGCCAAACTAATGTAGTTTGGGTGAGGGCCATGAAATGGTATTTGTAGAATCCTATACATGTCCTTAGGAGTCACAGTGAGCTCCCCTGTCAGGAGATGAAAGGTCTGCATCTTAGAATGAAAATGCTCTACAAGTGCAGTGATTAGCCCATGGTTTACCTGAATGTCAGGTAACCGAATCAAATACTCAAAGCCACAAGCAACCAAGTGTCCTCTCAGTGGATTAGGAAGCACTACACACAACCTCTGAGTAGCCAGATGTGAGATCCACACATGAACGTCAGGAAAGATAACCTACATAGCACAAAATAGGGTAACCTATCAGTAACTTGGTAAAAAATTAGGCTTGATGCATAGAAAATGAGAAATTGACAACTTCAGAAGGTGCATTAATGATTAAGCAATCAGGCTAAGAAATCAAAAAAGTCAAAATTTTGACCTAAGGACATGAAATTTGGTCACTATTTTTCATACGAGTTTTCAGACTGGCACCAAAACTCATACGAGTTATGACAAGGTTTCATATGACATTTTATGGGTATACAAGTTTTGGATAGTTCTCATACGACACATGAGGGACCCGATGAAATGTCGTACGACATTTGGGTCCTCTTCATATGAGTTACACAAGTAACCCATACGACTCTAAAGTTGGACTTAAAAACTCGTACGAGTCCTGATAGACTGTCATACAAGTCTTCGTGAAGCAAAAATAAAAAAATTGAAAAAACATGTAAAAAATTTAAAAAATGCATAAAATAGGGAAAAATTTGAATGCAGAACAGGCACAGAGGTCCACTTACCGGGTTGCCATACTGGTGAGGTCACTCATACCATTGGCTACACTTGAAACAATGAAAGGACATCAGGACTTGCATCTTCGCTAAGAGGGCTCCACAAGGCTCACAAAAGACAAAAGTCAAAATGATTTGAAAATGACCCTTTTGGCCCTTATATAGGTTTTGACCTAATTTTTCAAAGTGTTTCATTTTCCATGAAAATTGCACCCCTAGCTAATTTCGACATTCTGAACCTATTTTCAGGATCAAAATTGAAATATGAAATCATTTACTTTGTCAAAATTTCAATTTAAAATTTTTAGACCTAGGATGGCCGACTGCTTGCAAAATCGACCTTCTAAACATTATTGAAATCCTAAACTCAACTTAATTGATTATCATACATCAAACTATCAAAATTTGAACTTGGTCAACCATGGTCAACTCATGGTCAAACCTAGTCAAACTTGGTCTTCATGACCTCCCAACAATGCAAAATGTGTCTCCGTATGTGCATAACCACTTCTCAGATCGATTAACATGCTTCAACAATCTCTCAAAATTGACTTTCTTATCAGATTTTGATTTTTATCCCGAAGGGGGCATGGTATTGCATATCATTAACTAATTCTATCAATCAATTTTTCTTCAGTAATCAAGACAACAACCACTTCTAGTTGTTGATTCATCAAAAGTCCTCATCGCTTGGGGTATATCAGATTCATCAAGATCCATATCAATCTGGTTTTCTCTCACAAACTTGTAAACTGTATCAAATTTTTGTAACCATCGGTTCATTAGTGTTATTTCCTTGGTTCTTCATAACTGAAGGGTTCATATTTGACATCCTTTCGATTCCTTTGGATAATCAGGTCTGGAGTCAGGACGGTCATTTCTTCGTAATCATAAGGTTTAGAATCAGGCATTTTGACAATTCTTCGTTATCACTAGTTCATTGTTGCTATAGTTAACATCATCTTGATTCTTTGGTCAATCAAGACCTAAATCACCAAATCTTCAAATCAATCAATCAGTTTCTATCTCAGAATCGGTTAATCTTTCAGGATCAGTTTCTTTACCACATAAGTGAGTCCACCTCATCATCAAGAACATATTAATCTTTGAACCACTACGCTTCGCACAATAATTCAAAGAGAGGCAAAATGTAATACCCCAAAAATGGGCTATAGGACCATTGACTTTCTACATCAACAAATCGATCGAAATCGACACAAAAGTCCTAACCAAAGGCACATTTGTGCATCAAATTGTAGAAACCTTAATTGATTCTATCTAAATTCTACATCGAGGAATATTTCCTAAATATTCCTAATTTATCCTAATTGAATATTATTTGGTGATAAATGACATTATTTATCCTAAAATTAATTAATTGAATATGTTGAATATTTGATTAATTAATTTAAATCTACCACTTAATCATTTAATTAGATTTAATTATATTTATTCCTAATTAATATTATTTAATTTTGACAAGAAATCAAAAATCCTATGAATAATTGATTAAATTTTTATTTAATTAATTAAATCCAATTGTCAAAATTAATGATATAGTTTTGCAATAAAGTTTGATTAAATGATTGATTGACCCATAAATCATTTGTTTTAATTCAAAAATCAGTTAAATTGAGAATAATTCATTTAAATTATTAAATTAATTCATAATTATCCATGCACATTTAGAAAAGAAGTTAAACTCTAAATCAATAAATCAATTCAATTTGTTATCTTTTTGAACTCAACATCTATTTCGAGTTAAAAGTTGATCTACACTTTTGATTTGAGTTAAAAAGTTGATTTTGCATGATTTTGTGAGTTAACTAATTCTGTAACACCCTCTCCGATGATTATACTTGGACTATTTGATTTGGACATTTTACATTATGATGATTAGAGCTATGCATTCACATTTATGTTATGATGATATGCCTATCAGATATTTAGATATACTCAGCTATGATTATTGTTTATTAAATTGGAAATCATTCATCTTGTATATACTTATGAAGATTTAAAGAGCTAACCCAAGGATTTGAAAGCTAACCATTATATATATTTGATGCCTCATGCTTAATGTATATGTGATTGATGTGTTTTCATGACTTAGAACGAAGTCGTAGTTACTCACTTAGTTGAGGTCCACACGATGTATCGATCCTGGTCATCTATTTGCAAATGTCTTATATATATATATATATATATATATATATATATATATATATATATATATATATATATATATATATATATATATATATATATATATATATATATATATCTCTCTCTCTCTCTCTCTCTCTCTCTCTCTCTTCTTGGTGATGCAGGCTTGTAGGTACCAGACATCGTCTCCACCTGGTCCCATAGGTCTGTGCAAGCCCTCAAAATCCTCGATCGTTGTTGTTGTTATGGAGATATCACCAAGGTTCCGCAAGAGGGAAATGCTACCTCTGACCCTTTTTATGTCCCTTAGGTGGGGAGTTTCTTTGTCAGTCCTTGTCCTGATAGTGAATTATCATGTTATCTTAGTTTTTTAGATTATGTGGAGTGTGTTGCTTGCTTCTTGCATTTATGGAGTTTGAGGTTTTGAGTATGGTAGCTCCAATGGTCTTCATGGTATGTTCAATTTTTATTAGATTGTTGATGTGAATTATTGTTCATTTGAGGGTATGATTTAGTAATTTATCTTTATTAGTAGTTACTTATTTGTACAAGTGTATCTTGTTAGGCATAAGTTAGTATGTGATTTAATCATGTGATTTTAATATCAATAATAATAAAGAATTTATAGTATTAATAATGTTTTAATAATAGTGGTAAAATCCAACTTATGTTAGTAGTTACCAAATATATATCACTATTATATTTTGTGAAGACTATGAATTAGTAAGCGGGTTCAAATTATAATGTATTTGATTTAAAATAATAATATTCACAATAAAATAAATATTTATAATATTGGTAATAATATGTCTTACTATGGTATATGTACACATAAGCATATGGGTGCACACATATGCCTATGATTACATATATATTTATATAATTATATGTGTGAAGGAAATTATCATAAGATAATAATGAAACTATGTTATTTTCATGGATGGTAAATATGTTTGGTAAATTCTATTACCTTAGTTAAGTAACTTAGTAAATTTATTCTTAAAATTAAATTATCTATTGTCTTCGTTGAATTAAGGGGACATAAATCTAAAAATATTATTAATATTATTTATCTTTTCACAGGAATAGATCTACTAATTATATTTATTCTAAACTATTAACTAATAGATAGTTGTGATAGTTGCATCGGTTGATTTTTCCGTGTAACTACTCCCTCCAATCTATTTACAAGAGAGATTCCTGTGTGAGAGGGGAGTGGAGATAGGAAATTGGATTTGACGAGAGGCCATATTTTTTGGATAGAATAATAAAGTGATAGTTTTGAGAAGAAATAATTTATTATTCTCTGAGATGATCATGAATTAGATTGCTTTCTGAATAGGCTGGAGTTTGTTTGCAGAAGGAGCCTGAAGAAGTGATTGAATTAGGATGAGACCACTTGGATCTTCCTCTCCCCAACAATTATTGCTTTGCAGGACTCTAGGTAGGATCTATCCTGGAGATGATCCTTCTATTTGTTTACTTGTCCGCATTGCTATTGTTGTCTTCTATGTGTTTTCTATCTAAAAGAGAAATTATGTTGTTATACTGTGTGAGAAAGGATTTCTATGTTGATTTTGATAATTTAATAATTTGTCTATGCGTCTTATTGTTAATTTGTGTAATATAATAATTTAATTTTATTGAGCACTATTTCTTTATGTTTTAGATATTGTAATGAATTACCTTTCGGATTAAATAAGTGAGTTTTGTTGCAGAGAAATCTGCTCACATTTGGTTATGATATTCTAAAAATTACTTCCAGATTTCTCTTCTTCACATTCTCCCCTTTCCAAAACATATTTAAGTTTTTAATTTGGTTAACGTATGTGAAAGTTATAGCTATTTTAAGTCAATGTTATTTTATTAAAATTTATAAGCAGCTAGATATTCATTTAGTAGAGTTTCAAATGTAGTTGTCCATAAATTGTTGGATATTTTTGGATACTCATAACTAGGGCATTTTATACATTTTATTCCCCTCTAGAATCATATTAAACTATTGAAGTTGACTAAGGTTCATACGTAATTAACTTTGTCTGTTAGAAATTTCTAAATTTAACAATTACCACAAATTGTAATAGAGTATGAATATTTAGAAACATAGTTATTTTGTTTAATATAAATTAACACTAGATAAAAAGAAATATTATCTTTTGGATACTTAAAAATGACTAGCATAATAAGAAGGTGCTAGAATATTTATATATGCAATAGTGATATTGGTTGATTTTGAATTTTATTTCTTTAAGTGAGATAACTTTTTTTCTATTAATAAGAATTATAGATAGTTATAAAATTATTATTTTATTTATATGATCAACAATTTTCAAATTAAAACAATAAGGAAATCCCATGTCTTGAGGCTTTGCTTATCTCATAAGTTTAGAAAGATAATCATTTAAGTTATCTCTTAAAAATTTGAAAGTTATTGGAAGATAATCTCTTAGTTAATGACTTTGCTAATAAATTGATTCCACCTTAAAACTATTAATTTTTAACTATTTTAATTTTGTAACTAATGTCCACATATTATTTACTGTATAGTTTAAAGAATATTCATTGCATGCATACGGTAAATAATCCATTTAGTAGACTCATTATATTATAATGGATATTTATTTGTCATTCATTTCTCAATGCCTTATAAAATAGTCATATTTATTGAATTATTATTTTGATAGATTTGCTAAGTTCACACTATTATAAAATAATAATAATAATTATTACCAGTGGTGAATCTTGTAAAGATATTGATTTTATTTTTAATTATATAAGAAATGACTATTAGAATTATAATAAAAGGGTTGGACAAACCTCCCTTGTATCTTTTTTGTTTATCCTATAAGTTATGATTTAGGATTAGTACTTTATAAACTAGATACCTAATAAAAGAAAATGATATATTATTTTATTATAGTATGATTTTAACTCTACCTTGAGTTGTGGAATTAGTATCAGGTTAAGGATTAAGTATAGGACTTTATTTAGGTTCCACCTAAGTGGGTGGCAGCCGATGGAAAAATTGTCTAGGGAATAGGGCCCCATAAAGGGTTGCGTACCTGCTTTCTTGATTTTATAAATAGATAGTCTAGAATGGGGAGAGTCGAACTACGAAGTCTCTAAGTGTGAACGTAGGCAAGGCCATCGATGATGAGCCTCGAGGCCTAGGTCTAGTCCCTTAGGGTTTGTCTTTAAGTTTCTAATATAATGATTTCACTTCTTAATAATGATTCTCATAGCTAAGCTATCAATAAAGAATTTATTTATGATGAAATTTTATCTAAGGTTTGCATCTAGATGTTTAGACATGTGTGTAGTTGCAGGTGTTGGACATGGTGGTCATCATGTAAAAAAAGTTAGCGATATTCAAGATGCAAGAATAATAATTTGTTAATTGAGCATGACAAGTAGTATGATCTCTTTATTCTCTTGACTTCTAGTAACATTAAATAAATCAAATTAGATTATGTTCTGCTACTTTATTGGAAAACAAATTATATATTATGTATGACTTAATGAGTATAATGTCCTTGAGCCAAGGGTTCCTTGGTGGGGCATTACAAATTCTGATTTCCTGATAACTCAAAAATCAATCTGAGTTAATTAGGGAAATATTTTTGGCTTTCCATGAGCCCTCAAAAATCTTGGATTTCTATATAAACAAGGCTCAACCCTTCACAAATCCTTCTTCTTTCAACGGTGCTTTCAATTACTTGGAGAATCAAGCTCTTGCGAACAAGTGATTGTGAGATTTTCGTAAATTCCATTCATTGTTTTCAATCCATTTTCATGACATAGCATATCATTGAACATTCACCTATAAAACCTAATCCTTCTTTATCCTTGTGACCTTTCTAAGAGGATAATAATTGATCCAAGATAATACACTCTCACATATCTTTGTTTCTAACCTCAACTTCTTCAGTTCCAATTCCATAATTTTATTTTGTTTTGAGATCTTTTTTATTATATACTTGAATTTTTCTTCACTCTCTTTCTATTCGTCCATTTCTATTTCTAATTCAATTCTTTCTAACAAAGAATTATTTGACATGTATTTTAATCCAAAATTTAATTCCTTCTTCACTTCGTGTCTTTTCTGTTAGGAATGGGAACTCTAAGAGGGGGGGTGAATCAGTGTTCTATACTTTCTTCTTTTTCTTCTATCTTGAAACTTAACTTGATTGCTTAGTTGCTGAAATGAACATTAATCCAAGTAAGATAAACATTGATAAAAAAAGACACAAGATATGATTACGGGGAAACCCAAATAGGTAAAAACCCTGGTGGGAATTGACACCTACTAAGAACTACACTAGTATTTTATGATCCCTATTAGAAGATCTTGCAACCCTGTTAGGAGTTTTACTTTACAATGCTTTTAGTATAGTGACCTAGTCACAGGTTGGACCATGTTAGGAGTCTTTAAAATAACCCTATTAGGGGTGGGGACACACTTTCCTAGAGCTCACTACTCAAATGGTGAAGGCTACAACCTTCTAGATATCAGATACACACTATATTTGCAAGGTGAACTGCTGCTGTGACATTGCTTGTCATATCGGTTCCTTTGATGCACTAATGCTCCAACCTCTTGTGAAGATCTAAAACATACTAAATTCTCTTCACACACTTCTTCTCTACTCTACTTGCCTCTCATTCTTATCACATACTTAATTACCAAGGCACATGTCATATTTATATGCGCTTACAAAATAATTAACTAGGTCAGCCCTTTAACCTATTACATACAATGCTACCAAATGAATTGGCTCAAGTGTGTTTACATAAAATAATAATAGAATTTATATGAACTAAATATAATAGGTGTGTATCCTTTACAAATCATTATTACAAGCACTAACTAAAATACAAATAGTTGGCCTTATGCTCTATTCTGTTCTGCCGCTCATTGTCCGTGTCACTTCATCTAATTGTAACTTCCTCATACTAACTCATATCATCATGTGCTCTTAGACTTAGAATGAATACATACTTAGAAGCTTAAATTCAAGGGAACATGTCATAACTATGTCATATGCACGTGCACTGATGCTCTGATCACCTGGTGCTCTGCTATCTGTCTAGTCTTCCATACTTAGCCATATTTCCGATCTTCTTCAATATGTGCTGACTCCAAAACTTTATATGACTTTATTGCCATAATAAAAACACTAAATATAGTCATATAATTTAGTATAGTCAACTTTCCAACAATCTCCTCCTTTTTCATTAATGGAAACAAAGGAATATGACAAAGTTATTAATTGTATCCTTATCCAAAATCTTACTGATATATAGTCTAACTTATATCTCCCTTTCTAATATATACTATACTCCTTTACATCTTATAGAAGACTCCATATTATATATTATATACTCCCCCTTTGACATTAATGACAAAGGCTCTCAAAAATATGTATTCACAAGTACTTACAAAGTGAAAATATCCTGATATGTTATCTTTAAATTAGCAATCTCATTCTGCCAAAATTTCTTCAGTGTGTCTATTCTCTAGAGATGGGCACACAAAGAATATGTTAAATTTTCCATCTTCTTTAGTTCTATACATGGACCTTGATCATATGTCACCATAGTGGAATTGATCTCCTTGATGTTCTGATTCAAGACATCTAGTGAAGGTGCAAGAGCATTTCTCAGCTGTGATTGTCCTGCCCTTATCATTGAAATTTATTTTTCTGTCTTCTCTATTTTGTCCACTTGTCCCTGGTATACATTGTTACACATGTTTATATCTGATGTGGGATCTTCTACTGATTTCCTCACTTGATCTAGCATAGCCTTTGCCTCCTGAATTTTCTTATAGAGGTCTGCAGTCAGCTTGTCTTGGTTCATGTAGTCAGCTATGATTTTCCTTCCTTGAGCTACAATCTCTTTTAGTGAATATTGACCAACCTTGAGAGAGATAAGGTCAAGTGTGAAGTTACTTATTAGCTCATTCAGTCTCTTCTTAAGATACTTCTCTTCTGCTATTTTGGCTACTGATTCCTCCATGCTAGAAAAGTTTTCCTTGAAACTTGTCAGGATGTTGCTAACATCCTCCACTGAGTGCAATTTTGGTACCTTCTTCTCTGCTAGTAGTAGATTGTTCAAGATATTTACTAACTCAAAAAATAGATGATTCCTCATCACTTATTTTTCCTTGGCCTTCTCCATAGCAAGAACACTGATCTTGATCAGGCCTTCTTCTCCCTACGAGTCCAAGCTTGTAGTTTCAGGAGTCAAACTTGACAATAATGATACTGATGGCATAGGAGTGATAGGTGTTTTGTCCATCACTTTTGTCTTTATCCTTATTGGTATTTCAATAGAGGCTTTATCTATTGGTTCTTTTTCTTTCTTCTCTTCATCTTCTTTTTCCTCTTCTTCTTCTTTCTCCTCTTCTCTTCCTTTTATACCCTCAATTAGAACTTCTTCTTTTTGCTTAGGTGAGTTATCACCGCATAGTATTTAAACCTCATGTGTACTCATAAAGGCTTCCCCAAATCTATCCAAGTCTTTGTCAGTGGATGCCATTGATATCTCTACATTATCAATCATTATTGTGTTAACTTCTTGAGTTGCGGTCATGGGCGTAGACTTTATTTCAACTGTAGGCACTATTACCGACAATGCTAAGTCCTCTAGACCTATCATAGGTGTTTTTGTGACCTTAGCTTCTTTATCTTTCTTAACAAGTGCTTGAGTGATGGGCACAAATGAAGGTTGCATGCGCTGTTCAAGGAATACTTTCTCAAAAGCTTGTTCTATCTCCTTGGTTATCTGCTCATAATCCTTGTTCATTCTGTGCAATGTCCTCATCTTAGTTCTGAGGTATGGCTTCACCAAACCTAGAAGCAGTGTTTTCTCATCAATTGAACATATTGGCAGATTGTCATCCAGTATTTTCTCTCTAATTTTGAAGTCTTCCTCTGTTGCTTGTCTTTTCAAGGAATCCAAAATTTCCCAAACTTTATCCAGAATCTCTGATTTTAGTTCTAGAACTATCTTCTTGAACTTGATCATATGTTTGATCAGCATCTCATGGATCTCAGATTTGTCAATTTCATGATATCTATCATAGAACTTAGATATTTGATCTAACCTTCCTTCCTCTACCACTCTAGTCCTTAATAATTGAAGACTTGGTAGGAATCCTACCTCAGGAGGTGGTTGTACATTTCTGCCTCTGCTTCTTGTGGCTCTTGCTGAAGGGTGGCTTGTGGTAATTTTCTTCTTCCTCTTAGGCATCGTAGGAGATGCTTTAGTGGATTCCACATCAACTGTATTAGTGGGCGCAAGACCGATATCATTAGTTTTCTCAAATTTTATTTTCTTTGTCTTTGGATCATTTGTCTCCTATGTCTTAGCTTCCACAAAGGATGCACTCTCAATCTGCATAGCTATCTTAGTCTCTCTAGCCTTGTCTAGGTTTGCTTGGGTCACACCATGGATCTTCAAAATCTTAGAGGTTATTTTGGTGGCTTTCCTCTTGGTTGTAATATTGTTTAAGACTGCATCCACTTCCTTGGTATTTTATTCATAAGTTCCCCATCTAGGCTCATTTGGATCCTTGGGCACCAATAGTAAAACTTGTGCATAGGCTTCCAAGACTTGCTCCTCCACTTCATAGCCAAGTGGATGAATCCACTTAGTTCTAGGCTCAACAACCTCCATACAAGTACTGTTAGTCTACACCATAAAGAAAATGCTCTCCTTATATTTCTCAACAATACTTTTAGGTATCCTATACCTCATTTGTATCTTTATCCTGAAGGTTTTCAATTCTAACTCCATGTAGTCTCTTAGAGTGCTCTCAACTGATGCCTTAAGGGATATCTGAGGCATTGTAGGTAAAATTTTGTCTAGGTATAAGTCTGATACCTTCCCAACTATATGAAAGAACATGCAGATTATCAAAGACCCAAACCTAAATACTTTGGTCTTATCATGCTTGATTGCCCTTATGTTATCCATCAACTATGCGTGCAAGATTTCACACAATTTGAATTCACCATTTTCCCTTACTATCCTTATGGCTACAAGAATAGTGGCTGCAGACACACTATTGACCCTATTGGCATGCTAGAATTTGTAACCAAGAATCATAGACATCAATTTGATGTCCTTCTCCTCAATTGGCTCAATAGTCATCCCGCACTTATCACTCTAGGATTTGTAGGCTTGTTCAACCAATTTCCTAACATCCTTCCCAACTAGAAGAATGGTGTCTATCCTAGATAAAACTGTCATCTCATGAATGAAATCTACTATGATTATGACTGGTACTTCACCTATCCAAAGTAGGTCATCATGGATCCTGCTCAACAATATCTTGATCTAGTTGAATTAATAAAATTCATGCCAATAGCATATTCAGTAATGGGGTGATTCTCTAGGTGCACAAACTCTTAAGTGAATGATTTTTCTGGATTCATCATGGAATCTAGGTGCAACCTAATTCTATCTAATCCAACTGGTTCCTTTTTACAATATACATAGGTGCGTATATCTTCTACATGCATGATGCCCATAGGGGTTCTTGAAAATGCACCTTCTAGGTCATCTAAGGTTGACTTAAAGGGATGCCTCTTAAACACATATCTCTTTCTTTCAGTGACATCAAATAAAACTGGAGTAGTCATGAATTACTTGTTTAGATGCTTCTAAAAGGTTTCAAAGTGTGTCTAAGATGTTGTGTTGATCTAGGTCTTCCAACAATCAAAATTCTTCCCTTACTGATAGATTCATTGTAATGCTTCACAACTTCAGCTGTTGGATCTTTAGTGCTCTCTAAATGCTCAACTTAGAATGTAATGTGTGAATAATGAAGCTTCAATTGCTATAAAGTAACTTTTTCTTCCATTAATGCTTACTGCATAAACATAGAGTTCAATTGTGAATTTCATTCTTTTTCTCCATTGAAAATCTGGTAGTGTGCTCTTGCATACTACATCATATAGTCTCCAACTAGTTGTAATCCAAGGCACATACTTTGAGGGTGAGTATACCAGCCACACAGGGGACTAGAGCTAATCTAGCTCCCCCTATGAACCTGAAGGTCATTTAACCATAAATAAGAGGTGCATCCATTGCGGATGCATCCTCAACTATTTCACCAATACTATCTGACTTTAATTCCTTCCAAATCAAGCTCGCATCTTCTATAGCTTTCACAAACTTGACTTGTCCTTCTTCCTCTAAGATTGAACTTTTTGACTTTTTAGGGCTTTCCTGTCTCTGTGCTTTTGATTTGCAGAACTTTGAGATGTGTCCAACCTTTTTACATGAGTGACAAATGACTAGAGGCCTTAAATTCTTTGACGCATTGATGTGAGTCACCATTCTACATTGTCTAGATTTATGACCATTATAATTGCATATTTGACATGTAATGTTCTGAGTACTTCTTACATTCTATTGTGGATGATTTCTCTAATTTTTCTGATTCTGATTTCTTTTGCTTGATCTACAATTCATAGCTCTATGTCCAAATTTATTGCATGAATAATAGTAACCATTCAAAGGTCTTACCTCTTTACAATCTCTTGCTATATGTCCATGCTTCTTACAAGCATAACAAGTCTTGTTTACTGGTTTGTGCTAATCCTTGGGTGGTTCAGCCTCAACTTCTGTATCATTTCCTATCTTCTTGGTTTTTGTAGGCTTTTCTAGTGCTTCCTTTCTTTCTTGCATATTATTGATCTAATTTTGTGCTTCATTGTAGCCAATACCACTGGTATCTCCTTTAAGATTTTGTGCATACAACTGGGATTAAATCAAATCCTTACTTATGTGCAACTTGTTAATGTGACCTTTTTCTTCAGTCAATTTAGATTCTATCTTTTTCTTGTTGTTTTCTAATTCAAATATCTTCATGTTTTCTTTCCTGAGTTCTTCATCCAACTGCTTTTTTTCTTTGACCTATTCTTCATAGGCATCTTGATTGTTACATATCTTTTCATCTAGCTCTTCAATCTGATCCTTTAGAGATGTATTTTATTCATTCATCTTTTTTATCATAATCCCTAAGTCACTTGTAGAATAGTCTTTCAAGTCCTTTTTTAATCTTTTGATGATTTCTTGTGAGCCACTAACCTTTTCTTTTAGTTCTTCAATTTCTTTCTCTGATCTATCTAGGTCTTCAAGAGCTGCTTCAAGATTCTTCTTCAGATGTTTCATTTATTCTGAACCCATGATCTCCTCAAGTGGTTAAAATTATCTTCAAAGGACCAATGATCTAATACTAATTGTTAGGAATGGGAACACTAAGCAGGGGGGGGGTGAATCAGTGTTCTATACTTTATTCTTTTTCTTCTATCTTGAAACTTAACTTGATTGCTTAGTTATTGAAATGAACATTAATGCAAGTAAGATAAACATTAATAACACAAGACACAATATATGATTATGGGGAAACCCAAATAGGTAAAAACCCTGGTGGGAATTGACACCCACTAAGAACTGCACTAGTGTTTTATGATCCCTCTTAGAAGATCTTGCAACCATGTTAGGAGTTGTACTTTACAATGCTTTTAGTATAGTGACCTGGTCAAAGGTTAGACCCTGTTAGGAGTCTTTACAATAACCCTGTTAGGGGTGGGGACATACAATCCTAGAGCTCACTTCTCAAATGGTGAAGGCTACAACCTTCTGGATATTAGATACACACTATATCTAGAAGGTGAACTGCTGCTGTGACATTGCTTGTCAGATTAGTTCCTTTCATGCACTGATGCTCCAACCTCTTGTGAAGCTATAAAAAAAATTGACTTCTCTTTGCACACTTATTCTATGATCTACTTGCCTCTCATTCTTATCACATACTTAATTACCAAGGTGCATGCCATATTTATATGTGCTTACAAAACAATTAACTAGGTCGGCCCTTTAACCTATTACATACAATGCTACCAAATGAATTGGCTCAAGTGTGTTTACATACAATTATAATAGCATGTCTATGACCTAAATACAATAGGCACATATCCTTTACAAATCATTATTACAAGCGCTAACCAAAATACAAATAGTCAGCCTTATGCTCTGTTCTGTTATGCCGCTCACTGTCTATGTCACTTCATTTGACTGTAACTTCCTCATACTGACTCATATCATCATGCACTCTTAGACTTAGCATGAATCCATACTTAGAAGCTTAAATTCAAGGGCGCATGTCATAACTATGTAATACACATGTGCGCTGATGCTCTGATCACCTAGTGCTCTGCTATCTATCCAGTCTTCTATACTTAGCCATATTTCTGATTTTCTTCAATATGCACTGACTGTAAAAATTTATATGACTTTTTTTCCATAATGACAACACTAAATATAGTCATATGCTTCAGTATAGTCAACTTTCCAACATTTTCATCCAACTTCCTTTCAAGATCAACTATCTTCTCTTTTAGTTCCAAATCCAGGTCTGTTTCATTGTCTTTTGAATCTTTCAATTCCTTCAGTTCTTTTTCTAGAGTGGCTACTCTGTCTTTAGATTCCCTCAACTCTTGACTAACCTCCTTGTGCCTTATCTTGAACCTCTTAATATGATCTCATAATTTTGCAATGTAAGCATTTTCTTCCTTCAGGTTTTCTTTCAGATCCTAATTTTTTGATTCAGTACCTTCAATATCACTCATCATGATTTTCCAATATTCTTCAGCATATAATCCTTGTAGTGCCCACCCATAGTTTTCTTTTCAGTTATTCTGCCAAACTCTTTTAGGCCACTTTTATGCATGCGTTGATTATTTGAGTGATATTTGGATTATTAATTTGATTAATTATGAACCTTTGGATAATGTGTTATATCATGTGTTTACAATTAGGTGAATATGGTTATTCTCATATCAATTTAAATACTTATGATGATGTATATGTTATGGTTATTTCATGATGGTAATCTATATGTAAGGATGTTATTTATATTTATGGTTTTACTAACCCAATACTTGCATGTGTATGGTTGGTGTGTATATTTTATATTTCTATTTGATATGCCTGATGTGGTTGAGGGAGGAAGTCATAGTTACTTACTTGTGAGATCCACATGATCATCCAATCCCCGCCATTGTCTATTATATATTTATACATGTATGTACATACTCATCTTTTATGTAGGATTTTAGGTACCGAACATCGACTTCCCTGAATTGTCAGGATGATCATGCCCTATCACAATATCTCAAATGGTAAGAGAGGGGAGATAACATGCAGGTCCAATCCTGACCCAAGCCATTTATTGTCCTAAATTATGGGACAAGTTTTTGATTGAGTTTCCTATCCAAATTTGTCAAGGTAACGTGAATTTGTGAACCCTTTCCCTTAGTGTGAATTTGGTGTTTTGGTTTAGTCAATTATTTCTCATTTTGACATGTTATGTGGTTAGTATGATTTTATGTTATTATTGGTTAGGTGATTTATGGGTTTGATTATGTGAATAAATAATTAAATTTAATTAAATATAGAAATGTTAATATGAGGGTATTTAATTAATGAGAATTAATTAAATACATTATTTAATTAAAAAGAGTTAATTTAAAAATCTAATTGTGGAAATAAAAGATTACATTAATTACTAAATCTAAAGTTAAAATTAAAAGCATAATTAATGAATTGATATTTAATTATCAATTTCATAATTATTAAAGTGTTGGAAAATAATCATTGTTAATAAATAATTGAAATTTAATTTAAGTTGCACATTCAGTTTAGTGAAAATTGAATTAGAATTTAAAGTTAAAGGTGAGTTAGGAATTAAAATTGAGAAGTGCATTATTTTATTATAATTATAATTAGGCATGGAACATAATTGATAAAAACAAGAATTGTGAGTTGAGTTTTATTTTTTTGATTAGAAGCTGCATGTTGAGTTCTTTTTCCTGATTTGGAGTTGCATGTTGAGTTCTGTTTGGGGGATTTGCATTATTAGGAATTCTTTTAGCCATTATTCACACACGGGTATTCAAGGAGGCTAGATTTTGGAGAGAAATTGTTTGGATTGTTTGAAGGATTATTTTCAAAGCCTAGGAGTATTTTAGATTTGTAGAATCTTCAATTTGGCCATTGTTATTTCGAGTCTTCTCATGGATTTTCAGGTAGGGTTTGAAGAACCCATGTTAATTTCCTTGTGAAAAGATTGTCTACATTGCATCTGCAATGCTTGTTGAATGTTTGTTTCTGCTATTGTTTGATTTTCAATTATTTGGTTTGAGTTGAGTATTTAAACTTTATGTATTTTTTTTGAGAGTAACCTATATACAGAATATTTTACGATTTACAATTTAGAAAACTATGCATGTTGAAATCCTAGGCATTCTTGGCAAAATTCTACATGTTTTTGTTTTAGTAATTCATATTTTGATTTGGTCGAGGAAAAATTTCATTCTGTGTTAACCCTGGAAATTAAATTTAAAAAAAGAGAAGAGAGATTATTAAATCAGTTTGACATTTGTATTCGATTGGAAAATTAATATCCTTAATTATAAAAAAATTAGCCTCTTAAATCAATTTGTGTAATAGCCTAAAAAAAATAAAAAATAAAAAATAAAAAATGGTTCTCTGTTCTACGTTAGAGAAATTTTGATGGAGAAATAAATTTAAAAAAAAAACAAAAGGGTGGGTGGGGCCACCACCCCCACCCATCGGTGGCTCCAGAGGAATCATGGCAGCCTAAGTTGCCAGTGGCTCCCAAGGGAGACTGTGGTAACCCAAGCTACCAACGGCTCCCAAGGGAGGCCATGACAACCTAAGCTACCAGAGGCTCCCAAGAGAAGCCGTTGCAACCACCTTGAGCCATCGTGGGTAGCCAAGGTGGGGGGGCCACATGGGGGTGGGAGCCGGGACCCCCCTCCCCCAATTTTTTTATTTGTATTTTTTTTATTATTAAAATTTTATTTTAATAAAATTTAATTTAATAAATTTAAGATTAATTTTATAATTATATAAATTAAAATTTAAGATTGATTATATAATTATTTAATAAGTTTATTGTTAATTAATTTTATTTTATTTAGATTAATTTTATAATTATGTTAAATTTTATTCAATAAGGTTATTGTTAATTTATTAAAGTAATTATGTATGGTTAATTTAAATAATCAAGCTTTTCTTTTTAAATGTGAGTTTTTTTACTTGATGTCCTTTTTGTTATAATTATTGAATTAAGTTAGTTGGCCAAGTAGGTCATAACATAGGCTTTGGTCTTTATGGGGATATTGTATGAGATTATTTGTTGATTGTTATGTTATGATCTTTTATGATTTATGTGTACACCTTTGTGATCCTATTTTTGTGGAGGTCATTTTTGGTATAGTTGTGTTGTACTTCATATTCTACATGGGGAAATATGGTTTTAACTTTTCATGTCTAACCCTGGGTTCAGGGGTATATTTATTATGGATACTTAGAGAATGTGATTATGTGATATTATGGTTTTGAGTTCTAGCGCATGTTCCTTGTGGTCTTGTGGAAACAATATTGATCATTATGATTTATGAGATTAATTTATTGACTTGTGAACCTAGGTAGGTCAACTAAGTGTATAGGCGGTGATAATTTAATGATATTGAGAGTTTAAAATGAATTAATAAGATATTGTGTGCCTCGCCCATGCCTAAGTACTTGATTGAGGTCTTCAATAGGATGGGAGTGGGAAGATGTTTGCCACCTGCGTGGACTAGATATGGCCTAGTTGGTACCTCATTTGCATGAGAGGATTACTGATACTGTATAGAGTCACTAGGGCACTAGAGTATGGAGAGACTACTAGGATAACCTTAGAGTTGGCTCGTGCGATGACACTTCCCTTTATGCATCTTAGGTTTCCTATATGTGTTGGTTGCCTTTGGTTTAGTATATTTTAGCTTTGTTATCCTATTGTACTTTTGAGTTAGAAAAATTTTAGGACCCCTTTCTTAGTTGGTATTGTGTTTATTGTTGATGTTTGATATCCAAGTGGGGTCTATTTTTATCTCCTCAACATGGTGTTGGAAACTAGAATTGAAACAATTATTATATTGTCATTGATGTCAAACCTTAACTGGTTAGACAGTTGCTATCTAGGAGAGTACCATATCTTTTGATTGATGAAGAGGATTTGAAAATAGGAGATACCAAGTAGACCTAAGGAAAGGTTGAGTTATGTGATACTTCAATGGGTACTTGATCAGTTGGCATATTGACAAGATAATGTGTTGTTTATCTTTAACACCAAGTGAAGAAGACAGACTAGAAACATAGGCTTCACCAAGTAAAAGTGAAGAAATCTAGTTTAAGCTGAGTGAGGCTAGTGTCGATTGAGCGCCAGTATATGCTGAGAAAATCTAGTGTCAACCAAACATCAGTAATTACCGAGCAATAGATAAGTACTGAGAAAAGATAGTTTTTGCTGAGAAGGAAAGTGTTAGCGATGAATGAGATATCCAGTAATGATCGAGGAGATGAACACATTATTGACTTAGTGTCACTAATTTACATTTTGAGAAGGAATTGAGAATCTTGGCCGACATAGTTGAATTATTGGGATATGTAAAATGTGTTGACATTTTTAATGAATGGTATGAAGCATTTAATGCATGTTAAATCATTTTCTTATGGATTCAAAGAGAATTTTAGAGACGTATCTAGAAGGAAAAGAAGGAAAACATAATGATGGAAGGATTTGATGAATCTTACCTAAACCTACAATCTATGGAAGAGATTAAGTGACAAAAGATTAATCTACCTGATCAAGGAGGTATAAGGATGACCTAATTATGAGGTTACATTATGAGGAGAAGAGGTTGATGTTATTTATTGATGAATCTAAGTAGAAGGTTGAATTTGAAGCTGTGAAGAGCTGAACATAGTTGTAATGATTACTTGAAGAGAATTCCAAGAAGATCAGAGATGGAGATGGAAAAGAAGGTCAGCGAGTAAATTAGCATATGTGCAAAGTGGATTTGTATTTGCAAAGTGAGTTGTATATTTTGAGATCAGAACCTACTATTATTTTTAACCATTGTATCAGTCTAAATCCTTTAATCAAGGTTGACCTAACAGTCAGTGTCTAAATCCTTTAATCAAGGTGACATTTTGATGGAATGATCTTAAGCCCTCTAACAAGGCCACTCTTAATAGGGTGATTAAATCCTTTAACCGAGTCACACCTAATAGTGTGTATTGTGAACCTTTAACCAGGTTGGCTTCTCATAGAGCTCACTTCAGAAGAGCTCACTCCCAAATTGGGTTTCCACTATAAATCCTAGTGTTATACTTGTGTGAATTTTATTTGATGCGAATGATGTTGAAAGTTTTATATTCTACAAGTTAATTACTTTTGGATAGTGGATTGCAAGTTTTATGTTGTTGATACATGCTATAGAGACTGAGTTGTTTACTGATTAGATATGATTTTGTTGAAAATCTAGAAAGTTGAATTAATACATCTAGATATGAGGATAACTAATTTACCCCCCTCTCAGTTATTCTAAAATCATTCCAACAATTGGTATCAAAGCAGTTGGTGCTTGTAGAGGAAAAGTTTAAAGGTACTTTTTTTTATATCTATAACAACTTTATTAATAATATAAAAGGAGGATTACATAAAGTTTGACAATGCATATCTTGTTCTCAAAATGAAAACATCCTAGAACATAAATCAAGATAAACAAATAGAATCTCCATTTAAAAATTGCATATAACATAATCATCTTTAAGATATAAATAGGACCATTATCCCAAAAAATAACGACCCCATATAAGGAACTTGATTTGACTGTATCTCTGGGCTTTGTCGCAGCATCCATCCTGAATTGGTTCTTCTTTGCATAAAATGAGCATCTTCAAAAAAACCAATAAGAGCCCAAAAAACTCCTTCACAAATTGATTTATGAGGAGTTACACCACTGCATCTTCAAAATTATAGCCAAAAAACTTAATCCTGCAAACCTGCAACTGTTGTTTTCTAACTTGGGTTCATTCCTTCACCTGAGGATCCTCTCCACTTTCACACCCTCTTTTTCCTTGAGGCACATTCTCATAAATCACCTAGACATTTCCTTCAGCCATGTCCAAGGCCCTCACTAGTTCAATCTTTAAATGCCTCCATTTTTGCCCTATATCAACACTGTAGGCTTCTTTGTCAACCTTTCCCCACCAATGAAGAAAGGGAACTCTACCATAAAGAAGACCTTCATCCTTATTCTCAAAACACTCCACATAATGGAATCCAATTCTAGGATAAGCCCATTCCAAAATTGAATACAACCCGATTAGCAGATCATTATCGAAAAGGTCTTCAACCACTCTTTTCACAACTTGCTCTGGCTCTCCTAACTGTAAGGCCTAGGAAACCACCATAGAAACCACATCTACATTGGCCTACCATTTTTTCCTTCGGTCTTGAAATTGCTCCCCTAAAACCTCCATAGCTTCCATGGCAACACCAACATCCTTCACATTCAATATTCCTAACATCTTTTCTTTGCTAACCGGTTCCTTAAAAGCTTTCTACCATTTCATGGTTTCCACCAAAAAGGTTTCCTCCATTGCTCTACAAAGAAGAATGCTATACCAAAACTATAAAAAAAAACCAAAATATGACACAAGAAGAAAAGCATAGAAATCTCGGAGATAATGCCCAATAAATGTGGACATCCCATCACCAAATGCCTTACATTACGTGCATGCCACCTTTCAAGAAATAAACAAAAATACCACCAACCTCATAAAATTATAAGAGGTGCAATCATTAAATGATGCAGTCCATATCAGAAAAGAAAACCCATGCTAATGTCATTACCCAACTTTGAACCCACACCGGGAAATGCACCCAAAGAAATGGTCATTAAAAATTGTTTGTTTGAGAATTAACTATTTCTTCCCCATCAAAAAAAATCTCCACGTAGATTTCATCAATAATATTAAGACTAACAACCCACTTGGAAAGCACATCAGCATCATGATTTCCCTCATGCTTGATATGGCTTAATTTAAAATCTTAAAAGGACAAAAGCTTGGCATTGATCTCTTGAACATAGTTACTTAAGTGCCAATCCTCCATATCTTGATTGCTTAAGGCATTTATAATTATTTGAGAATCACCCTCCAAATGGAGTTTTCTTGCCTTCAATTTAATCCCCAAGCTAACAGCTAAAAGAGTTTCCCTCATCTCTACTTCATTGTTTGTCCCATTCATCAGTCTTTGGGCTACAAAGGCCACTGTATTACCAACCCAGTCCTTAGCAATCACACCAGCTCTAGAAGGGCATGAGTTTCCTCTAGAAGTACCATCAAAATTGATCTTCAACCATCCTTCCTCTAGTTTATTCCATTGCACAATCTTCACCTCCTTTGAAGACCCCTCATTCTGATGAAGGTCTCCCATGTTTAGCCTTAAGCAAGACCACTCTGAATGTAGCTTACTGTCTTCAGTTGTATAAGCCAAACAACACCGTTGACTAAATAAATTTTCCTTCCTCACTTCCTCTATAGAAACATAAATTCTCAATTTTATTTTGTCCACTAATTCAGCCTTATCTTGAAAGATCCTTCGATTCCTTTCCTTTCATAACTCCCAAATAATAATGGATGGGCACATAAACCAGAGAGGAGCCATGATTGATTTAGTCTTAGGGATTGGCCAACACTCAAAGGTCTTCCTAATAGTGTTAGGGAGAGGGCATAACCAATTTAGTTTGGATCTAATGAAACTCCAATATTCATAAGCATAAGGACAATGAAGCAATAAATGGTCAACATCCTCCTCTGCAGAATTACAAAGAAAACATTTAGTAGGTCCATGGAGGCCAAATATTTTCCTCTGTTCACTAGTCAAAATCCTACCATGGACAACTACCTATGCAAAGGATCTTGCCTTTGGAAGGAAAGATCTATTCCAACAAAGATTCATTGACCACCCATCCAAATCCACTTGGTTATCCAGAGCCTTGTATCCAAGTTTAACTGAATAAGACCCTGAAGAGGATGCACACCAAATAACCCTATCTTCAAGCAAGGTTATGAACACTTTCCTAGACTGGAAAATTTCCCTCATAAGACTCTTTTTCTGATCATTAAGACCTAAGTTGTCTATATTTTTCCATTTCCATGCCGGCCCCAATGAAGACTCATCCATAACCACATAATCAACAACCTTATCACCCCAAAGAGTTGAAATAATTCTACTTAACTCTCTATACCTTTCTTCAGTATGCAGAGGAGCATGTCCATTCCAAGAGTCCCTCCAAAATAAAGCCTTCCTTTTATTTCCTATAAGCCAAGAGATATGATTTTTGATCACACCCCTATAATCTAGAATAAAATTCCAAACATAAGAACCTCTAGGAGGATTCCTTATCTTCAAAACACACTCATTTTCATTAGAGTCTAGATATTTTTCCCTTAAAAGTTTTACCCAAAGTTTGGAAGGATCATTATAAATATTCCATACAAGCTTAGCACCAAGAGCTTGATTCATCCTCCTCCAATTTCTAAGACCAACCCCTCCATTCACCTTAGTGCTACAAATTTTATCCCAAGAAATGAGAGGCCATTTTTCCTCCTCTTGGTTACCACACCAGAAAAAATTCCTCATTGTTTTTTCAATATTATCCAAAACTTTGCATGGAATATTTAAGCAACTCATAAAATAAATAGGAATGGCAGAGATCACTGATTGAAGAAGTAAAATTATGCCAGTAGACAACATCCATCTTTATTTCCAACTTTCCATCTTTTTAAAAAATTGATCAGTCAAATCCCTCCATAAATTTTACTTACATACATCTACAAATAAAGGGACTCTAACAAAATTTCCTAGAAGAGAGCCATGTTTCATCTCCATAATATTACAAAGTTGCCTTCTCAAAGAAGCACCAGAATTAAAAAAAATAAAATCTCAGATTTATGCCAATTCACACACTACCCTAAAGCTTTAGAGAAGGAGTCTAAAGTGGCCTTAATAACCCTTGCCTCCCTTTCTGAAGCTTCACCCATCAAAAATTTATCATCCAAAAATTGTAAGTGGCAAATCAGATCAACTCCCTTTGCAACAGAAATACCTTTCCACACTCCAATTTTCCTTTTCCAAGTAATGAGTCTCCCTAAAGCTTCAACCATAATAATAAAAAGAAAAGGTGCAATAGGATCTCCTTGTCTCAGTCCTCTAGAGGTCTCAAAGAAACCTTGAGGACTCCCATTAACAAGAACTGAGATCCTTGGGGGAATTTATATAACCACCAATCCATTTTAACCAAGCTTCACTGAAACCAAATTTCCTGAGAACAACGATAAAAAAATCATGGTTAGCATGATCATAAGCCTTCTTAATGTCAAAATTAATCATCATTTTTGCCACTTTAGATGTCTGAACGGTATGAATATCTTCATGAGCCACAATAATACTTTCATAAATAGATCTATTAGGTGAAAACCCACTTTATTAAAGGGATATAATACAGTTTGAATGTACTTAAAGCTAATGATCAAGATGTACAAAAAGGAGGTACCAAAGTTGAATAAGGAGAACTTACCTACATGGAAAAGTTTGATAAAATTGCATCTAGCTGGTATTGGTGATTCACTATGTGGAAAATGAATATGTAACACCTGTTGGAACTTTGACTGCCAAGGAGATGAAAGAAAAAAAAGAGCACAATCAGGAAATGTTGGAAATTGCATATGCCCTAAGCTATCCTGAATTTGAAGATATCAAGGATTGTACTAATCTAAAGAAAATGTGGGACACTCTAGTAGCTATGTATGGTGGGGACACAAATGTACTAAGAGCCAAACCTAAAAGCTTGAGAGGTAAGTTTGATGAAATGAAAATGCAAGAAGGTAAAAATATTGCTCAGTATTGTGGTAGAATTAAGGAGGTACTAAATACTATTAGAGGAGCTAATATATAGAAACATTGATGATGAGACTATTATCAGTAAAGTATTGAGAAATTTTATTCCTATCTATGCTATCAGAGTTTCTACAATACAAGAGTCAAGATGAAGCCCTGGTAATGTCCTAGCTTTGGAAAGTCTTGTTGGCAAGCTTACTGCGATTGAGCTATCCAACTATGATAATTTCACTGTTCATAACATTGAATCTGCATTTAAGTCTCAAATGGTTCTTCATAAGCCTAAGAAGGGGAAATAAGGATGTGTGGGCATTAACAACAACATCAATAGTAATAGTGATACTTCTGATGATGATCTAGATGATCTTGAGGTACTTATGGCTTGAAGGCTATAGAGAGGAAAAGGGAAATACAAAGGTAAACTTCCTATTATCTATTTTTCAAGTAACAAAGTTGGCCATATTGCAACAAAATGCCCTGACATGACTAACATGGATGAAAGAAGGGAAATAAAGTACAAAGACAAAATAAATAACAAAGATCACCGAAGGTACAAAGACTACAAAGAAAAAGGTAAGAAATCTTGCTATATTGTTGAAGAGGAAACTGAAAGTGAAACTAGTAAATATGATGAATATGATATAGAAGTTGTTTATGTTGCTATGAAAGATGATTTTGATGAGGATGAGATAATGCACTTATTTTATATGTGAGTAAAGGTAATAAATGGATTAATGATAGTGGTTGTTCACATCACATGACTGGTGATAAAAGTAAGTTTGAAACCCTTAATCATTACAAAGGTAGAAGTGTTAAGTTTGGTAATGATGCACCATGTGTTGTGAAAGGACAATGATCAATAAGATTTACTGATAAGATCAGATGTGATAATTCTTATTGGGTTGAAGGTCTTAACTACAATTTTCTGAGTGTGGCACAGTTGAACAGTACTAGTTATTGAGTTGAATTTCATCACAAAAAGGCTAAGATATTTGATGCCACTGGTGAACTAATTGGAAGTGGAGAACATACTAGAGGTAATTTGTTCTATCTAGACCTATCTAAAGAAACATGTTTGTTTGCACAATTTGATGATGTATGGTTATGGCATAAGAGGTTGTGTCATGTGAACTTTGACAATTTGGTAAATATTAGTAAGATGAAGAAAGTTAGAGGTTTGGCAAGATTGAAGAAACCTGATAATGTGATGTGTAAACAGTGTCAATTGGGAAAAATGACAAACTATTGTTTTAAGAGCAAGACATATACTTCTGACAATATTTTGGGATTGGTTCATACTGACCTTTGTGGACCTATGGGTGTACAAAGTTATAGTGGTGATAAGTATTTCATTTTTTTTGTTGATGAATATTATAGAATGATGACTGTAATGTTTTTAAAAGAGAAATCTGATGCATTTCATTTGTTTAAGTGGTATTTGGAAAAAGTTGAAAAAGAAATAGGAAAAAGCTTGAAATGTTTGAGATATGACAAAGGATGAGAGTTTATATCAAATGAGTTCAATCTATTCTGCAATGATAGAGGAATAAAGAGACATATGTCTTCACCTAAGACACCTCCACATAATGGTATAGTAGAAAGAAGAAACAAATAAATTATGGATTGTGCTAGAATACTGATGATTGAGAATAATGTTGCACAAAAATACTGGAGAGAAGCTGTAAGTACAATTGTTTATACCTTAAACTGAGTACAAATCAAGAAAGGTACAAATGCTACACCTTTTGAGTGATGGTATGGATATGCACCTAATGTGAAATATTTTAAAGTCTTTGAGAGTAGATTGTATAGACTGAAAGATAATAGGAATGGAAAACTTGATGCTAAAAGTGACAAAGGCATATTTCTAGGATACTCCACTAAGAGAAAAGATTACAAGTGTTTGAATTATAAAACTAACAAAATTATGGAAAGTGTAAATGTTAGAATTGATGAATATGCAAAAAAGAATGAAGTTGAGTGCAAGCAAGAGCCTGAATATTACAAATCTTTTGTATACATGGAAGAAGGAGGGGCTAGTAATACACCTAAACTAGATGCCGAGGAACTGCATGAGCCCGCCAAGCCACAACAAGAAAGTGTCGAGCATTAGGAGGATGTTGCCGAGCAATCAAAAGAAGAGGTAGATAATTTACAAGATAAACCTAATGATCAAGACCAAGGAGAAAGGAAATTTGAACCTACTTTGGCACAATATGTAAGAAGACATCACAAGCCAAAAAAAATTATTGGATATCATACATGCTTACTATGTGAATTTGAGCCTAAGATAGTGAAAGATGCTTTAGAGAATGAAGATTGGATACAAGCCATGAATGAAGAAATTGAGAAGATAGAAAAGAAGAAAACTTGGACACTAGTGCCGAGACCAGAAGACAAGAATATTATTGGAATAAAATGGGTATTCATGAATAAGCTAAATGAAGACGGAGAAGTCACTAGGAACAAAGCTAGATTGGTATGCAAAGGGTATGCACAATAAGAAGGCATTGACTAAGGGGATACATTTGCCCCAGTTGCAAGATTGGAAGTAGTGAGGACTCTGATAGCCTACAACTGATTGAATAACTTGATGAACTAAATGAAAAAGTGAAAGAAAATGATTGAAGATCACCAAGCTACTAAAGTGATATGTAAGGCAATTAAATTAGTCAATATGTATTGTCATTGATGTCAACTAGTTTTGACTATACTTATCATGATGGTTACAAACATCTGAAGAAGAAAATGGTAAAGGAGTGAGATATCTACATGAGAAAGAGATGGATATGAAAGAAATGGCTAACGTATACATTGGGTAACTTATTGATGAGTCTATGGCATCATTTTGTTGACTTGATTATATTACAAGAATTTGTTATGAATTAGAGATTAGAATTAAACAAGTTTATGTGGTCGGTATTTTGTATACACCGAGCCAATGCAGTGTATACTGAGTAATAGTAATAACTGAGTTAGTATTCATTGACACAGTCTGTATTAACCGAGTGAGAGAAACAATTAAAGTTTATAACATCTGACTAAATTGATGAGATGGCATATTTATTTTGATTCTAAGGTAAAAGATAAAGTTAGTTATGATGATCTAACGACTGACAAAATTCAAGAATGATCAAATGGAGAAGGATGAAATGTGTTATAGACACAACTACCGAGGAAGCTTGAGGCAGAAAAATGGATGATGGAGATTAAGAGGAAAAATCTAATGGATGAGAAGAAAATAGTTTATGATGACTATTTAAAGAGACATGAGATTCATTATTAAGTATGGGATAATTGAATCCGCAGGATAATTTAGGTGGAAGAACTATTTTTCATGCACTACTAATCAAATATGTTACAGACATAACCGAGCAGAACTACAAACATTAGCGAGCATTAGAGAATTATTCATAGAGCTGAATAAGTTGGAGGATATGAAGGATTGAACTAAATATTGATTAGAGGAGGTATTTTGAGCTTAGCATAGATCTAAAAATATGCATATCTTAGTTGTATTTGAATCAGATCACTACTGTACTAGTTTAACCATTGTTAGAACAAAATCTCTTAACTGAGTGGACTTAGCAGTCTTATTTATATTTCAATATGACATTCCTTGAATGTTGTTGGTTTTCTTATTGACCCCATAGTGAATGATAGTCAAGAGTTAAATATTAGTGATAAATCCTTTAACTAGGTCACACCTCATAGTGTGTTTTGTAACCTTTAATAGGGTTGGCTCCTAATCGAGCTCACTTCAGAAGAGTGAAATATTTTGGGTTATCGGTCCCAGATGTTTTTTCCCTTAGCAGGGTTTCCACGTTAAAGTCCTTGTGTTATGTGTATTTGATGTGATTGGATTGTTGTTTTTCTTTACACAATTCATATATAAATTAATCAGTAAACACAATATTGAATTTACTGGTATTTGGTAAATGAATAGAAAGTTATTATTGATAGCTTACTGAGTTGATAGTTTGATTGAAAATTTTGAATATATACATCTGGATGATTTGGAACTATAGGATAATTGGATCTAACTAATTCAGCCCCACTCCTAGTTATCTAACAATTGGTATCAGAGCCTTGTGTTCTTGAAAAGGAAGTTTTAAGGAATTAAGCTAAAGATCACAAGATGTATAAGAGAGAGGTTCCAAAGCTGAACAAAGACAACTTCTTGACATGGAAAAGCAGAATGAAGTTACATATATCTAGAATTGGAGAATCTACACTATTCTACCTAAGAAATGATTACATTCAATTGAATATTGGACCTTTGACAGCTGATTAGTTGAGAGACATGTTAGGAATGGGAACACTGAGAGGGGGGGGGGGGGTGAATCAATGTTCTATATATTATTACTTTTTCTTAACTCTTGAAACTAAACTTAAGTGCTTATGTACAAAAATGAATATCAATGCAAGTAAGACAAACAACCATAACACATGACACCAAATATAGTTACAGGGAAACCCAAATAGGTAAAAAACCTGGTGGGAATTGACAGCCACTAAGAACTGCACTAGTGTTTTATGATCCTTGTTAGAAGATCTTGCAACCCTGTTAGGAGTTGTTCTTTACAATGCTTTTAGTACAGTGACCTAGTCAAGGGTCAGACCCTATTAGGAGCCTTTTATAATTAACCCTATTAGGGGTGGGGAAAAAATATCCTAGAGCCCACTTCTCAAGTGGTGAAGGATACAATCTTCTAGATCTCAGATACACACTATATCTGCAAGGTGAACTATTGCTATGACACTGCTTGTCTGATCAGTTCCTTTTATGCGCTGATGTTTTAGCCTCTTGTAAAGCACTAAAAATTCTAACTACTCTTCACATACCTCTATTATTCTCTTATCAACTTTCTATTGTTCTTCCATGCCATATTACAAAGGTGCATGTCTTATTTATATGTGCAAACAAAGCTATTAACTAAGTCGGCCTTCAACCTATTACATACAATGCTTCCAAGTGAATTGGCTCAAGCTTGTTTACAAAAAATGATATTAACATGTTTATAACCTAAATATAATAGGTGCATAGCCTTTACAAAACAATATTATAATCGCTAATCAAAATACCAATAGTCGGCCCCATGCTTTGTTCTACTCCACCGCTTACTATCGGTGCCAATTCAACTGGCTGTATCTTCCTCATACTGAATCATCTGATCATGTGCTCTTAGATTTAGCATGATTACATGTCAAAAATCTTATATTCAAGGGTGCATGCCAAAACTTGGTCATATGCACGTGCATTGATGCTTTGTTCACCTGGTGTCCTGTTGATTTTCTAGTCTTTCATACTTAACCAAATCTAATGTTCTAACTAGTTCTGCTGACTCCATAACATCATATGACTTTGTTTCCATAATGAAAACACTATATCTTAGTCATATATAGTAGTATATTCAACTTTCCAACAATCTCTCCCTTTTTCATTAATGGCAACAAAGGAATATGGCGAAGTTACTAACTATATCCTTATACAAAATTTTCTAATACATACTCTAACTTATATCTCCCTTTTATTATGTACTATACTCCCCTTTACATCATATACAAAACTCCACATTCTCTCTTCTATATACTATAATCCCCCTTTGACATTAATGACAAAGGTGCTCAAGAAGGTGTATCTACAAGTACTTACAAGGTGAGTACATTCGGATATGCTATCTTTAGGTTCTGGATCTCTTGTTGCCAAAACGTTGTTAGTGCATTGACTGTTTGAAGATGGGCGCACAAAGAATATGTCAAATTCTCTAGCTTCTCCAAATCTGAACTTGGACCTTGATCATATGTCACCATAGTGGCATCGATCTCCTTGATATTTTGATTTAGCACATCTAAGGAGGGCGCAAGTGCATGTCTCAATTGTGCTTGCCTGACCCTTATCTTGGCTATTTCTTTCTTTTCCTTTTCAATCTTATCCACTTGTCCTTGGTAGACATTATTGCACATATTCACATCTTGTGAGGGATCCAATAGTGATTTTCTTACAATTGTCATCATAGCTTCAACATCTTTGATTTTCTTTGCAAGGTCTGTAGTGAGCTTATCTTTATTCATGCAGTCTGCTATTATCCTTCTTCCCTTGGCTGCAAAGTCTTTCAATGAAGCTTGACCAACCTTTAGAGAGTTAAGGTCAAGTGTGAAGTTACTTATTAGTTCATTCAACTTCTTCTTTAGATACTTTTCTTCTGCTACTTTGGCTGCTGATTCTTCTAGGCTTGAAAAATTTTCTTTGAAGCTTGTCAGGATGGTACTGACATCATCCACAAAATGCACTTTTGTTACCTTCTTCTCTTCTGGCAGTAGACTATTCAGGGTATTTATTGACTCAAGAAACAAAGGATTTCTCATCACTTATTTCTCCTTGGCCTTCTCCATAGGAAGGACACTAATCTTGATCAAGTCTTCTTCTCCCCAAGAGTCCAAGCTTGTGGTTTCAAGAGTCAAACTTGACAAAAATGATGTTGATGGCATGTGAGTGATAGGTGTGCTATCCATCACTTCTATCTTTATCTTAACAAGCATTTCAAAAGATGGTTCATTTGTTGGTTCCTTTTCTTTCTCCTCTTCATCTTCTTTCTCCCTTTCTTCTTCTTTCTCCTTTTCTTCTTGTCCTGTTAGATCCTCAATCAACACATCTTCTTGCTGCTTTGGTGAATTATCACCGCATAGTATTTCTACCTCTTGTGTACAAAATTGTGTAAGTCTTTTTCAGTGGTCACCATTGATATATCCACATTGTTAATCATTATTGTTTCATCTTCTTGTGTTTCGGGCATGGGCATAGACTTTATTTCATCTGTAGACACTGTCACTATGGGTATTGAATAGTGCAAACTTGTTGTTGGTGCATTAGTTATTTTTGACTCCTTGGCTTGCTTAGAGGGCACTTCAATTGTGGGAGCAGTAGGTGGATACATGTGTCTATTCAAGAACACTTTCTCAAATCCTTTCTCAGTCTCTTTGGCTACCAACTCATAGTCTTTATCCATTATCTATAGAGTTCTCAGCTTTGTTCTTAGATGCAGCTTCACCAAATCCAATAATAGTGTTTTCTCTTCTATTGAGCATGCATAGAGGCTTTCATCTAATATCTTTTCCCTTATTTTGAGATCTTCCTCAATAGCCCGTCTCTTAAAAAATTCTAAGATGTTCCATACACTGTCCAGAATAACTATCTTAAGCTCCAAGACTATCTTCTTGAACCTAATCATATGCTTTATTATCATACCATGGATCTCTGACTTATCAATCTCACTGTACTTATCATAGAAATTTCCTATCTAATCAATTATCTTGGTTTTCAATACTTAAAGACTTGGTTTGAAACCTACCTCAGGAGGTGCTTGAGTTTTCTTCCTTAGACTTTTGGTTGTCCTAGAGGATGGATGGATTGCACCGGTCTCCTTCTTCCTCTTTGGAATCTATCTATATTCAGGAGGTACTTTAGTGGACTCTAAGTCAATTGTATATGTGGGTGTAGGAGTGATATCATTAGTTTTCTCAATTTTTATTTTCTTCTCCTCAGGGTCATCTATTTTCTCTATTTTGGTTTCAATAGTGGATGCACTCTCAATTTTCATAGCTATCTTGGCCTCTCTTGCCTTATCTAGGTCTTCTTGGGTCACACCATGAATCTTTAAAATCTTTGATGTGATTTTTGAGGCTTTTCTCTTGGTCGCTGCACTGTTTAGGACTGCATCTACCTGTCTAGTTTTCTCCTCATATGTTCCCCACCTAGTCTCATTTGGATCCTTGGGCACTGTAAGGAGGAGTTGTGCATATGATTCCAAAACCTATTCCTCCACTTCATAACCAAGTGGATGAATCCACTTAGTTCTAGGCTCAACACCTTCCATACAAGTTATGTCTATTTCCACCATAAAACAAATACTCTCCTTATACTTTTCAACTATGCTTTTAGGTATCCTATACCTCATCTGCATCTTTATCCTGAATGTTTTTATCTCTAACTCCATAAAATATTTTAGAGAAGTCTTAGTTGATACCTTAAGTGATATTTGTGGCATAGTAGGCATGTTTTTATCAAGGTATAAATCTAAGACTTTTCTGACTATATGAAAGTACATATATATAACCAGTGATCCAAACTTGAATATTTTTCTCTTGTCATATTTGATTTCCCTTATGTTATCAATCAACTGTGTGCACAAGATATCACATAAGTTGAATTCTCCATTTTCTCTCACCAATCTGATGGATGCTAGAATAGTGGTTGCGAACACACTATTGACCCTATTTTCATGTTAAAATCTATACCCAAGTATCATAGACATCAATTTGATGTCTTTCTCCTCAATAGGCTCTATAGTCATGCCACACTTGTCACTGTGTGACTTACAAGCTTGCTCACCCAATTCTCTGACATCCTTACCAACTGGAAGAATGGTGCCTGTATTTGATAGTCCTGTCATCTCATAAATGAGATCAGCTGTGATTCTAACTAGAACTTCACCTATCCAAAATAGGTCATCATGAATTCTACTCAATAGGATCTTAATCCATTCGAATTCATAGAATTCATAGGCTATAGCATACTCAATGATTGGGCGATTCTCAAGGTGCACAAACTCATCCATAAATGTTTTATCATTGACTCAAGGTGTGACCTAATTCTATCTAAACCAACCGGTTCCTTTTTGCAATACACATATGCATGTATGTCTTCTACGTGCATAATTACGCCCATTGGGGCTCTAGAAAAGAATCCTTCTAGGTCATCTAGGGTGGACTTGAAGGGATGATTCTTAAACACATATCTTTTCCTTTCAGCAACATCAAAAACAACTGGTGTAGCCATGAATTACTTGATTTATTGCTTCACAAAGGTTTCCAATGGTTTCTAAATCATTGCATCTGAACTAGGGCTTCCAACAATCAATCTTCCTTCTTTGATGATAAATTCAATTGTAATTCTTCTCAACTCAACTACTAGTGCTCATGTGATCTCTAAACACTTAAACTTGATTGCAAATAGTGATAAATGAATCTACGGTGACTATAAAGTAGATTTCTACCATTAATGCTTGTTGCACAAACACAAAATGCAACTAAGAATTTTGTTGTTTGTTTCTGCTAACAATCAGGCAGTGTGCTCTTACATACTACTTCACATAGTCTCCAAATAGTTTTAGTTCAAGATGCATATGTAGAGGGTGAGTATACCAACCACGTAGGGGTCTAGAGATAATCTAGCTCCCCCTATGACCATGATGGTTAGTTTAACCATAAATAGGAGGTGCATCCATTGCGGATGCATCCTCAACTATTTCATCAACATTATCCTTCTTTTCTTCCTTTCAAATCAAGCTCGCATCCTCTATAGCTTGCACAAACTTGACTTCTCCTGCTTCATCCAATATTGATCCTTCTAACTTTTTAGGGCTTTCCTATCTTTGTGCTTTTGTTCTACGTAACCTAGAGATGTGTCTAGCCTTGTTACATGAGTGACAAATGATTGGAGGCCTGATATTCCTCGGTGCATTCATGTGGGTTACCATACTGCACTGTCTGGTTGTGTGACCAATATATTTTCATATCTAACATGTATTGTTCTGAGAATTTCTTACATTCTATTGTGGATGACTTCTCTAATTTTTCTAATTTGATTTGATCTACAATTCATATCTCTATGACCAAAATTATGGCATGAATAACAGTAACCATTGAATGGTCTTGCTATGTGTCCATGCTTGTTACAAGCATACCAAGTCTTGTTTACTGGCTTGTGCTCATCCTTAGGTGGTTCATCTTTAGCTTCTATATGATTTCCTATCTTCTTAGCTTCTATAGATTCTTCTGATGCTTTCTTTCTTGCTCGCATGTCATTGATCTAATTTTGTGCTTCATTGAATCCAATACCACTGGTGTCTCCTTTAACCTTCTATGCATACAATTGTGACTCTATTAGATCCTTACTTGTGTGTAATTTGTCAATGTGATTCTTTGCTTCAGTCAATTCAGATTCCACTTTCTTCTTGAAGTTTTCTAATTCCAAGATTTTCATGTTTTCTTTCCTTAGTTCTTCATCCAATTGCTTGTTTTCTTTGATATTCTCTTCATAGGCTTCTTGATTATTAAGTAAATTTTCATCTAATTCTTCAATCCAATCTTTTAGAGATGTGTTTTCCTTATTTATCTTTTTAACCATTTTTCCCAAATCACTTGTGGAATAGTCTTTCAAATCTTTTCTTAGTTTTTTGATGACTGCATGAGAATCACTAACCTTTTCTTTTAGTTCTTCAATTTCTTTTTCGGATCTATCAAGGTCTTCAAGAGCTGCTTCAAGATTCTTTTTCAAATGTTTCAATTATCACTTATTCATGATCTCCTCAAGTGGTTAAACTTATCTTCAGAGGACCAAAGCTTTGATACCAATTTTTAGGAATGGGAACACTAAGGTGGGGGGGGGGGGGGTGAATCAGTGTTCTATATATTATTACTTTTTGTTAACTCTTGAAACTAAACTTAAGTGCTTATGTACATAAATGAATATCAATGCAAGTAAGATAAACAACCATAAAAAATGGCACCAAATATGGTTACAGGGAAACCCAAATAGGTAAAAACCCCAGTAGGAATTGACACCCACTAAGAACTGCACTAGTGTTTTATGATCCTTGTTAGAAGATCTTGCAACCTTGTTAGGAGTTGTTCTTTACAATGCTTTTAGTACAATGAACTAGTCAAGGGTTGGACCCTATTAGGAGTCTTTTATAATTAACCTTGTTAGGGATGGGGACACATTTTTCTAGAGCTCACTACTCAAGTGGTGAAGGCTACCACCTTCTGGATCTCATATACACACTATATTTGCAAGGTGAATTGTTGTTGTGACACTGCTTGTCTGATTAGTTCCGTTTGTGTGCTAATGATTTAGCCTCTTGTAAAGCACTAAAACATTCTAACTACTCTTCACATACCTCTATTCTTCTCTTATCATATTTCTATTGTTCTTCCATGCTCTATTACAAAGGTGCATGTCTTATTTATATGCGCAAACAAAACTATTAACTAAGTTAGTCTTCAACCTATTACATACAATGCTTCCAAGTGAATTGGCACAAGCATGTTTACCAATATTATAATCGCTAATCAAAATACCAATAGTTGGCCCCATGCTCTATTCTGATCTACTGCTTACTATCTGTGCCACTTCAACTGGCTGTATCTTCCTCATACTCAATCATCTGATCATGCGCTCTTAGAATTAGCATGATTACATATCAAAAAGGTTATCTTCAAGGGCACATGCCAAAACTCAATCATACGCATGTGCGTTGATGCTCTATTCAACTGGTGCTCTGCTAAGTGTCCAGTCTTTCATACTTAACCAAATCTAATGTTCTAACTGATTGTGCTGACTCCATAACATCATATGACTTTGGTGCCATAATGAAAATACTATATCTTAGTCATATATATCAGTATAGTCAAATTTCCAACAAGACATACATGAACACAACATGACAGTGATAGAGATTGCTACTACCTTATCAGATGTTGAATTTGAAGATATCAAAACATGTACAATTGCTAAAGCAATGTGGGACAAAATCTCACTAGTTCACAGAGGAGATGTAAATTGAGGGAAAGAGCTCAAAGTCTTAGAGGAAAGTTTGATGACATGAAAATGAAAGAAGGTGAGAACATTTCACAGTATAGTAACTGAATCAAAGAGATTGTCAATGATATGAGAGGAGCATGAGGTGTTATTGATGAAGACACTCTTGTGAGTAAAGTTCTTAGAACCTTGCTACCTATCTATGCTATCAGAATCTCTGTAATTCATGAAATGAGATCTACACAGGTAACATTCTTACAGTTGATAGCCTAATTGGTAAATTGACTACTTTGGAGTTGAATAATTATGATAATAGTATTGTACCGAGTTTTGAATATGCATTTATGTCATCTTTGAAAATTGGTAAATCTAGTAGTAAACATATGATGAGAAAGAAGAGTGATAGTGACAATCATGAAGATGTACTTGAAGCACTTATTACTAGAAGATTGAAAAAAGGTAAAGGAAAATATAAAGAGAAATTACCTCTAGAATATTTTAACTGTAAATAAATTGGTCATATTGCACCCAGATGTCCTAATAGGAAAGGAGATGACAAAGACAATGACCAATCTAGTGAAAGAAAGTTTGATAGAAGAGATAACTGGGAACATAGAGGAAACCAACAGTATGACAAAAGAAACAACCAAGACTATAAAGACAAAGGCAAGAAGGCATGTTACCTAGTTGATAATGATGATGATGACACTGACACTGACACTGATGAAGACATTGAGGTGGTATTCATAGTTTTGAAAGAAGATTAAGAAGAAGAATAAATTTATGTAGAAACAACACTTATTTCTAAAGTTAGCAAGAATGATACATGGATTATTGATAGTGGACATCATATGATTGGTGATGAGGAAAAATTTGAATACCTTGAACACTATAATGGAGGATCTATTAAAATGGGTAATGATACACCTTGTCAAGTAAAAGGAAAATGATCTATCATGCTAACTAATAAGATCAAATGTGAAAATTCATATTGGGTAAAGGGTCTTAACTATAACTTGTTAAGTGTGGCACAGTTGAATAACTCAGGTCACCGAGTTGCATTTGAAAGTAGGAAGGTGAAAATCTATGATGGAACAAGAAAATTGGCCAGCACTAGTGAACAATCTAAAGGTAATCTATTCTATCTTGACAATGCTGAAACTTCTTGTTTAATGGCTAGGACTGATGATGTATGGTTGTGGCATAAAAGGTTATGTCATGTGAATTTTGACAACATGTTTAATATTAGTAAGAAAAGAAAATTTAGAGGCTTACCTAGCTTATCTAAACCTGACCATGTCATGTGTAAACAATGCCAAATGGGAAAAAGGTCAAAATCTAGTTTCAAGAGCAAGAATTATTCATCTAATGCTATTTTGGAGTTGGTTCACACCGACTTGTGTGGTCCTATGAGAACTTAGAGTTATTATGGGGACATATACTTTATTCTATTGTTGATTACTATTCTAGGATTATGTCGGTTATGTTTTTGAAAGCAAAATCTAAAGCTTTGAAGATTTTTAAATCATATAAAGCTAAAGTGGAAAAGGAAAGTGGAAAAGAGTTAAAATGCTTAAGATTTGATAAAGGAGGTGAGTTTATTTTTTATGAACTCACTAACTTTTGTAATGAGCATGGAATTAAAAAATAGGTTTTTGCATCGAGAATACCACAACAGAATGTAATTGCTAAAAGGAGGAATAGATCTATAGTTGATTGTGCTAGAACACTGATGATTGAAAAGGATGTTGCAAAAATGTACTCGAGAGAATTTTTAAGTACTACTGTATACACATTGAACCGAGTACAACTAAAGAAAGATTCAAATAAGACACCTTATGAGTTATGGTTTGGGTACACATCTAATGTAAGCTATTTTAGAATTTTTGAAAATAGATGTTACATTCTGAAAGATGATAAAAATAAAAAATTTGATTCTAAAGGTGATGAAGGAATATTCTTAGGATATTCTGCTAAGAGAAAATCTTACAAATTTTTGAATAAGGTTTCTAACAAAATGATTGAAAGTTCTAATGTGAAAGTTGATGAGTTTTTTGAGAAAAATGATGAAGAAAGCAGGAAGGAACCAGAAGACTATGGTAGATATAGATTCATTGAACTACCTAATGGTCTACCCAAGCAACAGACTGAAGCTACTAAACATCAGTTTGAGATCACCGAGCAATAAGATAAAAATACTGAGCATCAGCCTATAGACACCAAGAATCAGGAAATTGCTACCGAGGAAGATATTGATCCTACATCGATTAAAAAATAGAGAAGAGAGAAAGTGTTAGAAAAATTTGTGAGAAGACGCCATCCAAAAAATCAAATTATTGGAGACAAGAAATCTGGCATGATGACATAAAGTAAGTTGAGACAAAACACATGTTTAGTTTGTAAATTTGAACCTAAAAATGTTAGAGATGCACTTGAGAATGAGGAATGGATTAAAGAAATGAATGAAGAAATTAAACAAATAGAGAAAAATAAAACATGGACATTGGTATCGAGACTAAGTGACAAAAATGTTATTGGAACCAAATGGATATTCATAAACAAGTTGAATGAGAATGGTGAAGTGACTAGAAAAAAAGCAAGACTTGTATGCAAAGGATATGCACAAGAAGAATAAATTGATTATGGTGAAACTTTTGCACTAGTTGAAAGACTTGAAGGAGTTAGAATATTACTTGCATATGCTACACACAAAGGATTTAAAGTATATAAAATGGATGCTAAGTCAGCATTTTTTAATGGAATACTTGAGGAGGAAGTATACATTGAACAATCTAAAGGTTTTGTTGATCCAAATAAGAAGAACATGGTATGTAAATTGCATAAAGCATTGTATGGACTGAAAAAAGCATCGAGAGCATGGTATGAGAGATTACATTCATATCTTATCAATATTGGATTTTTCAGAACAAGTGACAACAACAATTTATAATTGAAAGGTGAAATTGATGAAAATATCCTTATTGCTGAAATTTTTGTTGATGATATTATATTTGGAGAAAATGATAATATTTGTAAATCATTTGTTGATGAAATGAGAAAGGAATTTGAAATGTCAATGTTTGGAGAGATTAAATTCTTTCTAGGTTTGTAAATTCTACAACAAAATGATGGGATATTCATTACACAATCAAAGTACATCAAAGAAGTGTTGAAGATGTTTGGAATGAAATATTCAAAACTAGTTGGTACACCTATGGTTACCAGATGTAAATTAACAAAGGATGATAAGTCAACCAAGGTAAATCAAACATTATATAAATTAGTGATTGGTAAATTGATGTATGTTATGTATATTAGACCTGATATTGCACATGCTATTGGGATTGTAGCAAGATTCTATGCTAATCCTAAGGAATCACATATGACTGCTATTAAGACAATTCTGAGATACTTGAAAAACACTAAGAATTATGGTTTATTATAGAAGAAACAAGATAATTTTGAACTACAAATTTACACTGATGTAGATTGGGCTGAAAATATTGATGATCGAAAGAGAACTATAGGTGGAGCATTCTTTTTGGGAGAAAGGTTAGTTACTTGGATAAGTAAGAAACATGCATGTATTTCTCAGTCTACTGCTGAAGCAAAATATGTTATTGCTACTACTAATTATTTAAATAATGCATGGATAAAATAACTTTTGAAAGGGATGAATGAAGAGGTCACTGATCTAGTGATTATATATTGTGACAACAAAAGTGCTATAAACATTTCCAAGAATCTGATGATGCATGATAAGACAAAACACATTGTATGCACCCTAAAATGGCTGCCTAGACTTTGGGCCCCCATTCAATAATTTATCAAATCCCTAAATCAATATTTTCAAAATCAACATTTTATCAAATATATCAATTTCCTTGATCAAATCCTATTTTATCATTATTTTTGATTATTTGCCTTGGGCTAACCATTTTGTCCTAAAGTCTTTATTTATTTAAAGCATTATTCTTATTTTATAAAAAAAAGAAAAGCACTTTTTGTCTCATATGGACACAAAATTCAACTCTTATTTTCTCATTGGAGGATATTTGTGCACATGGATTTCTCCTCTTTCAATCTCCACCCTTGATTAAATCTTTTGCCTCTTAATCTCCATGGTCCATTCTTTCTCATTTCTTATAAAAGGAGAGCTCTCTTCTCATTCTTAGATCCATCTTTTGAATACTAACCTTATGCTGCAGGATTTCTTGGAGACTTTGGAGCTTTTGGAGATCATTTCTTGCATTCTAGTTTCATTTCTTGCATCATAGCTTTCATGACATCTAACTTAGTTTCCTTTATGCTTTAGATTAGCTCACATAGCTTAATTAGCAAGGGTTTCTAATACTTGTATCTTTCATTTCCATAGCTTAGCTCACATCTTCTTTCTTAGTATAGCTTGCATTGCATTCTCATATTGATTCTTGAGGATATTGGCATTTTTTCCCTTGTCTCTTTGAATCTCCCATTGTGTGGTTTACTAGCAAGGTTGCATGCTTCAGTAACTCTAGCTGAGAGCAATATTCAAACAATCTTGTGACTCCATGCCTAGGGAGCTCTAGGTCGCTTTGTCAAGGTTTCCCATTCATGGATTCCCTTGGAAGTAATGACTTAGAGAAGTGCACTATTTAGTGTGTGCATTTTTGGTGCCGACTGTGGGGTAGAAAACTCTTGTTTTGTCCTTCATTTTATGCATTTCCGCTAATTTTTCATCAATATTTTGTTCTCTTGTTTTTTTGATAGAAATATCATGTGATAGTTTTCTAGTATCATGTGATATTTTCTAACATACTAGTGAGATATTTTACCAATTATAATATCACACTCCTCGATAGATTATATCGCACTATTGTTCTATTTTCTGTCACACGCAGGTAGCAGGAATTATCACCTAGAGATATATTATCGCACTAGTACAGGATGAAATATCACACGACTATTTCTCTGATAGAAATATCACCCAGGCCTAGCAGTGAGCAATTTTTGTCATTTCTTTGCAAGTTCTACTTGGTTTTGATTCAGATTTTTGATTTGCTGTTGTAGGACAGGGGTCTATTTGTAGATTTCATTCAATTTTTGATGTGCTAACCCTTGTAGGGCTAATGAGTGGTGCTTGTAGGTGCTCCTATTGCTTGATTATTTTCTTAAAAATGCATGCACAAGGGCTACTAACAATTTTTGCAGGGCTGCCCAAAGCTTAAGAACAAATCAAGTGCTTGTTTAATTACTTTCTTTTGAGTGTGGCATATACTAGTTGTTTCATTTAGTAGGCACTTAATATCTTGTTGTAAGAATCTTTGGGTGGTAGGAGAAGTATGCTCTTCACCCTTGTGGTGAACCAGAAAATCTTGACCCATCTTTAAATTTTGAAAGCAAGAGGGTAATTGAACCTTTTCTTGGTGTGTTTGGGAGATATTTTTGAGCTAGGAGATTATGCTCTTCACCCTTGAGGTGAAACAGAAATCCTGACACTCAAAGGTTGATCCACTCTTTGTTTAGCTTTTAGAATTCTTTAGCAGGCCTACTCTTGAGCAATCAAGAGGAACGACCCAAGTGGGGACAAGATTTTTGCCGGCTATTCCAACCCACTATAAACTCAAGGCTATCAAGGACACAAAACCTTGGTAGATGTAGTACTTGTCTTTGCTTGATGTGAGTACTTGTGGGATTGTGACCATGGGGAAAGTGTTGAGCAAGAATTCTTAAGGTACTCTTGTGGCCATGAGGTCCAAGTCCCTTTGGGGAGAAAGAGGGGTATTACGAATGGAAGCCCTTATTAAGAACCATAGATAGAAGCCACCCTATTTTTCCACTTAGCTTCTTGGTGCAAGGATTGATCCAAGGGGAATAACCTGGATCACCCCAAGATTACTCACCATCTGTGTTCCTTTGGTTGTGTCATTGGCACTTCCATGACAAAGCCAATATCTATTGTGGGTAACCACTTTGTGTGAGGCAATGGGACATCAAGTGTGGGCCAAGTTGTTAAGTATTAAGCCATTGAATTTTTAGGCTAGTAAATGCTTGAAGTGTTCTCACTATGATCTACCTGTGTAAACATTCTCAAACATCAAACATCATGGTAGCATTCATAGGATTTTATTGCTTTGATATCACAATTGCTTGTCTTGGCAAGGTTTCTTTTGCCCTTGTGCAAGTGTTTTATGACATGTTTGATCACCTACTATTTGCAAACCTGCCTATTTACTACTATCATTATGCTTGAAATAAAAAAATCCAACCTTCAAACTAAAATTTTGAACAAACTTCCCTTAAAAATGAGATATTTAGCACTCATTGGTCAAGAGTCGTATGATCCTAAAATAGTATCACGCACTGTACTGAAAATTATCATGTGATAGTTTGTCACTGGAAGACTATCACACTGCTTTCCTAGAAATTATCATACAGGCTGCCTAGAAACTATCATCCTGCTTACTGGAAAATATCGCCTGCTTAAAAATTATTGCACTATTCTCCTGGAAACTGTCACACAGAGTCTTTTTGCTGCTTGTTTGGTTTGTGCAATTTTTTAGTCTTTTCTTTAGTTGACCAAATTTTAGAAGGTGACTTACTCTGCTGCTAGAAACTTGTTTGAACCTCGGGTTCCTGATTTTAGACCTCTTGAATTAGTGTTCTCTGATTTTACAAAGTAGTCGTGCTTTGCATCGATAAGTTAGAGATTATCCTTGTTGAAAAAGTACACATTTAGATTCTTTGGTAACATGCTTGGAGAGTTTTAGTACTCTTTTATCCAATTCACTTTCATCAAAATTCAATTTCAATTATATATTTTGGTTAAATCCACTTTCTTGGCCCATATGTGTTAGGATACTCATCCTTTTATTATGCACCTCTATGGCAGGATTGGTTTACACCTTTTGCAGCTTTTTATCTTACCATCTCTTTTTGGACTATTGAACACTTTCACTATCCTTGTTTGGTATTGACATTTCATAAGGTCATCTTATCACCAAGGGTCTTTTCCTTTCATGTCTTTTATGACAAGGTACCAAGTTAGTCAAGGAAAATGACCTCAAGTTGTCTTTGAACAATTACCCTTAGTCCAAACTCGTCAAAAGTGAAAGGGGAAGAAACTCATCTTTGATCAATCACCTAGGAGTGAGTCTAAGGCTTGGTTTGACCCAAAGAGCAATCCTAGTGAGTTGAGTACCTCTTTACCATCTTCTCAATCAAATATGGACATGAGTTACACTTTGACTAGGAGACAAAGAGAAGCAATGGATCAAACTCTTGATGACATTTTCCAAAGACATAGGGATAACATGTTGTTTGGTGATGACAACCAGCTGGAATCACCCCTTATTAAATCAAGATATCTAGATGCCCATCAAAGAGCTGAAAGACACTATGCACAAGCTCACCAAGATGCACGGTCAAAACATGAAGACCAAACAATGAATCTAGTGATGCTCATGTGAATGCCGCATTCACTAACGGCTTGTTCAAACACTCATGGTCCAACTCTCTACTCAAAACAACCTCAAGATATGCTAATGAAAGACTTAAAATAATTGAGCATGAAAAGAAAGCTTTTTGGATGAACAAGCCACCAAAGAAGAAAGGTTTAGACACCTAGAGAAAGAGCAACAAGCCTTGTTGGAATTGAGAAGAAAAGAATTCCAAGAAGAGCAAGATAGGCTTTTAGCCCAACAACTCAATGACCAATTTAACAAAAGGGGTACCAACAGTGGAAACAACTCTCCACCCTCTACTCCCTCAAGAACCCCAAGAAGTAGAAGGCGGTCAAGGACTCCTTCAAGATCTCCTAGTCCTAGAGGAAGAAGGATTTCACAACATAGGAGATGAACACATCCTAGGACCTCAAGACAACCCTCCCAATGAGCTCATCATGGCTCTCAACATGGAGGAAGTAGTAAAAGTTTTGATGATCAAGATTTTATGAGAATGCAACAAGAGCCACTATTCCAACAATATGTGGAGAAGTATCTTGATCAAAACAAAGATAGGTTCCTAGAGAGTTTGATTAACAAGGGTGCTAGAGTCCCTTACAACTTTGATGTGGATAGGAGAATCAAGAAACAATGGCCTTCTCAAGAGGAGGAAATCAAGCAACTCAAACGAATGATGGAAAAGGTGTTGGTGCCTAAAAGTTCCTTTTCACTTGATTCTATTTGTCCCAATCCTTTCGACAAAAGTGTGACTATGACAGATTTTCCTAGGAAAGTTGAAATTCCTCAATATGACAAGTATGATGGCAATGGTGACCCACATGATCATGTGCGTTAGTTTTACACTATGAGTTTTGAGTTCCACCAAGATGACTCTTACCTTATGAGATTATTTCCAAGGATCCTCAAGGGCCAAGCCATCGAGTGGTTTACCAACATAACCCCTCCTGTCAAAACTTTCAAAGAACTTGTCCATAGATTTGTTCAACATTTTGCATACAACTTATCATAATCAGTCACTATGTTGGACTTATGCAATTTGAAACAAAACCAAGGGGAATCCTTTGTGACCTTCTTGCAAAGGTGGAGACAATTGTGCTCCCGCTATTCTAGGACTATTCCTGAGCATGCAAGGATTGACATCATTGTTAGTAATTTGGTGCCTAAAATGTGTTATGATGTTCAAAAAATGGTCTTTGATTCCTTTGATACTATGGTCGAGACAACATGTTGAATAGAGGATGTCTTCAAAGGACAAGGCATTTTGACCAAACATAGCAATAACAACAATGGTCAAAATCCTAACAATGCCAATAAGGACAAAGGCAAGCACTCACACTGGAATAAGAATAAGCAAGTAGTCAATGATGGAGTTGTGGACTCTTCCCAAACCAAAGATCAAGGAGTCCTACATTTGTCTAGTGCAGTCCAAGATATGAAGCTCAATACATCCTCCAACCAACAAGATAATAAACCTAAGTATCAAGAAAAGCCCAAGAAAAAGTTGAGACAATTCTCTAAATTGGGTGATTCCTATGAGGATGTTTTCAAGACCCTTATTGCCAATAATCTTGCACAACCACAAGATCTAGCAAAATTTCACATACCTGATGTGAAGCCACATTGGTGGAATGAAACATCTTTCTACAAATACCATAATGGCTTTGGACATGACATTGAACATTGCTGGAAGCTTAAGCACCTCATTCAGGATCTTATTGAAAGTCGTAAACTTCAGATTGATGGGTTGAATACAAATGAAGACCACAAAGAATTCAAGGAACCTTTGCCCAAATATGAAAAGGGGGAAACCTCTCAACCCAAGAATGGAAAAGTTGCAATCAACTATACCTATACAGATGTAGAAAATGTGGTTAATATGCTTGAGATTGTTGAGGAAAATGTCAACATGATGCGAAACAAAGATTATTATTTATGATGTGGGCTCTCCTCCTATATTTGATGAAGAACTTGTGGTGGTGCTTAGGGCTCCTCACTCTCAAAGGTCATCCCAAGCTCTTAACACTATCACCAGAAGCCAAAGTCAAGGTCCCATGGTTATTAGAGGTCCTAGTTCCAACCAATCTAGCAAACCCAAATAGGTGACATTCAAGAATGTCACCACCAAGTCAACAGTCAATCTTGAAATGAGCTACAATCTTGTTGACCAGTTACAAAGAACACCAGCTTAAATCTTAATTTTTGAACTCCTAGAATTGTCTCCAAGACATAAGCGTGTCCTTGAGGATGCTTTGCATACAACCAATATTCCTAAAAACATAGATGTTGACCAATTCCAAAACATGGTTAACCACCTTGCTAGCCCTCATTACCTCACATTCTTAGAAGAAGATGACAAAGCCTGCCTTGAGCCATCCGCATAATCTTTCCCTTCATATTGAAGTCATGATTCACAAGACCCATGTCAGGCATGTGTTGATTGATGGGGGTGCTGGGCTCAATATTTGTTCCTTAAGTTTGTTGAAAATACTGGGTTACTCTGATCAAGTTATTGATACTCATAAGAAAATCACCATTAAAGCCTATGATGAGGCAGAGAGAAGCTCCAAAGGCTTGGCCATCCTTCCTGTCAGGATTGGCCCCGTTGAAAAGGACATTTTGCTCCAAATTGTTGATGCTGGTCCTTTAGCCTACAATATTCTTATTGGTAGACCGTGGATCTATGACATGCAAGTAGTGTTTTCCACCTACCACCAATGTGTTAAGTTCCCCTATAATGGAGGAGAAGTTTGTATACCCGGGGACAACACATTATCTGTTAATGCAATATCAGCAGGGACCCATGTTCCTCTCAATAGAGAAGTAGAAGATTTTGATGCCACTTTAGCATAATGTCAGAATAAGTTCAAAGCCATAGACCTTGGTATGGGAGGTTATCAAATTGACTCCTTTACAAAACTACTAGTCTCACCTAGGTCCTATGGTAAACCTTCACAAGAGATGCATCCCTCATTTTCAGCAATGACTCTGTTTGATACATTTGTAGAGTCCTCAGTACCCATCCAAGATGAAAAAGAAGAGGTAGCTATCAGAGATTAGATTTACAAGGAGGAAAAATACCAACATAATGAGAATTTCTCCCCATATCCTAAAGCTTATGGGAGAGGATACACTCTTGTCAAGAGTATGGGCTATCCAGGTCATGGTCCTCTCAGTCATAGATTAGATGCTAAGGTTGAGCCACTCAATCATGCTCTCTTTGGCCGCAAAGTTAAGACAATAGTTGGCCTAGGTTTTGAAAGTCAAAATAAGAAAAATGCTCCTATCCTTGTTGCGACAGATAGTGATGATGAATCTAGCTACATACCCAATTTGCAAAATCAACAAGATAGGTGTGAAGATTGGGTCCCTTCCACCAATCTCCTTTAGGGAGATTTAGATGCTCTAGTTATCAATCCAACAATTTTAGACCTAGAACAAGAAAAATCCACTATTGAGGATCATGTTGAGGACCCTATTCAAGAACATTAATACACAAATGGAATTCAAGAAGGTGTTACCCTTGGTGACATAAAAGCCTCTACCTCAAGGCCTAAGAAATATGCTTGGTGTAAACATCCCAGCCGGGATTCAAATATAGACTCACATGAGTATGAGTGGGAGACTCTTTCTAATTGTTCTATAGTTGACATGGACATTGATGTTGTCCATACATATGGTTCCCAACCTGAGGTAGCTAACGAGTCTAGTGTAGGATTAGAAGATTGGAATCCGCAAGTCACTTTAGCAGATGATGCTTCACTTGGTAGGATAAGTCCTGATTTGGGTACCTTAGAGGGATACTTGACAGATCCTAACTCTGTAATCACCAGAGATGATATCATTTGCATACATAATATTAAACTAGTCATTGATCTACGCCTTTCCAATCCTCACTTAATTGATTGGTCTCAGCGCTATCAAGAGCCTTAGCTCCTAACCTTTTAAAATGACTATGAGATAGCATGTTACCTAAATGCCCTTGAACCTATAGTCTCTTCCACCAAGGAACCAACTACAAGCATGATAGAACTAGATATCAAGTACCTTAGTCGCAAAATGAAAAGAAAAGAAAAAAAAGAATAAGAGTTCTGATGGCAAAAACCACTATGTGGCGGTGTCAGAACCTAAAAAAGTAAAAATAAAGGACGTATCTAAGGGTGAAAACCTCTCTGAGGCACCCAAAGATGAGGTACTTCATCATCTTCCAAGTTACTTTTAGGATAGGTCTTCAGTGCTTGTTGAGCCTACATATCCAGTTAATCTGAATACACCAGAGGCTCCACAAATTGTGCATTTAGCTTAGTCTCTATCAACACAAGAAAAAGAAGCATATACAAAGTTTCTATAGACCAAGAAGATTAATTTTGCTTGGAATTATTCAAACATGCTAGGATTGGACACTAGTCTCATTATGCATCACTTGTCCATAGCTCCAGGTATCAAACCAGTAAAATAGAAATTGAGGAAAATGCATCCTCACATAGCTCTTCTTGTCAAAGATGAATTAGAGAAACTCCTCAGTGCAGGATTTATAAGAGCCATTAATTATGTTGAATGGATATCCAATATTGTACCTATTTCAAAACATGACAAGTCCATCCGTGTTTGAACATACTTTAAAGATCTTAATAAAGCATGCCCAAAGGATGATTTTCCACTTCCAAACATAGACATGATAGTGGACATGACCATGGGTTATGAGATCTATTGTTTGATGGATGGATTTTTTGGGTATAATCAAATCAAAATAGCTCCTGAAGACCAGGAAAAGACTGCATTCACTTGTGCATGGGGAACCTATTTCTAGAACATCATGCCATTTGGATTAAAAAATGTCAGAGCTACTTATCAAAGAGCTATGACTACTATCTTCCATGACATGATCCATAAGAATATGGAAGACTATGTGGATGACACCTTGGAAAAATCCAAGAAAAGTGATACACACCTAGGCGATTTGGAAGTAATTCTAGATCATATGTAATAGTTTCAATTGAGATTAAATCCCAAAAAGTGTGCATTTGGAGTCACCTCTGGAAAACTCCTAGGATTTATCATTTCAGTTAAAGGAATAGAGATGGACCCCAAGAAAGTTCAAGCAATAATGGATATGCCACCTCCCAAAAACATCAGTCAAATGAGGAGTCTTCAAGGATGCCTTCAATCTATAAGGAGGTTTATTTCACAACTAGCCGATAGAGCTCAACCCTTTAACAAGACTTTACAAAAAGGGGTTAAATGTGTCTAGAATGAAGATTGTTAGCAAAGCATGGACCAAATCAAGCAATACTTGGCCAATCCTCCAATATTAATGCCTCCTATCCTAGGAAAACCACTCATACTATATGTGTCAGCAACATAATCTTCCCTGGGGGCATTATTGGCTCAACTTGATGATACTGGAAAAGAAAGAGCTATATACTACATCAGCCGTACTCTTGTGTCATATGAGGTCAACTACACTAGTATTGAAAAATATTGCCTAGCAGTGGTGTTTGCTTCCCAAAATTTGCAACATTACATGCTTGTGCATACAATACACCTCATTGCAAAAATTGATACTCTAAAATGCTTGCTTGGTAAGGCTGCTCTCACGGGTAGACTTGCTAAATGGATGATGATTCTTTCAGAATTTGACATAGAGTATGTTGAGTGTAAGGCTATAAAAGGACAAGCCATTATAGACCAATTGGCTGATTTTCCAATCCAAGACAAAGCACCAATTCAAGTTGAATTTCCAGATGAGCACATAATGTACATGACTGCAAGAACATGGAAGATATTCTTTGATGGCTCTTTCATGCAAAATGGTTCAGGTGCAGGAGTGTTGTTTGTTTCACCTCATGGGTACACAATTCTTAAGTCTTACAAACTATTGTTCCCATGCACAAATAACATTGTTGAGTATGAGGCCTTAAAAAATGGACTAAAAATGGCCATAGAGTGGAGAATCACAAAGCTGCATATTTATGGGGATTCACAATTGATAGTCAACCAAGTTAATGAAGAATATCAAACAAAAGATGAAAAATTGGTACCTTAAAATGGTTGATTCATTGCGACGATACTTTACCTTTGTTACATTTCAACAAATCCCTAGAGCAAAGAATAAAGTAGCTAATGCTATGGCTACATTGGCTTCACTTCTTCAACTAGAGTAGCATGAGTCTAGATTTGAATTCCCAGTGGAAGAACTATGATACCCTATCTATGACTCCTAAGAAAGCCAAGTTGTTTGTACCCTTATTGGACATGATTCATCCCACTATGGTGCCATTTAATCATACCTTCATGATGGTACTATTCCTGAAACCTTCAATCATTTTGAATGAAGAAACCTAACCCAAAATGCCTCTCACCACACCCTTATCTCTGGTGATCTGTATAGGAGGGGTTTAGATGGGACACTTCTTAGGTGTTTAGAAAAGGATGAGTCCAACCAAGCATTAGTTGACATTCACGAGGGCATTTTTGGAGGACATTCTAATGGTCTTGCCATGGCCCAAAGGTTTCTTAGGGTGGGGTACTATTGGCCTACCATGCAGACAGATGCAGTAGCTTTTGCTAAATCTTGTGAAAAGTGTTAGAAACATGGAAACCTGATACATGCTCTAGGCAGGGAGCTTATTCCTTCTATTTCTCATTGGCCATTTCAGCGCTGGGCCTTTAACCTTGTTGGGTAGATTCATCCCAACTAATCAGGTGGACACAAACTCATTATCACTGCTACTGATTACTTTACCAAATGGGTAGAAGTTGTCCCACTTTCTGTTGCCTCAGACAAGATAGTTTCTTTGTTTATTTTGAACCATATCATCTATCGGTATGGAGTGCCTTTTGAAATAATCACTGACAATGGAGGCCAGTTTAAAAACAAGGACCTTAAACATCTCTGCAATAAATTCAAGATAGAATAGCATTGGTCCTCCATTTAATTCCCACAAGGAAATGGACAAGCAGAGGCTTCAAATAAGACCATTCTCAAAATCCTCAATAGAACAGTTCACAAGAATGGTAGAGATTGGCATCTACAAATAAATCTGGCCTTGTGGGCCTACAGAATGAGCATTCATACTCAAATAGGGGCTACTCCTTTTTCCCTCACTTATGGTGCTGAAGTAGTGTTACCTTTAGAGGTGGAGATTTCTTCTCTTAGAGTTTCCCTTAAAGGTCTAGTGACAGATGAAGACTACCGCACCATGAGGTTACAAGAACTAGAACTTCTAGATGAAAAGTGTAAAGCATCTTTTGACCACATGAGACTACCAAAAGTGTATGTCCAAAGCATTCAATAAGAAGGTTCACCCTAGAGAATTTCAAGTGGGGGATCTTGTCCTACGAGAAAACCCTAAGAACCAACAACATAGAGAGAAAAAGGGGAAATTTGAACCTAATTGGCTTGGACCATACATCATTACTGCAGCTTTTGGTACAGGTGCTTATTTACTATCTGATCCAAAGGGGGAACAACTCCTTGATCATATCAATGTTTTGCACCTCAAGAAGTTCTATCCATGATGCCTATTCTGTCTAGTGGCATCCTTTGTACATATTTATTGATCCTGAAAAAATTCCAAAAAAATTCATATATGATGCTAAAAAAATCCTAAAAAGCATATAAAGTCTTGAAAAAAATACAAAAAAATAAATAAAATAAAAAAATATCAAAAAAATAGAAAAAGTGCCTTGGTGAAAACCTGGAAATAGGCACCTTGGTAGCAAAAATACAAAAAAATTAAAAAATAAAAAAAATCTCCAAGTGGTGAAAACCTGGAAACAGGGGCTACTTGAGGCCTTTGCACCCTTGTTTCTTAGCATGCATCCTCGACACTTAACTCTTTTCCATCATGCCTTGACCTTGTTGCCTTGGTTTGGTATTGGTCTTTGACTTTGTCTAGGGGGTATAAGTGTGTTAGCTTTGGTCTCTAGGATGCGTTGGTCTTTAGGACATCTTGCAAATGGTGTTTTTTAACACTACCATAGCATCAAGTGTTTCTCAACACTTATCAAATATCTTACCCGCAGTCTAGCATGATATGGTATTTCTCACTGGCAGATGTAATACTCAAAGTTTGACACTATGACCTACACGCATGCACTTAAACACTTGACTCGCTGAGACTTGTTTGAATTTATTTCTTTGTGTGATGTCTATGATGATTTCTTTGACAAGTGTTCTTTCTCTAAGAAGTTTTTGATGATGCATAGCTAGAAGACTGGGGGCATGAGGGCATGTTTTATTGCTTTTTCTACTTGTGGGTATATTTTGTTAGTCCTAATTTTCATTAGCATTTATACTTATTCCACTTGACAATAGGATCTACAAAGTATTATCCTTGACTATTTATGCAAGTGCATACTTCTAGCCATCTTGACTTTCCTTGTGTCTCGATGTGAGTATAATCTTGCTATACTAAACTTAGGTAATCTCACTGCACTATTCATCTTGACCTATATGTCTTTGATGCTTAGGTGGGATTCGCACATATCTATTTGATATAAATTATATTCAGATTCACATAGTCATACTAGTGTGCATTGTATGATCTTACAACACTACCAATAATGCTTGATGATGAATATTAGAGTCTAAAAGCTTTGTGACCTTGCAAGTAAACCACTTTTCATAGTAGTTTGTATTTTTAGGTTCATATTAGTTTAGTTTTGCATCTTGCATATGGAGAGAGCTCTCCTTTTCATCTTTCGAGGACCTATCGATCAACTGCGCTCACCTTCCTTTTCTTGATCATATCTTTCACTCCTTGTCTTTCACATCATGTCCTATTCTTGTCATCACAAGGGGTTAATCTTATCATCATATCTATATCATAAAGAGATCATTTTTAGAAACATGAGTCTATATCATCAACATGAGAACTAAACATACATCTATGAGAGAGATTATACATGAGCATATATGACATACATTTTGAGCTATATGACAAGACAATATAAAAAAATGAAACATCCATCACAAGTGGGACAAGTACACAAGATATATCACCAATCTAATAGTCTCATATATATAAACAAATGTTATGATACAATGTGGGATACAAAAATATGGATCAAGTCCCAGGATATGTCTCTATACATCTATCCTAAACCTAAACCTAGGACTCGCTACCACCATCATGTGGTGCTAGTGGTGGAGGAGGTGGTGCCATGTATGGTACTATATTGGATCTCCCAACTATAGCAGAGTAGGGTGGTTCTCTCTAACCCTATGGCATAGCCTATATATAGAGCCCATGATAGTATGTAGCTCACGCTACCTCTCTTCGTGACTCTGCAATAGCAACCTGTATAGTCCTATCCCACCGCTCAAGCTTAGCTCTCAGATCTATCAGTTGCTTCTCTCTAACCGCTATGGTGATGCATAACTGTTGCATCTCCATCTCCAGAGCCTAGATCTTGGCTCTCAGATCCTCTCCTCCTGCAGGCTGATCCTGCCTAGCATCCACTCGATGGTGAGTTGGCCTCACCCCGTCATCACCCTCTTTTGCAGAACCCTATCTCCATGGCCATTTTCAGCCACCTGATTGAGAGATCTAACCAGTCTCTCTCCCTCTCCCTCTCCCTCTCCCTCCTCCATCTCCTCCATCTCCTCCACCCCCATGCCATACACCATGGGTGAGCAATCAAATCCACTGCTAACCAAACCCCATGTCCCTCAGGTCTGCTCACCCTGGATCATCAAGATCCTAAACGCATCATAGTCTAGTCACTCAAGGTGCTCTAATGAGTAGCATAGGAAAGTTCTCCTACAATCCATTTAACCCAAACTAGATGTCAGAACATATCATGATGGATGTATAAAATCAGTATAAAACATCTTAAAAGCAAACATTGTCAGGACCCATGCCATTTTGCTCAAAAACATTAAAACATGTTATTTTTCTATACTGTGCAACACTATTTTTTGACTAAGTATCGTGTGATACTTTCTTCAATAGCAGTGCGATGGTATCTTTTCCTACGATTCTTCACATAGCATCACACAATATTTCATCTAGTGTTGTGTGACACTGGATTCAATAGCGGTGCGATACTATTTTGTCCCACAAAGTATCACACAATAGAGATCCTCAAAAGGTGCGATACTTGCAAAGTATTGTATGAATTTTCATATGAAGAAAATTTGAAAAGTTTTTAAAACTTTAAAAACATGTTTTAAATTGACATTAAAGCTCATAAATGACCAACAAAGTGAGTTTTTTTGAAAACATACCAGAGCACCATACTACGGAGGCCGGTTGTGCAACCGGGTGCGCTCAAATCGATGCCTCTAGACTAGGATCGCTACTTGCTTGGCCATTTTCTCTCTCTAAAGCTCTCAAGATTCTCAAATCACTAAAAGACAAATGATTTTGAAAATGACCTTTTTACCCCCTTTTATAGCATTTTGACTTTTTGACCTAATTTTCAAAACACCTTGGAATTGCGTGAAAATTGCACCCCTAGATAATTTCGACATCCTGAATCCATTTTTGGGATTGAAATCAAAATCCAAGTTCATATTGATAGTCAAAATCACATTTCAAATTTTCTCCTTCTTCTGCACAGTTGGTTGACCATTTGAGACCATTTGAGGCAGATCATTTGATCTTCGCTGGGGCATCTTCATTTCTTCACCCCCATCTCTTTCAACCTTATAGTCTTTCATTCATCTTCATTTGATTCATCTCTCTGAGGTTTGACTTCATTTTTATTCTATATCTTTTCTCAGTCAAACCTAGTCAAACTAAGGCATGTCTTCATTGCTTGATGGTTATCCTATCATGTTTCATCCTTGATTATGATTTCTAGCGACTTGATCAAGTTTATCAATTTGTTGTTCTCCTCTACTTGGCTTCAATTCCGATTCTGAGGGGGCAGTACCTATTAGCTTTAATCTTTGATTCAACTTATCAATTGAACCTTGAGATTCTTATCTCTTATTTTAGACTTGACAATTACTTATATACAATGGTGATTGGCCTTGTCTTTCAGCTTATGCTTACCTTTGTCCTGATATGTTCCCATCTGTCAAACACATGTCTGGATTGTGTTGTGATCCCAAATCGATCTCACATTTCAATTTCATTCTTTGACCACATGTAATCCCAGATCAATTTCACATTAGTCAAAGAGGGGCAAATGTATGCACCCTAAAATGGTCACCTAGACTTCGGGCCCCCATTCAACAATTTATCAAATCCCTGAATCAATATTTTCAAAATCAACATTTTATCAAATATATCAATTTCCTTGATCAAATCCTATTTTATCATTATTTTTGATTATTTGCCTTGTGCTAACCATTTTATCCTAAAGTCTTTATTTATTTAAAAGGAATTTCCTCCCCTTTTATTAAATAAAAAGCCCCCACTTTTCCTCTTATCCTAAGTTGCACAAATAAAGCATTATTCTTATTTTATAAAAAGAAGAAAATAACTTTTTGTCTCATATGGACACAAAAGTCAACTCTTATTTTCTCATTGGAGGATATTTGTGCACATGGATTTCTCCTCTTTCAAGCTCCACCCTTGATTAAATCTTTTGCCTCTTAATCTCCATGGTCCATTCTTTCTCATTTCTTATAAAAGGAGAGCTCTCTTCTCATTCTTAGAGCCATCTTTTGAATACTAACCTTATGCTACAAGATTTCTTGGAGACTTTGGAGCTTTTGGAGATCATTTCTTGCATTCTAGTTTCATTTCTTGCATCATAGCTTTCATGGCATCTAGCTTAGTTTCCTTTATGCTTTAGATTAGCCTACATAGCTTGATTAGCAAGGGTTTCTAAAACTTGTATCTTTCATTTCCATAGCTTAGCTTGCATTGCATTGCATTCTCATCTTGATTCTTGAGGATATTGGCATTTTTTCCCTTGTCTCTTTGAATCTCCCATTGTGTGGTTTACTAGCAAGGTTGCATGCTTCAATAGCTCTAGCTAAGAGGAATGTTCAAACAATCTTGTGACTCCATGCCTAGGGAGCTCTAGGTCACTTTGTCAAGGTTTCCCATTCATGGATTCCCTTGGAAGTAATGACTTAGAGAAGTGCACTATTTAGTGTGTACACACATATCTATTAAGTATCACTATTTTAGGGAATAAGTACAAGAAAAGCAAGTGAAACTAGAGTTTGTGAAATCTAAAGAACAACTTGCAGACATATTCACTAAACCCTTACCAAAGGATATATTTGAGTACTTGAGAACTAGACTAGGGGTCCATCCCTTGTCTTTCAATCATTGAGGTGATTAGGAGGTTGCATCAACCTATACTTTATCAAAAAATCAAATGATGCTGATGCATACTGTTCACACTTTAGGATGAACCTAAGGTTGTGAAAGCTAGAATAGAACACTGCATATCAATATATGAAGGTACTTAATTTGAAATGAACAATAGAGATGTTTTGGCTATGAAGAGATAATTTCATATGAAATATCAGCTAGAAAGAATACAAAGAAGGGAGAGAAAGAATCAATGAAATATTTATCTACAAGGGAGACTAAATTAGAGAAGAATCAGAAAGGAAGAAGATCAAATCTGCAGGGAGAGTCTACCTAAAATGTTGAAATGCTATGTAGTGATTAAACATATTAAATGATCAAGCTAGGGAGAGCTTACTGAGCTACATCATTTACTAATGGAGTTGTAGTAAAAATATTTGCTATTCTATGGTATATTTCATATTTTTGATGCCATCAATTGCAAATGGAGAGATTGATAACCTACAACTGATTGAATAACTTGATGAACTAAATGGACAAGTGAAAGACAGTGATTGCAGATCACCGAGCTACTAAAGTGATATGTAAGGAAATTAAATCAGTTAATATGTATTGTCATTGATGTCAACTAGTTTTGACTATACTTATCATGATGGTTACAAGCATCTGAAGTAGAAAATGGTAAAGGAATGAGATATCTACATGAGAAAGAGATGGATATGAAAGATATGGCTAAGGTATACATTGGGTAACTTATTGAAGAGTCTATGGCATCATGTTGTTGACTTGATTATATTACATAAATTTTTTATGAATTAGAGACTAGAACTGAACAAGTTTATTTGGTCAGTAATTAAAGATTTTTGTATACATCGAGCTAGTGTAGTGTATACTAAGTAACAATAATAACTGAGTTAGTATTCACCGACACAATCTGTATTAACCAAGTGAGAGAAATAATTAAAGTTTATAACAACTAACTAAATTGATGAGCTGGTAGATTGCTTATGATTCTGAGGTAAAAGATTAAGTTAGTTATGATGATCTAACGGCTGACCAAATTCAAGAATGATCGAATGGAGAAGGATGAAACGTGTTATAGACACAACTCTTGAGGAAGATTAAAGTGGAAAAATGGATGATGAATATTAAGAGGAAAAATATAATGGATGAGAAGAAACTAGTTTATGAAGACTATTTATTTAGAGATATGAGATTCATTATTAAGTCTAGGATAATTAACTCTGCAGGAGAATTCACATGGAAGAACTATTTTTCATGTACTACTGATCAAACAGGTTACAGACAGAACTGAGCAAAATTGCAGACATTACCAAGCATTAGAGAATTATTCACCAAGCTAAATAAGTTGGAGGATATGAAGGATTGAACTAAATATTGATCAAAGGAGGTATTTTGAGCTTAGCATAGATATGAAAATCTACAAATCTTAGTTGTATTTAAATCAGATCACTACTATATCAGTTTAACCATTGTTACAACAAAATATCTTAATCGAGTGGACTTAACAACCTTATTTATATTTCAATATGACATTCCTTGAATGTTGTTGGTTTTCTTTTTGACCCCATAGTGAATTCTGGTCAAGAGTTAGTTGTTAGTGATAAATCCTTTAACGGGGTCACACCTCAAAGTGTGTTTTGTAACCTTTCTCACTTTGGAAGAGTAAAATATTTTGGGTTACCGATCCCTGGTGGTTTCTCCCTTAGTAGGGTTTCCAAGTTAAAATCCTTGTGTTATGTGTATTTGATGTGATTGAATTATTATTTTTCTTTATACATTTCATATCTAGATTAATCGGTAAATACAATATTGAATTTATTGGTATTCAGTAAATGAACAAAAAGTTATTATTGATAGCTTACTGAGTTGATAGTTTGATTGAAAAGTTTGAATATATACATCTGAATGATTTAGGACTATAGGATAACTGGATCTAACTGATTCACCCCCCCTCTTAGTTATCTAATAGACTCTATTTGCATATGCAGCATATAAAGGATTCAAAGTGTATCAAATGGATGTTAAATCTGCATTTCTAAATTGGATATTGGAAGAAGAAGTATACATTGAACAACCATAAGGATTTGTTGACCCAAGAAAAAAGAATATGGTTTGCAAGATACACAAGGCATTGTATGGATTAAAGCAAGCCCCCAGAGCATGGTATGAAAGACTGCATAACTATCTGATAAAGATTGGATTTTTAAGGACAAATGACAACACCAATCTGTATATGAAGACTAAAAAAGGTAAAGGGATTTTGTTAGCTGAAATATTTGTTGATGATATCATATTTGGAGGACAAGATTTTGTATGTCAAACCTTTTGAAATGAGATGCAAACTGAATTTGAAATGTCTATGTTTGGTGAGATCAAATTCTTTATTAGTTTGCAAGTTGTTAGGGTCTATTTGAGTCACCATATTAAAAGTGCCCTTGACCCTTCGAATATGTAATCATTGTCTGGTTTCCTTATTTTTCAAAACTTGCATCAAAACATCTTTCAATGTTGGCTTTTCCTTTGAGTTAACCATCATAGTATTTCAAACTTTTCTTTGTCTAGTCAGTGCCCTTCAGATAAGTGTTGGTAGTTTTTGATCCTTCATGAACCACTTTGAACCCCTTTAAATCTCAGTTTAAAGTAGTTCAAAGAGGTTCAATCAAAATATTTTTGTCTAATTTTGGTAATTATAGGTGGGACCTAGGCATACATCACCATGTGATAGTGAACCACTTTGAACCTCTTCAAACCTCAGTTCAAAGTAGTTCAAAGGAGTTCAAAAGAGAGAATAGAAAACCCAAACATCACTGTGCCAGCTAATGAGCTGGGTGATGTAGCATGTCAGTGAAGTAATCATTAGGATAATGGTATGTGATGGGCTTCTAGATAGCCATCTTTCTCAGTAATTTTTATCTTCTTTTCAGAATAGTTGATTGCACATAGACATGAATTTATGGTTTTCAAGCATATGAACTTATGGTTTTTATGTATATGTTATATATATATGTGTGAACATAAGATGAAAATATGGATACTTTAAAGACATCATATTTGTTTTAATTCATGGATAGGAATGGTAAATGTGGTAGCTATACATGTTAATGAATGTTTCCTTGCCTAAGCTATGTTTTGGGTAGTTACCTCCTGTAGCCATAGGACTTGCAAGAGTGTTAATTAGGACTTACACCTTTTCCTAATATTAATGATGTAGATATATATGTATATGGTTGGATGTGTGCGCATTGATTATTTTTCAAGTGTTGACCATGGACATTCAAAGACCAACATAGTGGTGTTGGAGTAATCAAAAGTGAACCATGGATTACATAATCTTCACAAACAAAGCAAGTCAATTGATGTTTTCTATTACATGCAGTGCGCAGATTTAGTTTCCTTAATGCGCTATATTTCTGTAAATTATTCATGGTCAATGATGATTCTATTTTGAAACTTTATGAGTTGTAATCGATCCTCATTTATGAAGTGATCGTAGATTTAGGAGATAGTTGTAGCTTTCCTTTAAATAATCAACTATTGTGACTCTTTTGGAGTTAGTCAAATGAACTAGTTTTTATAATAGAACTCTTGAATACTACTTTCAATCAAGTGTAATCATTTTGTTATGGATGAATAGAATGTTCAGTTCAAGTTTATATCGTTCATCTTGATTGTATTTCCTATTCACTCATTCAAGGGGGTCCACTTGATGAGTGAATTGTTCTGTTAGGTAGAGTTCATTTTCCTATTTGTTTCTATGTAGTTAGAACTTAGGTGTTCCTGCAGCTACTGATAATAGAATTAGTAGCATGTTCCTACAACACTGTCAGTTAGAGTAATTCCTAGCTACAATTCTCTACTTTGTTAGAATAAATTTATTTACAAGTTTTAGCATAGTTTTCTTGAAGCATAAGCATTTGAATTTCATAGATAGTCTTAGGTTGAGAAGGTTTTAAGCATATACTTTGAAAATTCCATTCCATGTTTACATCCCTAGTTGATAATTAAATGAGATTGAATAATCCATTTAGAAATCATTTGGGGTGTCCAATCCTAAAATAGGCAGTCCATTGCTCTGGGATATTGATACTATTATTTGGTCAAACATTTTTGGTGCCATTGCCAGTGATGGTGTTAATTCAAAATTATCCTTGTAGTTTCATTCTCAATCCTAATCTAGCACTTAGTCTTTAGTAAGCATTTTATGCATAGGAGAGATCACCTTGCGAGATTTCTTCCCAGTAACTACCAAGAGGACCCATTTGATATATTTAATCCTTAAGTTGAAGAACCCTAAAGAAAAAATGAAGAAGAGGAACCCTTTGAAAATACATTTGCTAATGCTTAGGAACACATATCCTCTTCATTATCTGAGGAATCATTGCATTTGAATGACCTATTTGTTGAACCTGAATACCAAGACAACTTGCTTGCTCTTATTATCTATCAGCCACCACCACTAGGTCCTCCTCCTAGAATGGCTGCTCAGGCACCCTTTCCTTTTCCTATCCCTCCTCAGTAAGGTAACTAAAATTTTAAGAACATACCTACTGGTGTGCTCCCCAAATTCTATGATCTCCTTACAAAAGACCCTGAGACCTTCTTGTTTGAGTTTGACATCCTTTGCCGGAGTTATGACTATACCACTAATGCCCACAACCTGAAGTTGTTTGCATCAACTCTAAAAGAGGCTGCCTTGAGATGGTTCATGGGGTTGGGTGCTAATACTATAGCAGACTAAAATACCATGCACAATCTATTTCTTTTAAAGTATAAAGAATACTGTAGGGGTCAAGATTTGAAAGGTGATGCCATTTTTTAAATGTCTCAGAAGGAGGATGAAAGCTTGGAGGATTATGTATCAAGATTCATGTTCAACCTACAATGTAATACACAACACAAAATAAATTAGGCATCTCAGAAACACCTTTTCTTAAAGGGTGTGAATGATGGAAGTATTGAGGCTCTAGACCTGATGGCAGGAGGAGATATCACACAGAAAGGTTGGGCTGACATAAAGAATATATGTCTAAATTATTCAAGGGCCACTGTGAAGAAGGGTAAGGGACTTAGATACCTACCACATAAGTCCAATGGTGGTTTAGGAGTATCCAAAATGGAGCTATCTAATTTTCTATCTGACTTCAAGTAGGACATCATTAATGATGTTGCTACTCAGCTAGATATTATGCAGGAAGGGAGAAAGAAGGAAGAGTCAAATGTTGTGCTGGCCAAGTTCTGTTCTCATTACAGAGAAAAGAAAAGAAACTATAAATGAAAAATGGTTGCATCTGTGGACATCAATCCAATGCCCATTGAGTTTAAAGCCATAGATGAGGAGAATGGAGAAGTTTTCTATGTTGCTCAAAGACGTTGATGGGCTCAGAGAAAATGTATGCCTCCAGACCCACTGAATAATTTTGGTTATAATAATAATAGTAGTCAATGGCCAAACCATAACCCCCAAAATTCTACTCCTCAAGGTCATAATTGGAATTATAACTGGTCCAACCAACAACCATACTATAACCAAGCCTATCAGTAACAACCACCATTTAACCCCTACCAACAAAAGTATAACTCCTATCAATAGCCATAGCAGAATAGCCAATGGCCACCTCATGGTAACTAGAATCCATAACCTTAGTGGGGACCCAATTAGTCTAGTCAGCAACAAGCAATAATGCCTCCACCTTAGCAGCAAGCTATTATGCTGCCACCTCCTATAGCCAATAACAACCCTCAAAAGCCAACTCAGCTTCCTTCTCAGCCAACTCCAAATCCTAATAACAAGAAACAAGTTTATTCCTTAAAAATAAATGATATCCATCTCAGATCAGGAACTACATTGCCTGCACCCAGGGAGCCAATAATAACTGAAGTTGCTAATGCTGAGGACATACCCATGAACCAACCTACTAATGTTTCACCTATTGTCCAAACTGCACCAGTGCCTAAAAATCCTCCTTATCTGCAAAGATTGTCTCAGGCAATTCCTCCAAAGAAAATCCTATAGCAATTGATTTGATTGATCAACTCAAGAAAATGACAGTGAAAATTCTCATGTTGGATGTCCTTAAAGAAATTCCAGTCTATACCAAAGCAATTAAAGAGGCCTATATCAAACAACCTAGAAGGAAGAAAAAAGACCCTAATACTATCCATGTCTTAGGCCAGCTCTCTAATCTCATGCTAAGAAAAGTTGTAATGCCTAAGTATTCTGACCCATGCAGTCCAGTGGTCACCATCCATATTAATGATATCCAAATTTAGAATGTCCTAATTGACTTGGGAGCATCAATCAATGTTATGACTAGGGAAGTTCTGCTTAAGCTCAGTATCATTGGTTTGCGGGATACACCTACAATATTGCAATTAGCTGATAATTCCACAATCAAGCTAGATGGTATGGTTGAAGATATTGTTGTTACCTTGGATTCTTTAGATTACCCTTTGGATTTCATACTCATGTCACCCAAAGCCACCTTAGGAGGATACCCATTAATCTTAGGATGACCTTGGCTAGCCATGACCGATGCTTGCATTGCATGCCACTCAGGACAAAATGACCATATCAGATTGGATAAATACCAAGAGGTTAACTTTGTATTCTCTAGAAAAACCCCAAAGTGAACTTGATCAGGTTGTTTGGCCAGATTTAGGTGATGCTAGGCTTGAAGAAAAATCTATGCAAAAACTGATGGTCATTGAGAGAAATCCATTCATGGTATCACAAGAAGAAGATGATATACTAGAAACAATCCTTACCAATCAGTATGGTTATGGGGAATCATCTTGTGATGATCCTAATTATTCCCTTCAAACAATAATGCCCAAGAAAACCACATCTCATCTTCCTGCAACACCTGATTATCTCCACACCTTGCTACCCCATGAGATAAAGTCTCCATCCATAGCAGAAGTTCAGATGCTAGAAAAAGACAAAAGAATTGAAATTGCTTCAAGAAAGGAGTTCAATGTTAATAAGAACCTCACTAAATCTTAGATGTCTTGTCTTCTCCAGCTTTTACAAGATAGACAACAAGCCTTTTCATGGGACTATATTGATATGAAAGGATTAGACCCTAAAATTTTCACTCACAGAATCTATATAACCCTTGAATACAAGCCAGTGAGGCAAGCTCATAGGAGAATTAATCCCACTTTGAGAGACATAGTGAAGACCAAGTTGCAGAAGCTCCTTAGTACTGGTTTCATTTATCCTATCTCTGACAGCTAGTGGGTTTGTCCTCTTTTAATTGTTCCAAAGAAGGGGGGAAAGTGGAGAGTATGTGTTGACTATAGAGAGCTTAACAAAGCCACTAAGAAGGATCACTTTCCACAACCTTTCATTGACCAGGTGATTGATAATCTTGCTTGGAAAAAATGTTTTTCATTTCTAGATGGCTTTAGTGGGTATAACAAGATACAAATATCACTAGAAGACCAAGATAAGACAATGTTTACCTATCCCTAGGGAACATTTTATTATTTAGTCTTGCCATTTGGGTTGTACAATGCACCTACTACTTTCCAGAGAGTGGTGTTGGGTATTTTCTCTGACATTACTACTGACTATGTTGAAATTTACATGGATGACTTCACCACTCATGGAACCACATTTGAAGAAGCACAAGCTAACTTGGAGAAGGTTCTTAAGAGATGTCAAGATTGCAACCTCTCTCTTAATAGTGGGAAGTGTTATATGATGATGGAGAAGGGAGTTGTCCTGGGGCACTACCTCTCATCTTTTGGAATTCAAGTTGACCCCACAAAAATTGTAGTTATCAACACACTTCCCACACCGGTTAAGAAGAAGGATTGTAGGAGTTTCCTTGGCCATGCTGGTTACTACAGGAGATTCATAAAGGATTTTAGCCAACTTGCAGCACCTTTATACAACTTGTTGAAGAAAGAAGCTAAATTTGAATGGACAGAGGAATGTGAAGCATCATTCAAGAAATTGAAAGATGTTTTAACAACAACACCTATTCTCAGAGGACCTGATTGGAAGCTTCCATTCCAAATCCACACAAATGCATCTGACTATGCCATTGGAGTAGTCTTTGGATAGAAGGAAGCTATTGTTGACATGCAATTTACTATATTAGTAAAAATTTGCAAGGAGAAGAATTGAATTATACTGTTACTGAAAAAGAGTTGTTAGCAGTTGTCTATGTACTAAACAAATTTAGGCACTACATCACAAGTTATGAAGTATTTGTTTATACTGATCATTCAGCTATCAAGTAGTTAATGAATAAACCTACCATTAGTGGTAGATTAGCACGCTAGCTACTCCTCATGCAGGAATTTGATGTGAAGATAATAGACAAACCATGCGAGGCTAATGTAGTGGCCAATTTCCTGTCAAGATTGCAAGTACCAGATGATCCTGTAGCAATTGATGATAGCTTCCCCGATGAGAACTTATTTTCTATTGATTCTTTCAATCCATGGTATGCAGACTTAGCCAACTACCTTGCTATAGGAAGTACACCACCTCACTTCTCTCCTAAACAATGCCACTTGTTGGTTGAGAAGAGTTTTAACTTCTCTTGGATCTTAGGCTTCATGTTTTATACAAGACTAGACCAGGTCACTAGGAGATGTGTTCGTGAAGATGAAACCTATGACATTCTTCAAGCATGAAATGATGAACCCTGTGGTGGACATTTTGTAGAAAAGTGGACCACCTATAAAATTTTGACAACTAGATACTACTGGCCTACTTTTCATATAGATGCAGCAAAGCATACCCAACACTATGATAGGTGCCAGCATATGGGATGCCCCACAAAGTATGATGAAATGCCCCTATAGCCTCAAGTAGTTGTCACACCCTTTGACAAGTGGGGTATTGACTTCATTGGACCCATTAAACCCTCTTCTCATGGGAATTCCTACATCTTAGTATGTACTGACTATGCCACAAAATGGGTTGAAGCCAAAGCTATGAGGCATGCCAGAGACCATAAAGTTGCTGAGTTCCTCTATGAATGCATATTCACCAAATTTAGAGTACCAAGGGAAATTGTCACAGATCAGGGAGCATAGTTCACCTCTAATATTATTACAAAGTTGATGCAAGAGTATATGGTGCATCATAGGAAATCTTCACCCTATCATCTTTAGGCCAATGGTCAGGCTGAAATCACAAATTGAGAGATAGAATCTATTCGAACTAAACTAGTGGTTGTACACAAAAAGGACTGGGCTACACGCCTTCCTTAAGCCATATGGGCCTATTGAAAAACCTGGAAAACCACCATAGGGTTTACTCCTTTTGAGATGGTGTATGGGAAATCAGCTTCCATGCCAATTGAGTTCCAACATAAAACACTCCGCACAGCCTTGGATTTGGATATTGATCTCACCAAAGCACAAGAAGACTGGTTACTGCAATTAAATGGATTGGATGAATATAGGAAGTCTTCCCTCCATAATACAGAGTTGATACAACAACAAATGAAAAAATGGCATGACAAGTTCATTCATGATAAGAAATTTTTTGTGGGTGATTGGGCACTATTGTATGATTCAAGATACCAGCACACACCTAGGAAATTTCATACCAGATGGCTTGGGCCTTATGAGATAATATCAGTATTTGATAATGGAGCCATCCAGCTTTCAACCATTGATTTTGTTAGATTTAAGTTACTTATCAATGGGCATCATCTGAAAAATTACAATAAACCTATCAGTCGTGATGAGTTCCTGAAGCAGTTCCAGAGCACAGCCGAAGCAAACGATCCTATAGCCGAAGAGTGTGGGTCTTCTACCTAGAATTCTACCGATTGTTGATTCCATTCAAGAAAACCATAATAAACATTTCACATTTCATGGAATGATTTCTCCATAATAATATTCATCTCACCTTCTCTCTCTTCTACCCATCCACCCCATCCCATCACTTCATTCATGCAGATGCAGTTTTCCAGACAACTCTTCCTGCATCGCTTCCAGGTTCGTGCCACATATACTCGTACATATATTATTTTTATTTATTAATTTTTAGGATTTTTTGTCATCTTAATTTTCTACTCTTGCATAACCTAGCTTGGTGGGACCCATGCCATTACTTGGTAGGGGGGGAACTATTCTATTTTCAAAATTTCAAATTAACATGTAAAAATTGAAGTTTCTTGTCTTTGTGAGATGTCTGCGTCATGACTTTCTGATCTATCCTTCTATGATTGCATCATCACATTTGAAGTGAATTAAAGATATTAAAAGATAAACTTAATTTCTAATGATATGCTACGACGTGTTTGGGGTGGTAGCCTTGGCACACGTGAGCTATTATGAGATGTTATGAAAGAAATATATCATTAAATTTTGTGCAAAAATCTTTAATTTCATGAAGCAAGTTACAATTGGTATGCCACCTTTTCTTCTGCAACATCTTGTTCCATAATGCATTGAGGTTTGTGATTTACCATTGTAGAGCTCTGTGGAAATAGTAAGTTCTACAAAATTCAAAATTCTTTGAGCGTAGCAATGGGAGGTGACTTCAACGACATGAGCCAGTGGATCATAGGGTTTTGTTAAATGACATGTCCAGTTGTGAAATGTTTAGAAGAAGAGGTTGGTTGGATTATTTATTAAGCCTTAAAGGGTTTGATGAAGAAGTCGCTCTGTAATTTTTATCCACCTTGAAGGATGGATTTGTGGAGGTCAAGGGCTTAAAGATTGAATTTACAGAGGATGTAGTAGTTGAAGTGACTAGTTTACCACAAGAAGGTGAGCAATGGGTGAAAGACTTCAAAGTACGTTCGGCGAGGGCCCAGTTCACTTTACATGGTGATCCCCAGTTAAGGATCGACATGAAACAAGGTACTTGGTGATTATCTTTGCCTCTAGAATTCATTCAACCAGCTAGATTTATTATCCAGTACTTCACCTGCAAGGGATGCTACAAGTATTTGTATGCTCTGCATTTCAAAATTCTTAGTCATCTTGACCATGATAATAGACCGATAAATCTTCCCAGCTTCCTATTTAACATTATGAAAAAGCAAGCTTTATTAGTCCAATCAGGAAGCAACCAGTCTATTTCGCATCATTGCTTGATAAAATTAATTGTAGAAAGGGAATTAAATAGACAAATGGTTAGGACATGGGAAGAATTCTTGCAAATGAATGAGGTTGAACCTAGAGTGGTCGGCTGTAGAGGTCATGGTGTTGGGCGAAGAGAGAAAACATCCTTTGGGGTTTGCAAAATTATTCAAAGAATTGAAATTGATCCTGAAGCCTCCACTTCCATTTCTAGGTCACCTAGGAAAAGAACTTTCAGTGCTGGTGCCTCTACTTCTTAGAGGAAGAAAAATAAAAGTAAAGAAGCTCCCAGTATCCCTAAAACATCACCGTCCGTAAGGACTAGGTCTACATCTAGGAAGGATAAGGGTAAAACAAAGGAGTCAGAAGAAGAAATATTAGAGCCACAACCTAGTGGTAATACTAAAAATATTGAAGAAACCTTACATTCCCCTAGGGAAGAAAATTTTGAAAACCCTCCTGACATAGTTGAAGAGGAAGTACCCACTAGTAGAAGGAAATGGAAGAGTCCTTTGAGCTCATCTGTACCCCCTAGGAGGAGAAGTAAAAGGATTTTTGAAAAGGATGTTGAAGCCCCTATTCCTGTTGTTAACCTTGAGTCTTCCAAATCTATAGAGAATGAATCTTTAGAGAAGTCCTCTTCCAAGGAAATGTTTCATCAAACTGCACCCAGTGACACTACATTAAAAGATCAGAGTCCACAAATAGAAGTTAAGCCTGGATTTAACTACATACTTATTGATAGTGATGAGGACTTTGAGGACACAGAGGAATTTGTAAATAATTTTGTTAGGCCATATGTTAGTATGGATTCTAAAGAGACCCCTGAGTTTGGGACAAAAATTGTTGAAGAAGTGCCCAAGAAAAGTAATCAGGATGGGTTATAAATGCTGGCTAAGGTAGCAGCTGATGTTAGTGAGGAAAGAAATGTAGTAAAAACAATTGTTTTATGGAAAGGGGAGTCCTCTGCACAAAAGAAAATAATAAAAACTCCTCACTTGCCATCTGGATGGCTGGATATACTCAATCATGAACCTTTACCCCCACCAGATTTGTCTATACCCCTGGCTGTAGGGATAAAATTGTATCAACAATTGTTATGGGAGAAGCCACAATGGGAATTAGAAAAGGAAAAATTGAAATGAGTCATTAGTGAGAAGGGCTCTTAGATAGAACAAAAATCAGATCAGATTTGGGTATTGAAAAGGAGGATTGATCAAATCATAGGATTAATTCCAGAGCTAATGGAATGTAGATCACCATCTCTGGTGTATGCATTATTCCTTAAAGAACAACTTGTTAATTTCAAATTAACAAGAATTATGGAAGGACTCAATACTTCTATATAAACTCCCCATGAATTTTACTATGCCTCTTAGTCTGCTCCAATGACTCTAAAAATCCTATTGTGTGAATTGTACCTACATAACCTAGTAGTCCCTAATGATACAAAGTGGAATTCACTCCTCTATGTAGGGGATGTGCACTTAAGAGCGGTTATGTCTTGGATGTAGAATGAGATAAGTAGGGAACATCAAGTTGCACCTACATAAATAATGAGATGATAGATCCTTTGATGATGAGGCTTGAAGTTCAGTATTCTAGGCAAACATATTTAGACTGGCTTTCTGTCACAGAAAACTCAAGTCGAGCTAATAAAATATATCCAGTGCGAGAACAATCTTTTGCAGATTGGGACCAACATTCATCACATGATATTGCCACACCAATCAGTGCCTCCAGACATAGATGGATAAGGATGTCACATGATCTAAAGTCAAAGGAACCTCACTCACCATAGAATTTAACACTTGCTACAAGAAGAGTTCCATGGTACATTATTTTGGGAAGGACACTCCTTAATTACTAGTTTCCATTGAGGTTTCAACCTCCACTCTTCCTACAACCATTGCTAGTGATGAATGATAGTGCACTGAATTATGATATGGCCACTGAAGTCCAGCGATGGGAAAGACTCAAAGAAACTCACAGATACTTTGACTATGTTCATGATGAGTCTGGGCAGAGAACAACTAGTGAATTGAGGGTCCGTGCTAGGATTCAAAATTTCATGGTTGCTGGGGACCAGCAATAGTTTAGTTGTGGGGAATGATGGGCTTCTAGATAGCCATCTTTCTCAGTACTTTTTATCCTCTTTTTAGAACAATTGATTGCACATAGACATGAATTTATGGTTTTCAAGCATATGAAATTATGATTTTTATGTATATGTTATTTATATATGTGTGAACATAAGATGGAAATATGGATACTTTAAAGACATCATATTTGTTTGAATTCATGGATAGGAATGGTAAATGTAGTAGCTATAGATGTTAATGAATGTTTCCTTTCCTAAGCTATGTTTTGGGTAGTTACGTCCTGTAGCCATAGGACTTGCAAGAGTGTTAATTAGGATTTACACCTTTTCCTAATATTAATGATGTAGATATATATGTATATGGTTGGATGTGTGCGCATTGATTTTTTTGTAGGTGTTGACCGTGGACATTCAAAGACCAACATAGTGGCACTGGAGTAATCAAAAGCCAACCATGGACTACAGAATCTTTGCAAGAAAAGAAAGTCGATTGATGTTTTATGTTACATGCAGTGCGGAGATTTAGTTTCCTTAATGCACTATATTTTTGGAAATTATTCATGGTCAATGATGATTCTGTTTTGAAAATTTATGAGTTGTAACTGATTCTCATTTATGAAGTGATCGTAGATTTAGGAGATAGTTTTAGCTTTCCTTTAAATAATCAAATATTGTGACTCTTTTGGAGTTAGCTGAATGAAATAGTTTTTATAATAGAACTCTTGAATACTATTTTCAATTAAGTGTAATCATTTTGTTATAGATGTATAGAATGTTTAGTTCAAGTTTATATCTTTCATCTTGATTATATTTCCTATTCACTCATTCAAGGAGGCCCACTTGATGAGTGAATTGTTCTGTTAGCGTAGAATTCATTTTCCTATTTGTTTCTAAGTAGTTAGAACTCTGCTATTCCTGCAACTACTGATAACAATATTAGTAGCCTGTTCCTGTAGCACAATCAGTTAGAGTAATTCCTAGCTGTAATTCCCTGCTTTGTTAGAATACATTTATTTACTAGTTTTAGCATAGCTTTCATGAAGCATAAGGATTTGAATTCCATAGATAGTCTTAGATTGAGAAGGTTTGAAGCATATACTTTGCAAATGCCTTTCCATGTTTATGTCCCTGGTCGATAATTAAATGAGATTGAATAATCCATTTAGAAATCATTTGGGGTGTCCAATCCTAAAATAGGTAGTCCATTGCTCTGGGTTTTTGATACTATTATTTGGTCAAGTAATATGGTCAACCTTGAGAAGATGGAAACTACAGGGAAATCCAAGCTGGCAATATGAATTAATGTAGATTTTGCCTCAGCATGAGTAAAGTAATGACATTAAATGGAAAGTAATGATGTTTTGGACAGTTTTAAGAAAAAAAGCATTCAAATGTCACATCATCATTTTCACTCCACTCTCAACCTCATGCCATCATTAATGTTCCTCTGTCTAGCCATACTCTGCTGTATGAGAATTTTTTAAAAGTATGTTATTTGGCTTATTTCTTTTCGAAGTAAAATTGTGGAGTCTCGACTGCAGAAGACAAAGATTATTTCCTTAAGTCGAAAGAAGATAGGTAATATCCCTTCATCTAAAAAGAAATAAACCTCAAGTTGACATCCTACCAGACCTCAGATGAGGTTGAGGACCAGATCTCAAAGTCATGCACAAATGGCCTCTCCAGATTCTAGCTTTATATATATTGACATCAATGATGAGGACATTTACTTCTCACCTGAACACCTTAAGAAAGATCAAGAGGTATCTACCGATAAATCTGAGGTTCAATAGGCAAGTGTAACACCTTATAAAGCAAATGATAATAGGTTGGCTTCTAGTTTGGTCCCCCCTTGACTAGTAGATTCAGTGAATAGAAAATGTAGTTTCAAGTTTGTTTCCTTACCAGTTAAGGAAATAGTTACTAAGTATGTCATCCACACTCCAAAGGAAAAGAAGGTCAAAAGTAATGCAAGGTTAACCACATACCCCACTATAGGGAAGGTGGCTAGTGAGATCACAACCTTTAAGAAAAAAGAAGGGATCCATGAACCTAAAGCAGAAGACTTCAAAGTCACGAAGATGAAATTTGGTGTGCTGACCAAGGATACCTGGGACCACTTGTTAAAGTTCTCAATTGATCACATGCTCAACCAATGTCAAAAACATGGAAAGTAAAAATGAGAACTTAAATAGCTCGTGATCACAATGGCTGAATTTCTCAATTCACTCAATGATGTTGGGGGCACTGTCTCTGGCTCAATCTCTATAGGACTTTGATACCAAGTCAACTGACAACAAGTGATTTCTAAGACAAATGCAGTAGGTAGAGCTGTAATAGAGGCAATGAAGAATTGGGTTGACGACATCATAATAGAAGGAAACAAATTTATATGCAAATTTATGGCCACTTATGTGGAAGGAGAGGCATTTCTTAGAGAAATTTAGACCTTAATTGTAGGTTGGGAGTTGGAAGAAGAAAAATGTGCAGCCATCATGTGTCAAGTTCATGAGATTAAAGAATACTAGGTGACAAAATTCCTGTCAGAAAACCTGATGAAGATGGTTGACCCTTGTACACTGTTCATTTTGAAACATAACTTGGGTTGGAAAGGTTCTTTATTTAAAGCCACAATTTCAAATGCGCATTCCATGGAGAAAGAGATAAGGGAAATAAACACTAATGCATTGAAGGATATCAAGGTGGTCAACCTGTCAGGTATCCTCCAATTTGAAGAGGGAAAAATGGACCTGTTAGTGATTTTTCTTGTGTCCCCCAATTCTAAAAGAGAAAATGAGAACCAGACATGGGATAATCATCAAACTGATGGGAAAGAAAAGATAACATTGACAAGGCCTACAAACCTTCTACACTTCGAGCTTCACACACTTAGGTGGGTGTACCTAATTCAAACACAAATATGCATTGTATAATAACTTCTCTTTAACATAACCTCTACTGTGTAGATAAAACTTGTGGATAGTTCTTAGAACTGTAAGAAATGAGAGTCAACACTCAACCAATCTTATGCAAGATACCTATTGCATAAGTGTTCTAAAGACTATAAAAATGGCACAGGTGACAAGGATAAATCCTTCTTCTCTTCGAGTTCAAGACTCAGGTAGGCTAACCAAGGATTCATTCTTCAAATAATCATTAACTGCATTGTATTCTGCAAATACAAACTATAAACATTACATGCTCTTCAAAAAAAGTAAATGTTCAATTGATTTTCAAATTTGATGATGAAAAATGGAAGGACAAGCAATGAACAATGCCTCATCAATTAGGCAATAGAGTCAAATAAGAGTAAATCCCTAGAAACTTTCTAAATCTAAACACAGAGAACCCAAATGAAGTGCCTTACAAATCATTCTCTCACTCCTCTATCTAGACATCAAATTCACATACACTGTTAAAGTCTCAGAATTGTATGCTGGAGATTTACTCCCTCATTGAAAGAAACTAAGAACATAGATTCACAGTCACCCTGTAACTACTACATTAGAGTGCCTTATAAACTAACACACAAGAATTTAAAGCAATACATATGAAGACATCACCAATAAAAGATTGGGATTCCACTATTTTTCATTAAAAATCTCTGGTTCAGTACAATTAAGAAACCATGAAAACCATAAAAAAATAGACTCCTAAGCCAAATTACTACCTTTGCAATGTTAATTCCACCATCCTTGTAATAATGAAGAAAAATCTGAGATATAGGAGAATGAAGTCAGTTACAGCCAACTGACACCTATCAATTCCTAGCCAAATATCTCCAACTTCTCCTCCAATTTTGATCTCCATTTGATCTTCTTCAACTACCTCAACTTGCAATCATTTCTCCTCAACTGATTTGATTCTGAAATACAAAATCCCTTACTGCTCTTTCCCACCAAGTAGAATCTGAAATTAATCATCACCATTGGATTTCTCATTTCTAGTCATTTCCAAAAACATATAATATGCCTATATTTGGGTAAAAATAAAGACTCCGAGCATTATTTCCGTGAGCAGACACAATCATTTAAAGTTTTGATTTTATCTCAATAGTGCAAACTTTATCATTCATTTTAATTATTGTTTCAAACATTTGAATTTAAATGTGGCCCCCATGTGCCATGTGGCATTATTTGATTGGCTTGTTGATCCACCTCATCTCCTATGATACTGGTCGTGAGCTGATTAGTGCCAAGACTTAACCTAGGCTTTAACTACCTCTATCTGGAGATTGGGTGAATGCCTATACTCTAGATCTCTGAATGTATTCCTTAACCATGGTCAAATCTAGAGAATGAGCGAATACACTAATTTCTGAATCTCTGGATGCATTTTCTAACCATGGTTGCATTTGGAGAATGGGAAAATGCTCATTCTCCCAATCTCAGAATGTTTTCTTCTTAACCATAGGCATCTAGAGATTGAGTGAACACACTTATCTCCCACTCTTTGAATATTTCTTCACCAACTATTAGGATTCAGAGATTGGGCAACCACTGCATTCTCTTAATCTCCAGATGTTACCCTCTAACCGCCAGCAATTTGAAGATCTGGCGACTGAGGTATTCTCTAGATCTCTAGATGTTAACTCACTGACCGCTGGAATTCAGAGATCTAGTGACATGATTAGCTAACCTCCATCTTCCAATCTCTGAATGTTTGCCTAATTGCTGATTTGATTGTGAGAAAGTGACCAGCTACCACATGTATTTTACTGTCCTTTCACCTGCCAACTGTCTACAAAAATATCTTATCTTGGTCTATCGACATGGTTCTCGATACATCTCTAGAGCACATGTGTACATTACCTCCAACTTCTTCTTCAAACTATAATGCATGTGTTGTTTCTTATAAATACTCCAAGTTTCACAATCCTGGCCAATGTGGGACTAAACTTGTGAAGAGTTTTTAAAAATTTCATTAAAATTTGGCATAGTGCACCCAGCTGGAACACAAATCCAAGTAGGCCCACAAGCCAAGAGGCCAGCCACTACCTCTTTTCTTCTTCAACTTACCTTTACTCTGAGCGCCAGTGTATTTAAATACCTTTCAAAACCAAATCTGAATGCATGTGGGATAAACCCACATGCACACCCTTTACATTTTTCTCTTCTTTCTCTGCATGTACGTGTCCAACTCTCTTTTCCTTTTTTTTTCCTTGCATGTGGTACTTGTTCTATACTCTTTCATTTTAATAATGGTGCCATGTTTCTTTGTTCTTCATTTCCCCCAAATTCCTTTGTTTCTTTTGTCTGGAGGCATGCATCCATTTGAAAAACACATATCTGCAAATTTTCTCAAGGATTGTGCCAATAATACTTCAAATTTGGTGCGAGACAAAAAGTCATGGCATCAAGACTTCATTATGAGTCTCCAAATTCAACTCTAGAGAGTGAGAATGCTAACAAAGACTGTAGCATTTAAAATTCCATATGCTGTCAATCAACCTTTTAAAAAATCATTCAACAAATCTATTTATTTGTTGATCTAGTGCATATTACTTGTGTAATATTTAAAGTATTGAAGGTACTTCAAATATTAATTGTGAAACATGAGAGAATATGTGAAACTTTTAAATTACATCCGGAAGAAAATGGAGAAATTCTACCATGCATAAACTGGGAAGCTTGGAGCCATGAAAACTTCCAAACATTTATGATAATTAAAAATATCAACTGGGTCATTGTCAGATTTTGAGTAGCCCACAAAATTTTAGTACCTCCTTTGTAAATTGGCCTATTTAAAATTGCTTTGTAAATGCAAGTACAGTCATTGGGAACCACCTATGAAGAGGATGTAATAAAATATCAAATGAAATGCTGAGGTCAAACCACTGATGGTGATAGAAGACTCATCTACAAGGAATATAAGGAAAAAACCCTCATCTCAAAACAATCATCTGGCATCAAATTATGAATTACTAAAAATGGTCACTTTGTGAAGTTACCCTATCAGCATTAACCATTCAGATAAAACCCCTTTTTATCTGACTTCACAAATCTATCAGATGGGACCCTTATGATTCGGAACCCTGGGTATTGATTCACTGCCACACAAGGAAAATGAATCCATAATTGGCTCGCCTAGATAATCAAAAGGCCAATTGCAATTAAATGCCAAAGTTAGTACTTTAGAACTTCTGGATTTAAAATATTGAAAAATGCAGAAACTAGATTTGGAATTGGCTTAGGAAAGTGACTAAACGGATTGGTCATGGTCCATAAATCTTCAGGGTGGGTCACTTCCATATATACAATGCAGAAAAACTCTCAATTTCACTTGCCCTTGAACTGGGTGAAAATTACAAGACCTCAAAGTAGGTCATTTAGAATTTTGACTTTGCAAATTCAATGATACATAACAATCTGCAAATGGTATGGCTTTGGCAAACTGGATAAATGGGCACATGGAGGGCTAAAAATGGGTATGGATAATCTCTCCCATTCCCAAAACCTGATGCAACAACTTTCATGCAATGACTATTCATTGGACAAAAAATGCAAACCTCCAAAGTGGGCTACTTTGTAAAATTCTGGAAAGACAGAATACAAATTTGGGGAAACACCTCCAAATGGATACCATAAAAACACTCCAAAACTGAAATATAGGATCTCAAACCCATTATATATGCCAAATGAAAAGTGATGAGCACATCACCCAAGCGGTTCTTCATAAAAAACAATAGGTCCTTTTCAATTATGCACTCAAACTTGGCTTCTCACAAAGATTTTTCAAGGGCATGAACTTAGAGAATTTTTTGAACATGGACTCAAAATCAACCCTAGATTTTTGAGCTCCAACAGGACCCAAACGCCATGATTAAAAGATTCAAGAATACTATGAATTCTATCAAAGAAAATGAGGAACCTACAACTCAAGACTTCACCAAGATAGCGAATGTAGAATCCATGTTGTACCTAAACAAAGGGCAGTTAACCAGGTAGTTGCTAAAAATCTGGGAGCTCAAGTGGGAAAAAAATGCATGTCAGGAAAAGCTGATTGGTTTGAAGGGTTTGCATTCTCATCCAACTCAAGAGCTGTTGAATACTTTTAGGACCTGGAAGCTGGTTCAAGATGCCACATCAGAAGACAAGTAGCCAAAGATGTGAAATGATCTTGCATTTTTATGTTTTTTGATTAAGGGACAACTGTCTTTAAACTGTTTCTTTATTTAGTTACTGGTTTGTAATCATTTGATATTTCTGTTAATCCAAGAGGCCGAGTTTTCATGGTGGCCTCCTGGATTATAAACTATATATGCTAGAGCATAAAAGAGTAGAAGGGTTTGAACTTTTAGAATTAGACTTAGTTTAGAAGATTTTTTAGTACTTTTTGGCTTTTTTGTTTTGAATGGAATTAAATGGGAAGATACAGTGATTTGCACTTATCTTAGACTTTTCTCTGTACAAGCGTAAATACTTTAATACAAGGCTTTGTTTAACTCTGTGAATATGAACTTATGATGTATTAATTACTTTGTGAGTTAGTATATCTCTTGCTTTGTATTATTCATTAATGCATTATTATTGTCAATCTTTTTCTAGATAATTCTTGTTTTTAGTCTCATAGGAAGTTAATTTTTGATAGTTGAAGGAACTGTGTTTTCCTTTAACCTTAAATTCTACATTTATAATTTCTAGAAAATACCTCAATACCTAGGAGTATTCAAGAGATCCTTCCATACTTTCTGGTCAAAACTATATTTGTTTGTGTTTGTTTTAAAGTTTATTGAACATTTTTAAGAGGGAGTTGTGCCTGCAAAATTCAGAGCGAAGAAATTAACCCATGCTTACCCAACTATTGTAGAATTGTTTATCTTTAGAGAGGTATAGAGTCAACACAAATTTTATTTGAAGTGGAGACAAATCTACTCGCCAACAGATTTTTGGCGACTCTACTGGGGAGTCCTGTGATGAACACTAGGCCCTTAATTGTTAGAATGCATCAAAATAGTGTTACCACACAATGATGTTTTTCTCGTGCTTCAGCCTAATCTAGGATTTAAAAACACACAAGAAGATCTAATATTAGATTTAGCTGTAGTAGCATGGAGATATAGATATAGTAATCAACAGTTTCAACAAACCCTCCAGGTGCTAGAAAGAGAAGAAGAAATTACTGAACGCCGAAGAGGTGTACCTGAAGTTCAAGAGGTAGTTGTAGTGGATAAAATCGCTCATGCCCCCACAAGAAATAGAGAGTTGGTTTGGATATCAAATCTGGATGAAAAAAGGTATACTAGAGGTGATCAGAGCAAAGGACTGATTAATGAAGATTTTTAAGCTTTGAAAAACCTGAGTTTTTCCCCCGATTGAAATAACCCCAAGAAAAAGAAAACCTAGACTTGCATTAGACCTACCTCACCCTCTGCTATCCACTGTATCACCAATTGTTCAAGTTGTTATCCCTCCAAATGTTGTGATACCCTCAGTTTTCAATACTCAACCTTTAAACTTTCAATACCCACCCATGGCCGCTAACCAACCTTGGGGTCAAAAAATAGGCCCTTTGAATCTAGGGGCCAATCCTCTTGCTGCTCTACCTAAGGATGCTAACCAAATCTTACCCAAGTTTAGTGGAGATGGTAAGAAAACTACATAGGATCATCTTAGTGCTTTCCACATGGCATGTGGAATTATCAACATCCCTACTTAAGAGGTTACAGTTAGGCTTTTTGTGAGAACCCTGGTCAACATTGCAACCAATTGGTTCAATCACTTGTCTCATGGCTTGATTACCGACTAGAATGATATGAAGGATGCTTCCAAGGAAAGGTTCAAAAACCTTGATAATGAAATTTGACTATTTCTCTAGCTAATCCAACTAAAAAAGGAGATACATGAACCTATGCGAGAATTCATGGCCAAGTTCAACAAGATATTGAAAAGAATCCCTGTGAATCATGCACCTAGCAATGAAAATAAGAAGATATCCATTCTCAATATAGTACCACCTAATATAAGATTTCATCTATTGAAAGATGGAGTAGCTGATTTGAATGCTGTGGAAAGACAAGCTATTCATCTTGAAAATACATTCATCACAATAGGAAAATGGAAGAGGGAGGTTCAATGCTTAGATGCCTCCTCGTCTACTCCAATAGATCCTCTGGTGCAAAGGTTGATGAATGATATGGAAATTCTTAAGACGTAGTACAACATGGCTAGTTCTCCATACCAATCTCCCTATCAAGATGTGAGTCCAAAGCAGTATAATCAAATCTCACGGGAAAAATCCTCTCTTAATAGGTTCATAGCCTAAGTTGCAGATGGAACCCACACCTAAGGAAAACATGTATTTGTTTCACTTTATGACTGATCACGATGGTGAAACATGTCCTGATTGGTTGAGATGTATTCAAATAAATGCAATGAAAGACACTATTGGCATAGAATAATTTCATGAAGAAAAAGCTCCGTCTGATATCGAGCACTTTGGCTCTTTTTACCTAGAGTATGAGTCTGACTCTAAAAGGGGTAGAGGTATTTTGGCAACTTTGCAAGATCCATCATGCGTGCTCCTTACAAGAAATCAAAGGAATCAGAAGCTCACTTCTAGCATTGGTACATCTGATGCTTATCCAAAAGGGAAAGAAACTGGAAATGGTGATGCCTCTTCAAATCAAAAAATATCATGAATCAAAGTCCCGCAAAGAGGTAACATAGCTTCATCCCCTCCTACTTTCAATTTTGTTGAATTTTGTAAAATAGCCTCTATTTCAATTTCCCCAGCCGAATATTAAGGACAAATCGAAATGAGCTTGACAAACAGGTGAGATATGTGAAAGGAGAATCTAGCTCAAATTCCCAATCTAACAAACCCCTTATAGGAGAAATAACTACAGTTGAAGAAACTTCTTTTTTTGTACTTGAGGATACCCCAAAGACATTTGAGGATTCCCCTTATGTCAACTCTATAGAAAATGAAATAGAGGACAAAAAACATAATCATTTCTACATCTCCTTACTATTGAATGGATAGAAAATTAGCAAGTGTATCATTGATTCCAGTGCATCCGATAACATAATGCCTGCTCCAGTTGCTAGAGCCCTTGGCCTTACCCTAACCAAGACATTCGACCCATGTTATTCTATGGATGGAAAGAAAGTGTGATTGATGGGTCAAGTTAAAGATGCGCAAGCTATCCTTGATGTATGCCCAGATAAGAGTTTGAAACTGACAACCCTAGTCATGGATATTCCAGCTAGCTACGGTATGCTGCTTAGCAGAACCTTCTATAAAGAATTGGGGGGAGACATACAAATGGATTGGTCTAAGGTGATTATCCTAGTGGGTAAGAAGAAGATAAAACTTGAGCCAAAACCCAAAAATAAGTACACAGTGGTTCCTTCAGACAACCCCAAATCTCAAATTATCTATAAAGAATGTCATTTTGATAATTATGTGATTCTGTCTGATGGTGAAACTAAATCTATTGTTGATGGTTCAAAGGAAGAGGCTATATGGAAAATGGAGTTTGATGGTAGTTATTCAAGTTTGGGATTAGGAGTAGGGGTAGTGATATTTCCTACTATCAGAGAATGTATCCCTTTGTCCTTTAAGATGGATTTTAGGAATATGAATAATATGATTGAGTATGAAGCATTTCTAATGGGACTAGAGGAAGCAAAGCTCAGAGGAGTTAAGAAACTAGTTGCAAAAGGTGATGCTAAACTAATCATGAAACAGGTAAGGGGGCAGTTCTCTATCAAGAATGAAAAATTAAGGCACTATAGAAACTTAGTGTGGGATGAACTTGATTCCTTTGATGCCTTTTCCATAGAGTTCATACCCCAGAGTCTAAACACTAAAGTAGACTCATTGGCATTTTCAGCCTCATTATTGTTACCACATCTAGACTTCAAAATGTAGAGTTACCAAATAGAAATGATCTATAGGCCGAAGGTGCCAGATAATTTAGAACATTGGCAGGTGTTTGATAGTGATTCTCAACTCAAAGATTTCTTGGGGTGTGTTGTGAATTTTGATGATATAAATTTTGAAGGTTTCAGTAGTGAGAGCAAGGAGGTCTATGAAGGTTCAACAAGAGATGATGGAATCATTCAGCTGAAGGGAAACAAGATTTTGAAAGGGCTGGTTTCTCTAGAACATCTATTTCATAGAAGGGATGATAGTACAGTCAAAGAAAAAGTGTCCCATTCTCATAACTCCAAGGAGTATGATAAAATAAATATAGGCGATGAAGGTGATTCTAAATGGATTTCAATTGGTAAGACATTTTCTTAGCAAGAAATAGATGACCTAAAGAAGTTACTAATAGAGTATAGAGATGTTTTTACTTGGGGATATGAAGATCTTAAGAGGCGGTCAGTTTAGACATCACATCCCTTTGAAACCAAACACCATCCCCTTTTGTCAAAATCTAAGGAATTATAATCCAAAAGTATCTGAGGTTATATTGAAAGAGGTAGAGAAGATGCTACAAGATAGAATCATCTACTCTGTCCACCATTCTACCTGGATTGCTAATATATTCCCTATGAGAAAAAAGAATGGTGAAATCAGAATCTATGTCAATTTCTAGAATTTGAATCAAGCCAACTTGAAGGAAAATTACTGCTTCTAGTGATGGAACATGTTCTCCAAGCCATGTTGGGATCAGAAGTAATGTCAATGATGGATGGTTACTCCGGGTATAATTAGATCAATGTTGTGAAGGAGGATCAACACAAGACAACCTTTATAACTCCTTGGAGTACTTTTGCATACAACAGGATGCCATTTGGATTGATTAATGTTGGTGCCACTTTTCAGAGGGCGATGAATTCCTCCTTCAAGGATCTTTGCAATAGGATCATCATAATTTATCTGTACAACTTGACTATTTATTCAAAAAGAAGGAATCACCATTTAAGGGACATTGAAATAGTGTTGCAAAGGTGTAGGAGTCATGGTATATCCTTAAACCCTAAGAAGTCAATTTTCTTTGTTGAGGAGGGTAAATTGTTAGGGCACATTGTTTCAAGAGGTGTCAAAATTGATCCTGAAAGGGTTAGGGTGATTCAACAGCTTAACTTTCCTTCCAATAGAAGTGGCCTGAAGTCTTTCTTTGGCCAGGTGAACTTTTTGAGGGCCTTTATTGTAGAGTTTTTAGAGACTACCAGACATATGGTGTACATGTTGAGCAAGAAATTCCTCTTTAAGTGGAGTGAGGAAGCACATAGATCTTTCAATGACATTAAGGTAGCAATATCCCAAATGCCTGTGTTAACAAGTCCAAATTTCAAAAAGGGCTTCATTGTTTATTGTTATGCATAAGAGCATACTTTATCCAACATTTTGACATAGAAAGATGAAAAAGGGCAGGAAGCACCCATTTATTTTATGATCACACCCTTGAAGAAAGATGAACTCAATTACTCTCAAATAAAAAAATATGCCTTCATCGTAGTAAGGGAAATGAAGTAATTTAGGTACTACATATTGCACATACACTATATAGTGTATGTCTCAAAAACTAAAGTAAAAAGCGTGTTGACTCAAAAGGTGATAGGCATGAATAATAGGGCGTTATGGGTAGCTAAAATCCAAGAGTATGATCTAACTATTAAGACAATAATTTTGGTGTGAGGATGGGATTTGTGTAAATTAATAGCAAAAAATGGGAAGCTATCGAAAGAAGAAGAAAGTGAAGTCCCCATGGCATTGTTAGTCAGTTTGACTAATCCCTAGTTCTCAGATGTGACATATTTCCTCACCTACGGTGACTTCCCTAAACACCTAAACCCACATGAAAGGCATCATTTGAAATTAAAGGTGTCCAAGTATGTAGTTTCCCATGATGTGTTATATAAAAAGGGCATTGATGGGACTTTCCTCAGAGTGTAGATGTTGCACAAAAAAAAGAGCTATTAGGGGCTTTCCATGATGAATCCTATGGAGGGCATTTTTATTCTACTATCATGACATTCAAGATTCTCCAGAACCATTTCTATTGGTTGAGAATGTTCAAGGATGTGTATCACTATGTTAAGAATTGTGAAAAATATCAATTGTTCACAGGACGACCACAACTTGCAGCTTTACCCCTCAAGCCAGTGGTCATAGATGAAACCTTTAGACAATGGGGGATAGATTTTATAGGACCCCTGAATCCTTTGTCTATGTAGGACACACATATATCTTAATTGCCACTGATTACTTCACCAAATGGGTGGAAGCAGTTCCTACCAAAAGGGAAAATTCTCAGGTTGTATGTGACTTTTTGTTGAACCATATTTTTGTCAGATTTGGGATACCAGTTAAAGTAGTAGTAGAAAATGCTACATATGTTGGAAATTTGTCTATACTAAGGTATATGACTAGATATAGTGTTGTTATTATGGCAACAAAGTCATATAGCAGTTTGGAGTTAGTGCACTTAGTGTAAAGAACAGAATTTAGTTAAGTGTTGAAGACTAGATAGTGTATAGAGTTCCTGCAACTCAAAGCATCAATGCACATATGTACGAATGAATTATGGTATGTGCCCTATAAGTTAAGCTTGTTAGACTATACTTATGCTTATTCTATGAGTGCATAAGTAGATATGCAAAGATGTGAAAGTTACAATCAGTTGAAGTTGCACAGCCAATGTGTGCTAGTAGAGAACAAAACATGGACCCGATAGTTAGCATTTTGGTTTGTGATTATAATTTAATGTTGTAAAGGCCATGCACCCATTGTATTTAGGTTTTTGAAATTTTTATATGTATAATTGTAAGCACGCTTAAGCCAATTCATTTGGAAGCATTGTTTGTAATTAGTTATAGGGCCGACCTAACTGTTTTGTTTGTATGAGCATATAAATATAAGATGCACCCATTGTATTCTGCATGGAAGTTGTAATAGAGTTGTGATAAGAAGAGAAGAGGTATGTGAAGATAGCATAAGATCTATTAGAGCTTTTCTAGAGGTCAAAGAATCAGTGCACTAAAGGAACTGATCAGACAAGCAGTGTCACAGTGACAGTTCACCAGCAGATATAGTGTGTATCTAAAATCAGAAGGTTGTAGCCTCCACCATTTGAGAAGTGAGCTCTAGGATAGTGAGTCCACTCCCCTAATAGGGATCATTGTAAAAGAATCCTAATAGGGTCTGACCCTTAACAAGGTCTACTCTACTTAAAGCATTGTAAAGCTACTCCTAACAGGGTAAAGGATCTTCTAACAAGGATCACAAAACACTAGTGCAAAATATTAGTGGATATCAAGTCCCATCAAGCTTTTTACCTATTTGGGTTTCCCTATAACCATATTGGTGTCATGTGTTGATTTCATGTTTCATGTTTATGTGAATGTTTATTTCAGTACTTAAGCATTTAAGTTTAGAATAAAGATTAAAGGGAAAAGTTAAAATATAGTGAACACTGATTCACCCCCCCTCTCAGTGTTCCCATTCCTAATAATTGGTATTAGAGCTCTCATCCTCAGAAAAGAATTTTAACCACTTAAGGAGATCATGGACAAAGCAGAAATGAAACATCTAAAGAAAAATCTTGAAGCCTCTCTTGAAGACCTAGACAATTCAGAAAAAGAAATTGAAGAACTAAAACAAAAATTCAGCGATGCTCAATTAGTTATCAAAAAACTAAGAAAGGATTTGAAAGGACACTCTAATAGTGATCTTGAAGAAAAGGTCAAGAAGTTGAGTGAATAAAATGCATCCTTATTAAATCAGCTTGAAGAATTTGATGACAAATTGATGAACAATCAAGATGTCTATAATGAACAAGTCAAGGAGAATCTTCAAGTCAATGAAGAACTAAGGGAATCTAACTTAGAAATCTTGGAGCTAAGGAATATCAAAGAAAGCTTGGAATCTGAATTGAAAAAGGCAAAGGATCATATTGACAAATTACACAGCAGTGTTGATTTGGTAGAATCTCAGTTGTATGCAAGAAGAGCCAAAGGAGACACTAGATGTATTGGATACAATGAAGCACAAAATCAGATTGACAATATACAAGCAAGAAAGGATTCACAAAAGAACTCTACTGATGCTGAAAAGACTGAAGATCAAACCAAAGATAATGGTGGACCACCTAAGAATGAGTGCAAGCAAGTAGAACCCACTTGTTTTGCATGTAACAAGCATGGGCACATTGCAAGGAATTGTACAGAGGTAAGACCTTTTAATGGTTACTGTTATTCATGTAATAGATTTGGTCATAAAGCTATTAATTGCAAGACTAGTAAGAAGAACATGACTCAACATGATCAGAAGAATCAGAATCAGACAAATGTAAGAAGTTCTCAGAATGTTACATGTCAGATATGTAACTATAATGGTCACTCAGCCAGAACATGTAAAATGGTGACTCATGTCAATGTGCTAAGGAATAATAGACCTCCAGTCATTTGTCACTCCTGTAACAAGGTTGGATATATCTCAAAGTTTTGTAGATCAAGGATGTAAGGTCAGGAGAGCCCTAAAAAGATAGAAGAACCAGTTTTGGATCCTGAAGGAGAAGTCAATTTTGTGAAAGCTTCAAAGGATGAAAGCTTGATTTGGTCAGAGAAAAAGAAGGACAAGACTGATGAGAATGTATTGGATGCATCCCCAGTGGAGGCACCCTCTACATCTGCATGAATGGCCCTCAGGGTCATAGGGGGAGCTAATTTAGCTCTAGACCCCTGCATGGCTGGTATAATCATCCTTAGATTATGCACCTTTGGACTTAAGCTTTTGGAGTGTATAGGAATCTTTGTGCAAGAATGTACATGTTGATTGTTAGCAGAGCTCGAGTCTAAAATTTTGAAGTGACAACCTGGTTTACGTGACTTGCATTAATGGTGAATTTCTCACTTTAAGTACACATAAATTTTTTTGTTCACTCATTACATTTGAATTCAGAGTGATTGAAGAGAAGATTGAGCCTTGGAAGTTATTGTGAAGATTTGGAGATTGAACTATCAATATTTGCAATGCATTTGATCAGTTGCAGAAACCCTAGCTCGTTGCGCCAATTCAGAAGTTGTCAGATTATCTCTAAGTTTAGTTGGAAATTGATTAACAAGTAAGTCATGGCCACTCCCATTGTTTATGATGTCGCTGAGAAGAAAAGATATGATTTCAAGAGGCACCCATTTAAATCAATCCTAGATGATTTAGAGGGAGCTTTCTCCCGCATGCCTATGGGCATCATGCATGTGGAAGACATAAGGGCTTAAATCTACTTTAAGAAAGAACCTATTGGACTAGATAGGTTAAGGGTACACATGGATACCATGTTGAAATAGGATAAAAAATTCATGGATGAATACACCAAATGGAATGATCACCCTATTATTGAGTATACTATGACATATGAATTATATGAGATAGAATGGATAAAGATCTTATCGAGCAGAATCCATGAAGATCTATTTTGGATTGGAGATGTTCTAGTAAGAATCACAAGTGATCTGATACATGAGATGGCAAGCCTTTCTAGGATAGGTGCTATCCTTCCATTGGACAAGGATGTCAGGAAAATGGTAGAGCAAGTATGTAAGTCAAGGAGTGATAGGTGCGGCATGACTATTGAGCTGATTGAGCAAGAAGACATCAAATTGATGTCAATGATACTGGGTTATAGATTTCATCACACCAATAGGGTGAATAGTGTGTCTGAGGGCACTATTATAGCTTCCATCAAAATAGTAAGGGAAGATGGAGAGTTCAACTTGTGTGAGATCTTATGCGCACAGTTGATAGATAAAATCAAATCTATCAAACATGACAAAACAAAGATATTTACGTTTGGGTCCCTAATCATCTATATGTACCTTCATATAGTTGGAAGAGTTTCAGATTTGTATTTGGACAAGTCCATTCCAACAATGCCTCAGATATCCAACAAAGCATCCACAGGAAGCACACTAAGAGACTATGTCACATTGGAATTGAAGACCTTTAGAGCTAAGATGTAGATGAGGTATAGGATTCCAGAAAGCATTGTAGAGAAATATAAGGATACAATATGCTTTATGGTGGAGACTGATACTACATGTATGAAAGCTGTTGAGCCTAGAACTAAGTGGATTCATCCACTTGGGTATGAGGTAGAGGAACAATTTCTTGAAGCTTATGCATAGGTACTTCTGTCAACCCCCAAAGATCCTAATGAACCTAGGTGGGGAACCTATGAGGAATTGACCAGAGAAGTTGATGCAAAACTAAACAGTCCTACAACTAAAAGAAAAGTTGCTAAGGTCACATCTGAGATCTTGAGAATACATGGTGTGTCTCAAGTAGACCTTGATAAAGAAAGGGATGAAAATATTGCCTTAGAATTGAAATGCACAGCAACAGAAGAAGAACAAGAAGATCCTACGTTGAAGAAGATGAAAACTGAATCAGATGATAGTTAGAAGGGTAAAGAAGATAATAATCCTTCTCCACCCAAAGATACTATTGACCTTACCACTCCTCTAGAGTATAAGCCAATAGTCAAGAGGAAGAAAGAAGTTAGCACTAGTCATCCATCCTCATGACCTACAAGGAGTAGGAAAAACATTCAAGCATATCCTAAGGAATGATTCAGACCAAGCCTTAAAGTTTTGAGCACATGAATTCTTGATGAAGGCAAAATTGATCAAGTAGGGAAGTATTATGATACATACAGTGAGATTGACAAATCAAAAATATGTAGTATGATTGTCAAACATATGATCAAGTTCAAGAAGATAGTCCTTGAGTTGAAAACCTCTATTCCAGATAAAGTATGGGATATTTTAGAATACCAAAAGAGACAAGAAAATGAAGAGGATCTAAGGATTAGAGAAAAAGTATTAGAATATACTCTGCCAGTATGTTCTAAAGAAGAAGAGGCATTGATATTAAATTTGTTGAAGCCGCACTTAAGGAGAAAGATGAGAACTCTACACATTATGAACAAAGACTATGAGCTGATAATGAAGGAAACAAAGAAGGCCTTTGAAAAGGTGTTATTAGAACAACACATAAAACCATCTACTGTGCCCATCACTCATGCACCGAGTAAGCAAGACAAAGAAGAAGAGACCTTCAATGTACCAGTGACAGGTCCTCAAGATTCAACACCCATAGAAGAAACTCAAATAGAAGAAAAAAAGTCTGTGCCCATCTCAGAATCATACAAAGGCAGCCTTATTATCATAGATAATGTGGAGATAGCCATGGCAGCTACTGATAAGGATTTGGACAAGTTTGAGGAAGCATTTATTAGTACTGAAGAAGCTGAAATCTTATGCAGCAATACACCTCCCACTCAGCAAGAAGAAGTACTCATAGAAGATGTATCTGATGAGAAAGAAGAAGAAAAGAAAGAAGAAGAGAAGAGAAGAAGAGAAGAGGAAAAAAAAAGTAAAGATGAAACTTCTATTGAACTAGTCACAGTGGAACTAGAAGTGATGGAAAACACTCCCATCACTCCCTCCTTAGCATTGTTGTCAAGTTTGACACCTGACACAAGCAGTTTGGACTCTTGGAAAGAAGAAGATCTAATTAAGTTCAACATCCTGGCTATGGAAAAGGCAAAGGAGAAGCAAGTCATGAGAAATCCTCTCCTTGTGGAATCAGTGAATATTTTGAATAGTTTGCTACCAGAGGATAAGAAAGTGCTAAAAGTACATTCGGTTGATGATGTAAGTTCATTCCTCTCATAGTTCAAAAGAAATTTTTCTAGCCTAGAAGAATCTATGTCCATAGTAGTAGAAGAGAAGTACTTAAAGAAGAGACTTAATGAACTAATGATAAACTTTGCACTAGACTTGAATTCTCTTAAGTCTAGTCAAGCATCCTTGAAAGAATTTTTTGATGAAGGAAGAAGGATCATTGCAAGATGCATGGATCAAGACAAGCTCACTGATGCTCACTTCAAGAAGATAAAAGAGGCAAAAGCAATGATTGATCAGGTAAAGAATTTAGTGTTAGACACATCCAATGATGTGAACATGTGTAACAATGTCTACCAAGGATAGATAGACAAGATTGAGAAGGAAGTAAAAGAGATAAAAAGGATAAGGTCCAAACAAACTCAATTGAGGAATGGTCTTGCGCCCTATTTAGACATCCTCAATCAGAATATAAAAGAGATTGATGCCACCATGGTAACTTGTGATCATGGTCCCATCAGTGACTTGGAGAAGATGGGGAAGCTTCAATATGCATTATGCACCCATCTCCAGATAGTTAACTCTCTGATAACCTTTTGGAAGAAGGAGATCCAAAACCTCAAGATTGCATATCTGGATGTTTTCCCTTAGTGAGTATGTGTATATACAAGTTTTTGATGCACCTTTTTCATTAATGTCAAAGGTGGATTTGTGTATAGAATATGGAGTATATATATGTATAGGGAGATATAATATTATGTATAAAAATGTATAGAAGACAATTTTTTGTGTAAAGGAATAGTTAGCAACTTGGCCATATTCCTTTGTTGCCATCAATGACAAAGGGGGAGATTGTTGGAAAGTTTTATATACTGAGGTGTATGACTAGATATAGTGTTTTCATTATGAAAACAAATTCATATAGCAGTTTGGAGTCAGTGCACTTAGTGTAAAGATCAGAATTCAATTAAGTGTTGAAGATTGGACAGTGTACAGAGTTTTTGCAGCTCAGAGCATCAACACATGTGTGTACAGATGAATTATGGTATGCACCCTAGAATTTAAGCTTGTTAGACTATACTTATGCTTAGTCTATGAGCACATAAGTAGATATGGAAAGATGTGAAAGTTACAGTCAATTGAAGTTGCACAGCCAATGTGTGCCAATAGAGAATAGAACATGGAGCTGACAATTAGCATTTTGGTTTGTGATTATAATTTAATGTTGTAAAGGCCATGCACCCATTGTATTTAGGTTTCCAACATGTTTATATGTATAATTATAAGCACGCTTAAGCCAATTCATTTGGAAGCATTGTTTGTAATTAGTTATAGGGCCAGCCTAACTATTTTGTTTGTATGAGTGTATAAATATAAGATGCGCCCATTGTATTCAGCATGGAAGTTGTAATAGAGTTGCAATAAGTAGAGAAGAGGTATGAAAAGACAACATAAGATGTATTAGAGCTTTTCTAGAGTTCAAAGCATCAGCTCACCAAAGGAACTGATCAGACAAGCAGTGTCATAGTGACAGTTCACCAGCAGATATAGTGTGTATCTTAAATCAGAAGGTTGTAGCCTTCACCATTTGAGCAGTGAGCTCTAGGACAGTGAGTCGAATCCCCTAACATGGATCATTGTAAAAGAATCCTAACAGGGTCTGACCCTTAACAAGGTCTATTGTACTTAAAGCATTTTCAAGCTACTCCTAACATGGTAAAGGATCTTCTAACAAGGATCACAAAACACTAGTGCGAAATATTAGTGGGTATCAAGTCCCACCGGGGTTTTTACCTATTTGGGTTTCCCCATAACCATATTGGTGTCATGTGTTGATTTCATGTTTCATGTTTATGTGAATGTTTATTTTAGTACTTAAGCATTTAAGTTCAGAATAAAGATTAAAGGGAAAGGTTAAAATACAGTGAACACTGATTCACACCCCCCCCTCTTAGTCTTCCCATTCCTAACAACATATTTTTCTTCAGAGGAGATATCGGTGTTTTGTTATGAACATGGGATATTCTTAACTCACTCATTAGATTAATTTCCATAGGGGAATGGTTAGCCAAAGTCCAACAATAAGAACTATTATCAGTATTTTACTCATCTTTGAGGCCTAGTTACTAAGTGAGACTACTGCACCCTAGTTTGAATTATTAGTGGTCTTTCTTAAAATTTGTGTTCATTTCATTGTAAAAAAATGTGAAAGAGAAAAGGAAATGAGCTAGATCTAAGAATTACATGTGCATGTACCAATGTTAAGTATGTTTTACAAAAAGGAAAAGGGACTAAGAACAACATTTATCTAGCTCACATAGGCCGTGAGCATAGCCATTACCATAATTGAATAAATAAGTGTAGATATAAAAGAAATGAAGAATGAAATATAGGGGTACCAAAAATTGCCTAGTAATGGTGTCTGCATCCAATCCTATCCAGAGAGCTCCCGTGGTCCAGAACCTGCAAGAAGAGAGGAGAAGATATGGGTTGGATCCAATGGATCTAAATAATGCATGGTACTGTATACACCTAAAAATGGTCATCTAGACTATTAGCCCCTTTTGCTAAAATCATCAATTGCTTATTCTTGATCAAATCCTAGTTCTATCATTTATTTGATTATTTTCTATGGGCTAACCATCTTATCCTAAGTCTTTATTTAATTAAAAGGAGTTTCCTCCTCTTTTAATTAAATAAAAAGCCCCCCATTTTTCCTCTTATCCTAAGTTGCACAAATAAAGCATTATTCTTATTTTATAAAAGGGAAAAAACACTTTTTGTCTCATATGGACACAAAAGTCAACTCTTATTTTCTCATTGGAGGATACTTGTGCACATGGATTTCTCCTCTTTGATGCTCCACCATTGATTAAATCTTTTTCCTCTTAATCTCCATGATCCATTCCTTCTCATTTCTTATAAAAGGAGAGCTCTCTTCTTCATTCTAGATCCCCAACTTTTTATGCTAATCTTATGCTGCAGGTTTTCTAGGTCACTTTGGAGCTTTTGAAGATTTGGAGCATTCTTGGCTTTTGTATCTACATGTTATCATAGTTTCATTTCTTGCATTATCATGGCATTCATACCTTCATACTTAGCCTAGTTTCCTTTATGCTTTAGATTAGTTCATCTAGCTTAACTAGGAGGCTTTATAATACTTGTTCTTTCATTTCCATACTTTAGCTTGCATATTCATCTTAATCTAGCTTGCATTTCCATTCTCATATTAATTCTTGAGGATATTGGCATTCTTTCCCTTGTCTTCATTTGAATCTCCCATTGCACGGTTTACTAGCAAGGTTATTGGCTTAATAGCTCTAGCTGAGAGCATTCTTAAACACCCTTGCACTCCATGCCTAGGGAGATATGGATTGATTTTTGAGACCTCATTCTTGAGTGTTCTTGATTGTAATGATTCATAGAAGTGCACTATTTAGACTACACATTTTTGGTGCCCACCGTGGGGCAGAGTAGACTAGCTTTGTCCCTTCTTTTTCTGCATTTTCATCAATTTTTGTCAATTTTTCGGCAAGTTTTGAACTTAATTTTTGGTCTCTATTTTTTTTGTCTCAGACTATCATGTGATACTTTTAGAAGTATCACATGATAGTTCTCTATATGTGCACGTGATACTTCTCCTGTCGGAAGTATCACCTGGCTATTGCAGAGAATATCGCCTAGTCTCGAGTGAAGTATCACCTGGTATAGAGTGAAGTATCGCACAAACTAATATTATCACCCCAGTATATTGAGAAGTATCACACAATAATTCTAGTGTCTATAACTATTGCCTGTACCTAGCAGTGAGCTATTTTTGAGCTATTTTGTTTATCTTCCAAGTTTCGGGTTCTCTGCTATCTTTTTGAAATTTTTTGCAAATGCTATCAAAAATTAAAGTGTGATATATTGTTGGAAAGGTCTTTTCGAGCCTAATCCAACCATGCTAGTTTCATTCTCAGATTTTACCATTTGATCAGCTATTTTATTTGTAGATTATCTAATTTTTAATGTGCTAACCATTGTGGCGCTAACAAGTTGTGCTTGTAGGTGCCTCTTGCTTCAATATTTTGCCAAAAGAATGCATGTCAAAGAGGGCTACTAATGGTTTTGGCAGGGCTTCCCTAAGCATAAAAACCAAATCAAGTACTTGTTTAATTGCTTTCTTTATTGAGTGCAGCATATACTAGTTGTTTCATTTCATAGGCACTTAATATCTTGGTGTAGGAATTCTTGGGTGGTAGGAGAAGTATGCTCTTCAACCTTGTGGTGAACCAGAAAATCTTGACCCATCTTTGGATTTTGAAAGCAAGAGGGTAATTGAACATTTTCTTGGTGTGTTTGGGAGAAAACTTTGAGATAGGGGAGTATGCTCTTCACCCTTGTGGTGAAACAAAAACCTTGAACCTCATAAGTTGATCCACTTTTTGTTTAGATCTTTAGATCCTTTAGCAGGCTTGCTCTTGAGAAATCAAGAGGAATGACCCAAGTGGGGACAAGCTCATACCGAGATATTCCAACCCACTATAATCTCAAGGCTATCAAGGACACAAATGACAGTGAGCATAATTGATGTTCACATAAATAATGCCAACATCTATTCAATGGATAAATCATTATGCCAACCAAAAGAGAAAATATCAAATATAGGTCTAGCAATATCAAAGAATTCTTAACTAGAAGAGGGCATTAGTGATATTAGTTCTAAGGATCACCCACGGGCCTTCTAGATAACAATAAGATCCAACACTGATGCAAGCATCAGCACTGAACAAACAACATGGTATCAAGCTTTTAATAGCAAAGTACAATGAGTATTAGATGGCCAAATATCAATAGTAAGCTAGCATTACAATAGACATACAACATCAACATTGAAGTATGGGTCACCCAAATGGTAAAATATTAGCAATCAAGCTCACAAGCTCTGATATGCAGTGAACATCCAAATACATATGCTATTCTTTCCAATCAATAGTACAAACCAGTAGGTATGATGCCAAGTGCAGAGAAAGCATCTACAAGCATGGGAATATCATGGAAGATGTAGACATCAACATGGCACCAAGAGACCAGTCAAAGGAGGAAAAGACCAAGCTCATGAATCCAAATGAGTCCAATAGCAAACACATGAATCATGGTGTCATCAGTAACAACAAGCATCCCAATGTTTTTGTGAACATACAAGGTAAATTTACTTAGCAAAGAAAGTGAACCAAGAATCTACCACCAATACATCTAGCACAACTCCTTTGGTTTGTGGTTTCAAAGAAAGCAATGAGTTCAAAGTACACAGTGCCTTGGAAATCATAGTGAGCATGGGCTACATGGAGCACAAAAGATAGTGAACAAAAATATTATAGCCTGCAGCCCTATGTATGGAATAGATAGTGAGCTTGGCCCCGAGAATATCCATAATAACATAACATGCAACAATAGGTTTATGATGCCATTCACAAGAAAGCATGCAATAGATAGTGGAGCAGTGTATTCATAGGGAATGGTTTCAAAATAGAAACATGAGACACCAGATCTTCATGTGATAGTAAACAATCATAGCATGGAGATTCAAAATAGTGAACAAATAAACTTTTCTCTTAACTTCTACAGCAAGGGAATGAACCTAATTAATGTTTAGTGCCATACCAGTATATGCCTCATAGTAGGATGAGAAATACTATCAACAAACCATTGTAACTATAAGAAGTTAAATAATGTGAGATACAAATGGTGCCTTGAAGATTCCATACAAAAAAAAATAATGCCAGTGCCCTCATCAACACAATGATGATCCATGGCACAATACAGAAAAAATACATACTTTGCCAGGCCTGGGGTATTATAGTAGCATGGCACAACATTATAAGGGTACATGTACCATGAACAATAGAAATACACAATGCATGGATGCCCATATTTAAGCCTACGGCCCCCAAAGATTCAAAACAATGAACTATAGATAAATGACAATAAAAATAAAGTGTGTAAGATGCTCAAGCTCATAGGCCCTAAAAATAATGGACATTCAGAGAAACAAAATATCATAACTCATGGGTCTCCAAGCTTCCAACAACAAATTGATAGAACATGGTGAGAAATAAGAGAATATGTGAATGCCCTAGCTCATAGAGCTTGCAGGCTTGAGCCCTCAAATTCAAACAACAAGTCCAATAACCTAAAATAGTGGTGGTCAGGGGTATCATGGATAGTGAGATTCACAGATCACATGCTATCACAATGAGATCAAAATACATAAGGATAGCTCCAAACCAAAATGACCATAGTGACATTCAGGTTTGTTTCACAAATAGATGTAGAGATAACATAATTCAAATGCAGTGCCCTAACTGAAGATCATCGGGCTTTCATATTTAAAATGTTTTTGAGAAAATAATAGGGAAATATACAATAACAATACAATTCATAGCTATCAGCCCCAATATGAACATAGTACCAAATGCAAAGTTCATAATAACAACACCCACAAAAGTGCCAAATACAATTCCTACCTTGACAATGTGATGTTGTGAGGGGAAGGTGCCAGATGTTTCCTAAATTGAACCCGAAGATCTAGTGCAAAGACTATCAGTAAGGATAGAAGATTGCTAGATGCCAAAAGAAAAAGTGCCTGTTACCAATCATGCCCTCATCTTTGCAAGGTTTTGATCAAATGGTTAATGATTTGATTCTCCCCTCTTTTAGGGTTGAGTTTTATGTTGGATGCCTTTGTAATTTGTGGGTTTTTTATTGAAATGTAAATGCTTGTAAAAAATATGTTTTCCCCTTTTCTAATATTGGGTTGAGAACTATTTTCTCTTAATCCACATTTTTGGGCATAGGTTTGAAATGTAAGTATTTTAAGATATGCTTTCCCCATTATAGGTTGAGAGTTATTTTAAAATATAATCAATCCATTTTAGTGTCATAGTGGGGTAGGGTTTTAATGAAAAGTCAATGTAGAGTATTAATGGATGACTTAGGGGGTCAGAGTGGTCTTCTTTTGACCATCTATTCTAGGATGTCAGTTTTTCACTACCCCCTATAAACTTGGGAATTTGGCATCTGAGTTTATGAGGCAGCCTCATGGGCCTATTTTGAGATCTTTTCCATTCTTAGGGGCAGAGAAGGTGTTAATGCAAATTCCTAACTTCTTTTTATATACCTCCCACTTGTGTGATTGAGGTTAGGTCTTCATTTTCTTTCTCTTTGATATGAGAATGTTGTAGCTCTGAGATACACAATTGTACTTAGCTTCTTTTCATTGAATACATAAAAGTGATCCTTCTTCTCTCCTTTCATTTTAGGTTTTTCTTATTGAGTTTCTATGCTAGGATTATTGTGATACAATCTGGTCCTTAATCTGCATATTGATTCAACTAAGTATTTAGAGTTTCATTTTGGCCTTGAAGTACTAATATGTGTACAAATTTGGAATTAGGATTGTGGAAGTATCTTCCCTTTTACATTCCAAGTACCTTATTATCTCCAAGAGGTTCAAAGTAGTGGGGTCAAGTTGTGGGGTGCAGATTTGTTTCAATTGTTTTGTAAGCTTTCTTCAGCTGTGGATCTATTAATCAAATTTGGTGGATCACTTATTTTTTAAGTCAGTTTTAGATTATTTGTTTCATGCGCTTTCTCCCTTTCTCCTAAAGTTAGTCAGTTTTAAAGTGATCCAAGGGGAAGCCAGCCCCTAATCTAGAGGTCTACTCTAGGATAGGTTACCCATAGCCTGAGAGTAGTCCCATGTTTCATAGGATTGCTAGGTTTTATACTTAGAGAATTGGGTGCAATCCTTAGTGATAATAGTTTTTGGCATGCCCGGTGGGATAGAAAACTCAACGAGTCAGTTTTCTAAGAGTTTTACTTGCATGTTATTGTTTGGTATGAGAAGTGACTATGTTTTGATATCATAGCTGGTGACTCTAATCTTGTTTCATACAAATCAACACCTTAGCTTATGAGTGGGATTCCAACCAGGAAAAGCAAGAATCATTTTGTTTATGCAGAGCACCTATAAAGAAAAGGCCTAAAGCAACCCATGCTAGTGCATCTCAATCTTCAAATCCCACTCCCAATCCCACTCACATTCCTTCAATCACTCCCCCGATCCATCCAATATAAGCAATTCATCCTATGCAAGCAGCACCAGTAATTCAAGCTCCCCTAAATCCTCTAATGGGTAGAAATCATCCTTTTGTAGCCTTGAATCAAGGCAATTTGTAGTAGCATAATGACATACCTATATCAGCCCTTAAGAGCCTACCTATCTTCACTAGAGAGGATCATACCTCCACTATTGAGCACATAAGAGACATTGCATCCCTTTGTGCCCTCCATAATATAACCCAAGATAATGTAGCTTTGAGATTGTTAGCAACATCCCTTAAGGGAAAAGCTTTGCAATGGTTTAGAGGTTTAGGAGTTGGTTCTATAACTGATTGGGATGGGTTGGGTCAAGCCTTGACTAATCAATTTGAAGATAAGTCTGACCACCTCTCCTTAGTTGAACATTTGACTACCATTAAAAGGGCACCCCAGGAGTATATGATGGATTTCAATTTCAGATTTCAGAGGACATGGAATAGAATACTAGCTATAGTTAGACCCTCAAGCTACCATGCTTTCATGTATTATTTGAGGGCCCTCAACAGTGATATTTTTGTTATGATCTAGTCTACGGGAGGGAATAATTTACCAGTAGCATACAATGTTTCTATAAGGGCTGAAAATAGTTCGATTCAAGTGGGAAAGATATCTTCGAGACCTCCAATGCCTATTTTTCTCAACTCTTCCCCAGAAGGCTATCATTCCACCTATTGACTAGTCCCAAGATCTGAAGGACATCAAGAAAGCCTTGCAGCTTGTCTCTAATGAACTAGTCAACCTTACAAAATAGCAATCCCAACCTTATTAGTGGCCTTATCAGTAGTCTTATCAATAGCCTTATCAAGCTCAATATCAACAAAATAGGCCCCAATACCAATCAGGCTAGCAAGGCCAAGCAAGAAATTATAATCAGAAAGCTAGTCAGGCCTATAATCCCAATATCCCTAGCACTTTTAGAGAGCTATTTCCTATAGCTTAGAACAATATGGCTCAAGAATATCAATGGAGTTTCTTGTACAATCAACAACATATCCAGGGGATGTGTCCCAATGGCTATGGCCAGGCCCTCATGGTGCAGAAACAACATCATGATGCCACAAGAAATGACTCAAGAACTAGAGATTTAGCAAGGTCAAGCTACTACCCCAAGCGAGCTACAGACACCTGAGGTGGCACTTGTTAACTTTCAAAAGGAGTATTGTAGGGTAAATTTTTCCCCAAGTGACAACCAGACTTATGTTCTGGTAGTAGCCAACACAAGGTCTAGGAAGAAAGCATTGGAGGCTGAAAAAGTGGCCTCTACTAGTCAGCAAGCTCTTGTTGAGATTCCATAGCCCAAGGTGGTTCAGACTCCAGTCCAAAATCAGTCAAGAGAAGTTAAGGAACCAGCCAAGGCAATGACATAGTTGCTATCTACAAAACCAGAGATTGTACCAGCAAGGGGATAGTCAAAGGTGAATCTGGGATCTTTCAATATTGTTGAACAAATGAGGAAGACCTCTATAAGTGTGCCTATGATGGAAACTTTGGCAATTCTTGGACAAAAGGAGTTAATGCTTAGTGAATTGGCTAAAATTTCATCAAAAGGAGATGTTTCAGAGTAGCCTAGAATCTTGATGGATGAAACACCTCGGAAGGAACAAAAAACTAGAGAAGCTAGCTTGCAGCTCATCATTACTTCATAGGTTAAACCCCCTCCTTTCTATATTACTCTTATTATTGGGAAATTTTTGGTTCATAATTGCATGATAGACTCAGGGGCAAGTAGTTTAGTGATTTCTAAGCAATTAGCAGATCTTCTAGGATTGCTTTATGAACCAATAGACAAGCCTATTATTCAGTTGGATGGGTCATCAGTTAGCACCATTGGGGTGATTAAAGATTTGAGTCTCACTTTACATGAATGCCCCAACTTCTCTATTCCTCAAGATGTTTATGTCATAGATCTACCTCCCTACTTTTCTATTTGTTTGAGTAGAGATTTCACTGCTAGGTTGGGGCAATACCTTTCAGATGATTGGTCTCATTTGTACTTCAAAACTAGATATGGGACTAAGGTTAGAATCAAGTTTGAAGCTTTTTCAAAGAACCATATTGAACCTTATACCCCTAGCCCTATAAATGCCAATCGGATGTTCCATGAGAAGGATCTAGTTGACTCTGAACCTAAGACCACTATCAAAAAAATCCCAGATATTGTCCTAGATGAGTGGGCTGAAAGAGATTTAGAAGATAATCCTTTTAGAAACATGAAAATTTCTGGTATTGAGATGTATATCATTCATGAAGAAGGTGCAGTAATTCTAGATTTAATAAAGAAGGAGGATGAGCACTCTAAAAATTAGAACAATGAGTTGTGGTAGTTGTTCTTTGATGGTGCCAGAAGTAGAATCGGTTCAGGAGGAGGAGCTATCCTAATTTATCTAGAAGGACAAAGGTATTACTCTACTATTCATTTTACTTTTAGCTATACTAACAATACAATAGATTATGAGGCTTTGATTCATGGTTTGGAATGGGCTAGACAGGGAGGAATCAAATGTCTAAACGTTATAGGTGATAGTGAATTAGTGGTTAATCAAATTCATGGCACTAATATCACAAAAAATGATACACTCAAGATGTATAAGCATAGGGTTTGAGATTTGATGGAAGATTTTTGTGCTTTTAATCTGGTTGTTGTCCCAAGAAATCAGAACAAACAAGCAGACAAGCTGGCTTCCATGAGAGAGGAATATGATATTCCAAAGGAGGTCACAAGCACCAAAATGCAACATGTGGAAGTCCTAGTAAGACCATCAATGCTAGAAAATTAGGTGAGCTAGCAAGTCTTTAAAAATGATGAACAGATTTTCAAGTTTTTGATAGAAGAAGCTAAGTTCTCTAAGGTTAATCAGAATAAGCTTTCTCACCTATATAATGACAAGATGTTATAGTTAAAAACTAATAAGTTTCCCAAGGGACTGGTCACCCTTGAGTCCATTTCTAACTTTGATGACCAGCTCAGAGGAGACAAGGCTAGCATGACAGTCAAAGAGGAACATTATCAGCTTGTTGAGATTTTCAAGGACAAGTCTCTCAAGTTGGGAAAGGTATGCACTCAGCAAGAAAGTCAAGCCTTTATCTCATTATGCCAAGAGTTTAATGATGTTTTTTCATGGGAATACTATGATCTAAAAGGATTTGACCCCCACTTAGCCCAACACACCATTGAGCTAGAACCCCATGGAAAACTAATAAGACAGAAACAAAGACCTATTAATCCTAAACTAGAAGTGTTGATGAAAATAGAGTTAAGGAAAATGATTGAGGCCAATATTATCTTTCCCATTAAATACACCTCTTGGGTCTCTAATATAGTACCTGTCAAAAAGAAGAATGATGAAATACAGTTGTGTGGATTTTAGAAACCTCAATAGAGCCTCACTCAAGGACCACCATCCATTGCCCTCCATGGAACAGATACTGTAGTATGTCTCAGGGTCTGGCAGATTTTCTTTGCTAGATTTATTTTCTTACTATAACCACATCCTAGTTAGAGAGGAAGACCAATACAAGACAACCTTCACAACCAAATGGGGAACCATGCAATACAAGAAGATGCCTTTTGGGTTGTCTAATGTTGGTGCTACATTTTAGAAAGCCATGGAGATGGCATTTGTTGGTTTGATGAACAAGTTTGTTCTAGTTTATTTGGATGTTATAACTATTTTTTCAAAAGATACTAATGATCACCTAGTTCATTTGAGGTAGATTTTTGAAAAGTGCAAATAATTTGGAGTTTCATTGAATCGTAAAAAATGTATCTTTGTTGTCCATGAAGGAAGGCTTCTAGGGCACATTGTCTCTAAGCAAGGGACAACAATTGATCCTGAGAGGATAAAGGCCATCATGGCACTACCCTTGCCAATGCACAAGAAGGGGCTGCAAAGTTTCCTTAGAAGAATCAACTTCTTGAGAAGGTTCATCCCTAATGTTGTAGCACTACTAAAGCCTATGACCTAGATGCTGAAGAAGAATTCATCTTTCCATTGGACAAATGAAGGAAAGAAATGTTTTGAAGAGATCAAGGAAGCAATTTCTTCTGCTCCTACTCTGGTAAACCATGATTTTTACAAAGATTTTATTTTGTATGCTTTTGGGGACACTGATAGTATCTTTTCCATGTTAGTCTAGTAGAATACTGAGAAATAGGAGCAGCTAGTGGCTTTTTATAGCCAAGGTCTGGATGGTTATGAATTAAATTACACTCCTATAGAGAAACATGTTTTAGCAATAGTGAGGAGCTTCAAGAAATTTAGGTACTTGCTATCCAACAACACAGTGCACTTAATGGTTGCTCACCCTTGCATAAAATATTTCCTTCTAAATAAGGACCTAAGCCACAAGAGGGCTGGTTGGATCACCAAAGTCATGGAGTATGACATTCAGATCAAATTGACTAAGTTGATTAGAGGAAAGGGGTTGTGTGAGAAAATGATTGAAGGTAGAATGGATGAGAGCCAGCAAGAAGAGCAGGTTGTCGTGATGAACCAAAATGTAGAATAGAGTGCAAGCTAGACAATAGAGATGAAACATTATCTCTCAACTAGTCAATGCCCTCAAGACCTTGATAGGAGAAAAAGGAGGTACTTTAGACTTCAAGCTATCCCATTTATCATTTTAGATGATGTTCTATATAGAAGAGATCATAGTGGTGTCTTGTTGAGATGTGTTGAAACTAGCCGAGTAGATAGAATATTAGAGGAGTTCCATGATGGAGGTTCTAGAGGACACTTTGTAGCCAGAACCACTACTTTGAAGGTCATGAGGGAAGGATACTATTGGCCCAGCCTGTATAAGGATGCATTTGATTGGGTAAGGAAGTGCAAGAACTATGCTCTGTTTGCTATAAAATAGAAGTTGGCAGCCCTCCCACTGCATCCCATTAAAGTGGAGCATCCCTTCTCCAAATGGGGTTTGGAATTTCATTGGACCTATTAATCCTCCATCCAGTGCTAGCCACAAATGGATACTTACTACTATAGGTTATTTTACCAAATGGACAGAGGTTGTAGCATTAAAGGAAGCAAATGAGACCTCTATCCTAAATTTCTACCAATACATTGTGTCTAGGTTTGGCACTCTAGACTCTATCATTTCAAAGAATGCTATGGCATTTCTTGGAATGAGAATCTCAAAATGGACATTAAGGCACAATATCTTCCTACGTACCTCATCTAACTATTACCCTTAAGGTAATGGTTAGGTGGAATCAAAAAATAAGAACTTGTTGAGGATCATCAAAAGGACTATAGAAGGAAACGAGAGGGATTGGCACATCAAGTTTGTTAGGAATAAGGTGTCTCAACCATGGATAATTCCTATTCTTATTATTTATTTTTTAAATGTATTTTTTGCAAATAATGAAATTAAGTGTGAGTGTACATGTCTAGTTGGCATGTTGATGTGTCACTCCACTTGATGTGTTGGCATCTTGTGCATAAGGAGATCATGACTGAAACGGTCATGACAGATTCCTATGATGCATAAGAACTATTTAAGGAATGTGCTATGATAGGTGTAAGAGCATCTTATGACTTGGGCCTATTTGGGCACCCAAGAAGAAGTGGTTGGTGTGTGTAAGAGAATATGCCAAAAATAGGTTGGTATGAGATATTCTCTTACACTTCTCTTATGACCGTTATTTTTTGGCAGATTCTATGACAAGCTATCATAGTCTATTCTAGGGATGGATGCCTATTCTTGGGATTGCATGTAATATTTGTGTACATGTGGCTTTGTGCATGGGTCTTGGTGGTTGGATGCCAAACTCCTTTTTTGGGTATTTGTTGGGTCTTGAGGAGTCTATATATATGATGTTGCTTTTATGGGAGAGATATAAGTTTTACTAGTCTCTCATCTCCTGAAAGAACTTGCATTGCAAGTGTCTTGTAGTCTTTGTGTTGAAGATAATACATTGTACAGGTTTTGGAGGGGTGGGGTTGTTTTACCGAAAGGTTTTTCCCCACCGGCATATCTTTGTGTTTATGTGTTTCAATCTTCTCTATCTATTTTCTATATGCATGTCATATGGCTGCAATATCTTTGTTAAAGTAGTTAACGAATCTGAAATTGTAAGGATTTAAAAAAGAATTTGCACAATACTTTCCTTTAGAGATGAGTGTAGGAAGTTATTTTCACACCTGAGTTTCCTTACAAAGTTGAAGCTGGCCTTATGGGTAGACATAATAACACCTAAGAGGTCTATAGGTAACTCTCCTTACACACTTGTTTATGGGAAAGAAGCTAGGATTCCTTTGTCTACTGAGTTTTCTACTTTCATCTTATCAAGGAGATTGATCTGATGGAAGAAGATACTATGCAAGGCAGGCTTGCCGAGTTAGTTGAAATTGAAGAGACAAGGAGACTAGCACTAGAGAACTTGGAAGCTCATCATTCTCAGATGAAGAAGGCCTATGATAAAAGAGCCATACCTAGGGATTTTAAGGAAGGAGACCTTGTCCTTAAGTGGGATGAATCAAAACATAAACTAGGAAGGCATACTAAATTTGATGCCATATGGAGTGGACCCTTCATGGTTGTTAAATGCAAGGCCCACAATGCTTTTTAGCTGGCTAATATGGATGGAGAGGAGTTTCCTATTCTAGTGAATGGGATTCACCTCAAAGATTATTTTTGAGTTCTACCTTGTACATTAGTAAGTTAGAAGTTCCAATTTTTTGTGTTTCCTAAGTCCCTTGGCACAAGTTTTTTTCCAGTTTTTTTTTAGTTTGCTTTCAGTTCAACTTTTAGTTCAACTGCCAGAGAAGTCTACCTCCGATAGTTAGTTGTTTTGCTAGCAAGAAGGGTTTTTTTGATTTAAGGCTAAGTTCAATTTTGAGGCTTATAAGAGTTTGTGCCCAATAGATTACAAGGAAACTAGTCAGGATGCTTAGCACTCAAAAGAGGTCACCAGAATGTTATCAGTACTTTACTCATCTTTGAGGCCTAGTTACTAAGTGAGACTACTGCACCTGAGTTTGAATTATTAGTGGTCTTTCTTAAAATTTGTGTTCATTTCATTGTAAAAATACATGAAAGAGAAAAGAAAATGAGCTACATCTAAGAATTACATGTGCATGTACCAATGTTAAGTATGTTGTACAAAAAGGAAAAGTGACTGATAAGAGCATTTATCTAGCTCACATAGGCTGTGAGTATAGCCATTATCAGAATTGAATAAATAAGTGTAGATATAAAAGAAATAAAGAATGAAATATAGGGGTACCAGACATTGCCTGGTAATGGTGTCTGGATCCAGTCCTGTCCAGAGAGCTCCTGTGGTCCAGAACATGCAAGAAGAGAGGAGGAGATATGGGTTAGATCCAATGGATATAAATAATTCATGGTACCACATTATTCATAAAGATGCATATATGCACTCAATCATACACCTCTGGGAAGGGATGTGCTCAGGGCATGTGTATCAAGGGGGCTCTAGAAATAAAAGAAACACCATATTTTTCATTGACATGTTTGTTCCATGTGCAGATACAGGAGAAGCCAATTCAACAATAATCCAAGGGTGTTGGGTCCCAGATGAATGACCTTGACCTATGATACAGATCATGATAGGAAAACCTCAAGTTTCCTTGGTAGTGGCTGCATCACAAGCCAAGAACACCCATGATCAATAGAGGAATAACCAGATGATGCAGTATCAGTGGGACACTCAGATAAATCAAATGAAGCATAGTCAAACACTAAAAAAAGGAGGGCTTGCAGGGTACACTAAATCATCATCAACATGTCATAATAAGGGAAGGAGCCACAAATAAAAGAAATGACTGCATGATGTAGAGTAGTACAAGTCTAATGAAGTATTGAGCTTCCTCATTTCATGAACTTTGAGCCAATAAGATTCCAATCATTATAATGAGGGGATAGTGCACTGATAAGTAGCTATGTTTGACTGATCAACATAAATGACAGTGAGCATAATTAATGTTCACATAAATAATGCTAGCATCTATTCAATGGATAAATCATTATGCCAACCAAAAGAGAAAAGATCAAATATAGGTCTAGCAGTATCAAAGAATTCTTAACTAGAAGAGAGCATCAGTGATATCAGTTCTAAGGATCACCCATGGGCCTTCTAGATGACAATAAGATTGAGCACTAGTGCAAACATTAGCACTGAACAACCAGCATGGTATCAAGCCTTTAATAGAAAAGAATAATTTGTATCAAATCACCAAATATCAATAGTAAGCTACCAATACAACAGACATACAACATCAATATTGAAGGACGGGTCACCCAAGTGGTAAAATATTATCAATCAAGCTCATAGGCTCTGATATGTAGTGAACATCCAAATACATATGCTATTCTTTCTAGTCAATAGTACAAACCAATAGGTATGATGCCAAGTGCAGAGAAAGCATGTACAAGCATGGGAATCTCATGGAAGATGTAGACATCACCATAGTGCAAAATGACTAGTCAAAGGAGGAAAAGACCAAGCTCATGGGTCCAAATGAGTCCAACAACAAACACATGAATCCCGGTGCCATCAATAACAACAAGCATCCCAATGTTTTTGTGAACATAAAAGGTAGATTTACTTAGCAAAGCAAGTGAACCAATAATCTACCACCAATACATCTAGCACAACTCCTTTGGTTCATGGTTACAAAGAAAGCGATGAGTTCAAAGTAAACAACACCCCAGAAATCATAGTGAACACGGGCTACATGGAGCACAAAACATAGTGAACACAAATATTATAGCCCATGGGCCTATGTATAGAATAGACAGTGAGCTCGGCCCTAAGAACATCTGCAATAACATAACATGCAACAGTAGGTTTATGATGCCATTCACAAGTGAGCATGAAATAGATAGTGGAGCGATGTATTCATAGGGCACCATTTCAAAATATCAACACAAGACATTGGATCTTCATGTGATAGGTAACAATCATAGCATGGAGATTCAAAACAGTGAACACATTTCTCCTTACTTCTACAGCAAGGGAATGACTCTAAGCAATGTTTAGTGCCATACGAGTATATGCCCCACAGTAGGATGAGAAATGTTGTCAACAAACCCTCTTAAATACAAGTATTTAAATAATGCAAGATACAAATGGTGCCTTGAAGATTTCATACAACAAAAATAATGCCAGTGCCCTCATCAATACAATGATGATCCACGACACAATACAAAATAGATACATACTCTATCAGGCCCGTGGTCTTATAGAAGCATGGCACAATATTATAAGGGTACAGGTACCATGAACAATAGCAATACACAATGCATGGATGCCCATATTTAAGCCTATGGCCCCCAAAGATTCAAAATAGTGAACTATAGATAAATGACATTAAAAATATAGTACGTAAGATGCTCAAGTTCATGGGCCCTAAAAATAATGGATATTCAAAGAAAAAAAATATCATAACTCATGGGTCTCCAAGCTTCCAACAACAAATTGATAGAACACAGTGAGCAATAAGAGAATACATGAATGCCCTAGCTCATAGAGCTTGTAGTCTTGAGCCCTCAAATCTAAATAACAAGTCCAATAACCTAAAACAATGGTGCTCACAGGTGTTGTGGATAGTGAGATACATAGATCACATGCTATCACAATGAGATCAAAATACAAAATGATAGCTCCAAACCAAAATGATCACAGTGACATTCGGGTTTGTTTCACAAAAAGATACAGAGATAGCATAATTCAAATGCAGTTCCCTAACTGAAGATCATCGGGCTTTCATATTTAAAAGGTTTTTGAGAAAATAACAAGGAAATATACAATAACAATACAATTCATGGCTCTTAGCTCCAATATGAACATAGTACCAAATGCAGAGTTCATAATAATAGTACCGACAAAAGTGAAGAAGTATAAACAGAGAAGGAATACACAACCATGCTTTAAAAGATATAGAGAGTTCATCACTGTACCCTCGAAATTGAAACCAAATGAAGAGTAAAAATGCCAAATACAATGCCTACCTTGACAATGTGACATCGTGAGGGGAAGGTGCCAGATGTTTCCTAAATTGAACCCAAAGATCCAGTGTAGAGATTGTCAATAAGGATAGAAGCTTGCCAGATGCCAAAAGAGAAAGTGCCTGTTACCAGTTGTGCCCTAATCTTCGCAAGGTTTTGTTCAAATGGTTAATGATTTGATTCTCCCCTCTTTTAGGGCCCAATTTTATGTTGGATGCATTTTTAATTTGTGGGTTTTTTATTGAAATGTAAATGCTTGTAAAAAATATGTTTTCCCCTTTTCTAATATTGGGTTGAGAACTATTTTCTCTTAATCCACATTTTTGGGCATAGGTTTGAAATGTAAGTATTTTAAATATGATTTCCCCATTATGGGTTGAGAGTTATTTTAAAATATAATCAATCCATTTTAGTGTCATAGTGGGGTAGGGTTTTAATGAAAAGTCATTGCAGAGTATTAATGTAAATTCTGGCAATGGTATTTTATAAAAAGTCATCAAAATATTGTTAATGCATGACTTAGGGGGTTAGAGTGGTCTTCTTTTGACCATCTATTCTAGGATGTCAATTTTTTCAATACCCCTATAAACTCAGGAATCTGGCATCCGAGTTTATGAGGCAGCCTCATGGGCCTATTTTGAGATCTTTTCCATTCTTAGGGGTAGAGGAGGTGTTAATACAAATTCCTAGGTTCTTTTTATATACCTCTCACTTGCATGATTGAGGTTAGCTCTTCATTTTATTTCTCTCTGATATGAGAATGTTGTAGCTCTGAGATACACAATTGTACTTAGCTTCTTTTCATTGAATACAAAAAAGTGATACTTCTTGTCTCCTTTTGTTTTAGGTTTTTCTTATTGAGTTTCTATGCTAGGATTATTGTGATACAATCTGGTCCTTAATCTGCATATTGATTCAACTAAGTATTTAGAGTTTCATTTTGGCCTTGAAGTACTAATCTGTGTAAAAATGTAAAATTAGGATAGTGGAAGTATCTTCCCTTTTACATTCCAAGTACCTTATTATCTCCAAGAGGTTCAAAGTAGTGGGGTCAAGTTGTGGGGTGTAGATTTGTTTCAATTATTTTGTAAGCTTTCTTTAGTTGTGGATCTGTTAATCAAATTTGGTGGATCAACTAGTTCTTAAGTCAGTTTCATATTATTTGTTTAATGCACTTTCTCCCTTTCCTCCTAAAGTTAGTCAATTTTAAAGTGATCCAAGGGGAAGTCGACCCCTAATTGTAATACCCCAAAAATGGGCTATAAGTTCATTAATCTCCTACATCTTCAATTCGAACGAAATCAACATCAAAGTCCTAACCTAAGGCACATCTAAACATCATCGAATCATAATTGATTATCTTAAATTCTGCATCAGGGAATATTCCTAGTAATATTCCTAATCATCATAATTATCTTTAATTTTATAATTATTTGGCAATAAATCACATTTATCCTAAAGTTTGATTAATTGAATATTTTCATATTTAATTAATTAGATTTAATATCTTGCCACTTAATTGTGTAATTAAATTTAATTCTATCTATTATTAATTGTATTATTTAATTTTGACAATAAATCCAAATATCCTATGAATAATTGATTAAATTTTTATTTAATTAATTAAAGCAAGTTGTCATTATTTAATAATATAGTTTTTAATAAAAATTTGATTAAATAATTGATTAACCCATAAATCAATTGTTTTATTTTTAAAAGCAGTTAAGTTGGAAATAAATCACTTTATTATTAAATTAATTCATAAATAAAACATGCACAATCATAAAAGCAAACAACTATCAATTATCAATTAAAGCTAAACTCTATTTTGAGTTAAAGCTTAGCTTTTGCATGTTTTTGTGAGTTAATTATCCTTTATTTAAAAATAACTCAAAAATCAACCTGAGTTATTTGAGTGATTTATGGCTTTTTCCATGCACCTCCAAAGCCCTGGATTTCTATAAAAACAAGGCTCAGCTCTTCATAATTCATCTTGCAAATTGCAAACTTACTCTACAGGAATCATAGCATATCAGATTTGGAGAATTTGCACAATTGGAGCTTGAAAGAATCAACTTGCGAATTCAAAGCTTTGTGAGATCAATTTCAATTGCATATTTTTCATATCATAGCATAGAATTTCATAGCTTTGCATATCATTGTTAGATAGATCAATTCATAGCATATCAATTTCATCTAGCATAGATTCATATCAGTTTTTATCATTCTTATTGCATAGAAAATATAAAAAATATAGATTAATTGCATTCAATTTCATATCCATCTTTTGCATTCAAATCCTTCATTTAGGTGTCGTCTAGGTCACTGATCTCGATTACAATCTGAGAACATCAATCTTGCACCTATTAGAAGACAGTAAATCGCTTGGTTACATAGTTTTCAATTTTGCACGATTTCAATTTTTGCTAACCTCTAATGTTTTACTATGTGTTGTGTCTACAGATTAGGTACAATTTTCACACACACATTTCTAGCGCCCACCATGGGGCAACCCACCTTTGCATGCTGGTTTTGATTTTTTTGGGAGCTAAAACCCCAAAGTTTCAAAAATTTAATTTTATCTCCCAAACAGCTTGGAATTTTAGTCTAAAATTGTTTTTGTAAGTTGGTGACATGTCAGGGAAGCTACAATAAAAAATTTAGAATTTTTTGAGATGTTTTGAATTTTTAATAATTTTTTCTTAAAATTTTGGAAAAAATTAATATCTGACGCAAATCAGCATATTTTTCAGAAATTTTTATATTTTCAGAAAGTTCTTTAAATTTTATAGGGGGTCCATTTTTTGTGTTTTAAATTTGGACATGATATCATAGCTCAAATAGTCAATTTACAAAAACTGGTCTATTTTGATAAAATGGGTCTCTAGGGCACAAATGAAGAGATTTTTCTAAAAATTTTCCATTTTTGGAAAGCTCTCTATTTTTTAGGAGGGGTCTCTATTCTGAATTTCTATTTTTGTGGCCAAAATCATATCAAAAAAATTAGATCTTGTTGACTAGGTCAAATGCAGCAAAAAAAAATAAAGTTTTGTGATGGGTATGCACTTATTTTTTTTTTACATGGTTCAATGAATGATATGAGTTGTCATTTGGGTTAATTTCTGGTTATTATTACTGATAATAATTAATTTTTAGAGCTAACCCTATGGTTTTCATAAGTTGAATATATTTTGCATATCTTGTTTGTTTGTTTGCTTGTTGGAGAGTTCGTCACTTACTTGCATGGAAAAGCTCAACAAAAATTGTTAAAAATCAAGTAAAATCTACTAAGCACATTGCGAGGATCCTAGGTATTCTCCTTCATCTAATAATATTTTGATTTGGGACTTAAAATAAATCTCTTATGTGTCAAGCTTGTGTGCATCTTTTCATGCTTTTGATCTATTTCTACACACTTGCATAATTGATACTAGGTTGTGAACCCTTAAGGATTCATTAAGTAGTCTTAGAATACTTGTGATTGATCTTGATTGCTATCTTGGGTTATTGGACTCGCTAATCCATCGGCCCCTCATTTCCACCCTGTGGTTGCAATCTTAGCGCCATAAAGGGGAGGGGTCAACAGGACATAAGCGTTAAGTGTTCCACTTGGCAACCCTTTTGTGCTTTTAGGAACTCACTTGTTTTCTAAGTTGGGGACTCATTTTCAGCTTGTGTGAGGTGTTAAGTGTTCCACCTTGTGGACTTATCTCATATTCACTTTAAGCGTTAAGTGTTCCTCTTTCTTCTTTTTGGGTACTTTTGGTAGATTTGCTTTTGGAAACATACATCTGTGCTCACATAGTAATTAGGCCCTATGAACACTATTCGTGATTCTTGAGAGATTGGATTCCTAGAAAAATCCTTCTTGATGATAGAATCCTTGTAGGTAGGGAGGATACTTAGTGTGTTTCACATTCAACTTGGTTAGTGTGTCTTCTCTTATTGATCGATACATTCTCTCCCAGGAGAGGTTGATAGATCACGTGGGGTTGACATCATGAGCTTTGGTGAATCAAAATTGGTTAGTGTGTCTTTTCTTATTGATTGATACATTCTCTCCCTGGAGAGGTTGATAGATCACGTGGAGTTGGCATCATAGACCTTGGTGAAGCAAAACTTTGTCTTAGCATGTCAGATTAATCTGCTTGCTTTGTTTGGGTTAAAAGTGAAAAGGTGTCAAAAACCTTGGATCTGGAGCCAAGTCCCCTTATGGTATACTATTGTGAGTCATCTTTAGAGAGGGTTAACCGTAGTGGACAATCCCTTCACAGGGCAAACTGCGTTGACGAAACCTCAAGCGGTAATAGCCACTTTCACCATGGTTGTGACAACCACTATATAAATGTCCTTGTGGAAGAAATCTCCACGGGTATGGTTCATTGTTGGGTTGTCAGATCTCCCTAGCAGCTCTTGAAGATTAAGTTCTTAGACTGTGTCAAAACCCTGGTGCACCAGGATTGGAGTTCACCCCTTTGAATCATAAAAGTTGCAGAGTCAAACCATTACTAAAAACCCTAGAGAGGCCAATTTTTCATTCTCAGGTATATGTGTGTTATTGCAAAACTTTTCAAAACATACACGATTAGTACTTTCAGGGATTAGCACAATTTGGTCACTTGATTGTTCATGCGCAAGGTTTCTTTTGCCCTTGTTCATTGTTTTCAGACGTGCTTGGAATCACTTGCTAGCTATTCTGTGTGCTTGTTTATCTACTCGGCTATTAAAAATGATCAAATCTGGACAGTACAATTTGCAAACAATTCAAATCTGAAAACTCAAAATTTGCAAAATCTGAAGTAAAATTCTTTTCTAGAGTCAAAAGTCATCTCAGGAGGTCAGAAAGTCATACGAGTTTTGTCAACTATCATTTCATTGCTACCCAACTATCGTATGAGTTTAGCAACTATCATTTCATAGACTACCCAGTGTCGTACGAGTCTGCAAAGTGTCATTTGGAAAAATTTGAGAGAGTTGTCAGAAATTGTCAAATTGCAAGATATCCAATGTTTCCAGCCTAGTTCCAGAATCTGTCAAAAATATCATTGTGTTAGGAACAGAGCAGTAGCCATTCAGCATTCTACCATTTTCTGAGTTTGATCTTTTGAATCTGATCTAGTCTTCTGTTTGATCAATTTGAGTCCTTTTTATCTCGTGTCAAAACCTTGTCATAACTATCAATCTTCAATCAATCTTCAAAAATAGACTAAGTGTTGAGAACTCGTGTCCGCTATCTTTTGGGTGATCTATCCCATACATCCAGGGCACAGTTTCCTTCACCCACATCTCATCAAATCTTCAAATCTATCATAATCTTGACAAGGTTGCGTCATCTGATTTTCTCGAATCAAATTGTTCCTCAGTTGTCTTCATCCTTTTCTTCTGTTTCATTCAAAGTTAATGGTGGAGACCAGAGCTTCTTCACACAAGAAATCAGAAGAAACATCTCAGCACTTACTTTTGACCAATACCCCAAGTCCAACTCTTGAACAACTCATCAAGTCAGGAATCTACAAAGACGACGATCTCGGTAACTTTCGATTGAAAACTGGTTACATACCTCCTCTATCAACTCACAGAGGTAATCAGCAAACTCCTCCTCAATCTATTCCAGGGAGCCCAAAAACTCCTATCATGTCTCAAGCAGGGACAAACCATGGTTCTCTAGGAGGAGGGTCCCAAGGACACCATTCTCAACATAATGCCGACCAAGAACCTACCCCCTCTAAAATCCATCGATGTCAGAATGACTATGAATTCCAGAGAATGATGAGGCATTTCTTGAAAGTGGATAGAGAGGCATACTTTTTACAATTAGCCCAAGAAAGGGCTAAGCTTCCTCCCAACTTTAACGTTGATGATATAATCACACATGAGGAAGAAACTCCACTCACAGCTATGACAAAATAGATGCATGCTATACAAGTCAAATTTAACAATCTTAAGAAGGAGAAGGAACCCAAGGAGTTCTCCATGGAGGCCCTATGTCCTTTCCCGTTCGACAAAAACTTGTATATGCCTCCATTCCCAAAAAGAGTAAAGATGCCAAAGTATGACAAATATGACAGACACTCTGATCCTCAAGATCATGTCAGAGAGTTTTGTATGCAATCCATGGAATTCATGCATGAACTGACTTATCTAATGCATCTTTTTCCTAGATCCTTGGGAGGAGCATCCATTCAGTGGTTTTCAAGATTACCTTCTATGATCAAAACTTTTGAGGAATTAATTAAATTGTTTTATCAAAAATATTCCTACAATATTCAACATTCGGTCACCATGATCAATATCTGTAACCTCAAGAAATATCCAGGGGAACCATTCCTAACTTTTCTCAAGAGGTGGCGAAAGAAGTTTTCTCTATATGCTAGACCAATTCCCGAAATGGAGAAACTTGAAATCTTTATCAATAACCTTGTTCTAGAGCTCAACTATCCATTACAAATGCAAGATCATGTATCTTTTGATAAAATGGTGGATAATGCGATCAAGATTGAGAAAGTACTTGTCAAGAAAGGAGAAATCACACTTCAAAAGGACAAGTCTGAATCTGGATCTAGCTCAAAAGATAAAAACAAGAGCTGGAATAGAAACAAAGGTATCATCTCTGATGGTGTTGTTGACACTATCCACACCCCATCAAAGGCACTGGCCTACAATCTCACCCTTGCCACCAAAGCCATTGAAGCTTCAGAGAAAAAATCTGCTGAACCATCTCCAAAGAAGCCATTCAAATGATGGGATAATAAATGAAAGTTTACTCCCCTGGGAGAATCTTTGGAATCTGCCCTGAGAACCCTGATAGCTGATAACATGATCTCTTTACCACCAATTCAAAACCCTGATCCAGAACCAAAACCATATAGGTGGAAAGATAATGAATTCTGTGCTTTCCATCAGACTAAAGGCCACAAAACAAATGGATGCTTCCACTTGAAGCATACCATTCAAGACTTGATAGATCAAGGGGACATCACGATCGATAATCCTACCAGCAATAATGATCACACAGCATTTACAGAACCATTTCCACAACATGGCAAGGGAGTTTCCACTTCTCAGCCTAACATGGGGGCAAAAGTCAACTATGCCTACCTTGGAAACAATGCTGTCATCAATATGGTTGAACCATGTCTCTCTGAGAGCTGCAATGTCATCATGATTGTACGAAGAGACAAAAATCATTCCTTAGCTAATGCGGTTACCAGATCACAAGCTCAGGCTCATCTGAAAGGACAAACACCAAGTTCATCTAATGTCCCTAAGATACCTTTCAATCTCACATCTACTTCTAAACAGAAGACTACCTTGAAATCTTCCAATCCAAAGGATACAAGACCTACATCTTACAGCATCGTACAACAACTCCAGCATACCAATGCCAAAATCTCTATGTTTGAGTTACTTCGAATATCTCCAGCTCATAGAGATATCCTAGACAAAGCTTTTCTCGGCTCTAATGTTCCTGATGATCTAGATCTAGACAGGTTCTAGACTATGGTTGGTCATCTAACATCTCCGCAATATATCTCCTTTTCAGAGGAAGATGACAACTCTTTGAGTCACCCACATAATCAGCCCTTACACATAGAAGTCTTGATCCAGAACCATCGAGTCAAATGTGTGTTGATAGATGGGGGCGCAGGCCTCAACATTTGTTCTTACAACTTAATCACATAGTTGGGATTCTCAGAGATGGCTATTGATCCTCGAAAGAAGATCACCATAAAGGCCTATGATGAACAGGAAAGATCTTCTAAAGGCACCATTGTCTTACCCATCCGAGTGGGTCTGGTCATCAAAGATACCACATGTTAGGTGCTTGATCTGCCATTGGCTTACAATATCCTTCTAGGGAGACCCTGGATCCATGAAATGCAAGCCATTCCTTCTACATACCATCAATGCTTGAAATTTCCCTATGAAGGGGTAGAAGTTACTATCCCAATAGATCTGAGTACAACTTGCAATACATTGAAGGAAAGTGCCGATAAGCTTGTTCCCAATAACAGAGAATCTTCCATCAAGCAGCTAAATGTTGCTTCCACATCTAAGATGGAAGACATTGCTAAAGAGATCAATATCAAAGAAAATGGGATGGGAGAATACACTATAGAGCTAGTCTTGTCTTTGACATCTCTCCCAATCTCCCCTAAGTCATATGGACAATCCTTGAAGTAGTCTAAATCAGAACCTAAGGAACCTATGGAAGCATACAAAAGAAATTTTGTGGTGGAGCAAGTATACAAACAAGAATTTGAAGAGGATGAAGCTGTGCTGGCATGACTATATAAAGAGGATTCTGAATCTAAAATTGTTCAACCTAGTGAATCTATAGCACTTACAATCCCTTCTAATTCATATGGTCCAGGAAACAAATTGATAGCCAAGATGGGATACTCCGGTCAAGGACCTCTAGGAATCAGAGGAAAGGGTCTTGTGACACCCATTTCACATATTGGTAGAGCCAACAAAGATACTGGTGGCTTAGGCTTTAAGAAGAAACCCTATCATCTCAAAGGTGGTTGTTCTCATGTCATAGAACAAATTGCACTAGGAGAACCCCTTCTCAAGAAAGAAGAAACATGACCCTCTGATGATGATTTAGATAGCTCTGAGCTTATCCCGTATGAAAAATTGCCTAAAGAGATCAAAGATCTTCTTGATGATAAAGATGATCCTATCAAAAGAATTAATGTAGTAGAAACACAAGCACCTATTGTAGCACAACAGATGGTTGCACCACAAGAACTAGCCAATCTCGAAGGTGATCAAACTAATCAAGAAGAAGGGGGTAGTTATTCTGACACTGATTCCCATGAATATGAATTCAAGTCAGAGATTGAGGGTAATCCTTCTTGGGGTATTCATCCTGATTTCACACATTTTCTAAGATTTCCTAGAGATCCTGAATCAGAAGCTGAGTCAAATGACTATGAATGGGGTGCCATTCCAGAAGAAGATGAGCTTATAACAGAGAAATATATTGATGTTATTCACCAATATGTGTCTCAACCCAATGTAGGTCTAGAGCGAAACAATGAACTTAACATGTCTGATCCACCTATGTCTGATCCACCTATGGCCTATTCATGAATTGAATATTTTGAGCTGTAATATCACCTTTGAACTTGAGTGTCAGGTTGGGACCAATGATGACATATCCATGTTTGTGAACACCATATAACAAGCCTTTCCCGCTTTGACTATCCAACGCCCTGATCTTATCGACCAAACTTCCACAAACCCAAACCATGGTATTTATACCTTCCCAAATGACTATGCCCTTGCCTGCTACCTCAATGCAGTTGAGCCTATGAGTACTTCCATCATTGAACTGAGCGTCAGCATGACTGAGTCGGACATCAAATATCTTAGTCAAAAAAACAAAAGTAAAAAGAAAAGACATATCTAAAGGTGAAAACCTCTCTTAGGCGCCTGTAGATGAGATATTTGATGTCCTTCCGAGTCATTTACATGATAGATCTCCAGTTCTGATTGAGCCCACTCAATCCATCAATTTGGGTACAACAGAGGAACCACAATTGGTACATGTAGCACAATCTCTATCAGAGGAAGAGAAATAAAAATTCACTACATTCTTATCAGAAAAAAAGATCAATTTTGCATGGAAATATTTAGATATGCCAGGATTGGATCCCAATCTAATTATGCACCATCTATCCATTGCTCCTGGGGTAAAACCGGTCAAACATAAATTGAGAAAGATGCATCCTCATGTGGCACTCTTAGTCAAAGTAGAACTAGAAAAACTCCTCAAAGCTGGATTCATCCGTGTCATAGACTATGCTGAGTGGATCTCTAACATTGTACCTATTTCAAAACCAGATGGTTCAATCAGTGTGTGCACAGACTTTAGAGATGTGAACAGAGCATGCCCTAAGGATGACTTTCCACTACCTAACATTGATATGATAGTGGACATGAATACGGGCTATGAAATGTATTGCCTTATGGATGGTTTTTCTGGATACAACCATATCAAAATTGCTCCAGAAGACCAAGAGAAAACTGCATTCACATGTGCGTGGGGAACCTTCTGTTGGAATGTTATGCCCTTCGGACTCAAAAATGTTGGAGCTACATATCAAAGGGCAATGACATCTATTTTTCATGATATGATGCATAAAATAATGGAGGATTACGTGGATGATACCTTGGCAAAATCCATGATTAGAACTGAACATCTAACAGACTTGAGCATGATCCTCGACAGAATGGAAAAATTTAGTCTTCGACTAAATCCTAAAAAGTGTGCTTTTGGAGTCACTTCTGGCAAGCTCCTAGGATACATCATCTCCAAGAAAGGTATTGAGGTCGATCCAACTAAGGTGAAAACTATAATAGAGATGCAACCTCCCACAAATATCAGTCAGATGAGGACGTTGCAAGGCAGAGTTCAATCTATCAGAAGATTCATACCACAGCTAGTGGACATATCACAGCCTTTTACAAAAACATTACATAAAGGTGTGACCTTTGCATGGAATGAAGAATGCGAGAAAAAATTTAAACATATCAAGAAGTATCTATCAAATCCACCTATATTGATGCCTCCTATTCATGGGAAGCCATTAATATTATATGTCTCCGCAACAGATACATCACTGGGGGCATTACTAGCACAGCATGATGAGAATAAGAAAGAAAGAGCCATCTGCTATATCAGCAGAACCTTAGTGACCTATGAGAAGAACTACTCAATGATAGAGAAGGCATGTTTAGCTGTGATCTTTGCATCGTAAAAACTGAGACACTACATGTTAGCTCATACCACTCATTTGGTAGCTAAGATTGATCCACTGAAGTACCTACTAAGCAAAGCTGCCCTCACAGGTAGACTAGCTAAATGGGTCATGCTCTTGAGTGAATTTGACATTGAATATGTTGAAAGAAAAGCTATTAAAGGATAGGTCATTGCTGATCAATTAGCTGAAGCACCACTGTTTGATGATACACCCATGCAAATGGAATTTCCCGATTCCTCTATCATGCACTTCTCTTCTAGAGAATGGCAGTTATTCTTTGATGGCTCCTACACACAAAATGGATCTGGAGCAGGCATATTGTTCATCACTCCTCAAGGATACTCGATACCCAAAGCATTCAGACTAAAGTTTCCTTGCACAAACAATATTGCTGAATATGAGGCACTTCTCAATGGTATGAAAATGGCAATACAGTGGAGAGTTACAGAGATGCACATCCATGGAGACTCACAATTGGTTATCCATCAAGTCAATGATGTGTACCAAACCAAAGATGAAAAGCTCATTCCTTACAAGAGAATGGTAGATGATTTAAAGAAATACTTCATCTCTATCACATTTGAGCAAATACCCAAAATGGAGAATAAGGCTGCCGATGCAATGGCGACACTATCTACTCTCTTACAGTAGCTCGAACATGAGCTATGCTACGAGTTCCTGGTGGAAGCCCTATCCTATCCTACATATGACTCCCCTAAAACCTGCATGATCTGCACCATTGTAGGTTATGATTCATCCCGCTACAAAAATCTGTTCTCCTATCTCCATGACCAAATCATCCTTGAGTCCTTTGACCGTTTTGAGAAATGAAACCTTATCCGATCCGCATCCTGATATGTCATCATTGGTAATGATCTGTACAAATGAGGTCTAGATGGTACACTGCTTAGATGTTTAGAATGGGAAGAGTCTCAACATGCATTAGAGGAAGTCCATGAGGGTATATGTGGGTCACACTCAAATGGTTTAACGTTAGCTCGAAAACTTATTAGGGCTGGGTACTATTGGCCTGAAATGGAGAAAGAGGCTATTAAATTTGCTAAAAATTATCAACAGTGTCAAGTATATGGCAACTTGATTCATGCTCCAGGGAGAGATCCGATTCCCTTTACTACACAATGGCCTTTTCAACAATGGGCATTTGATCTCATAGGTGCTATCCATCTGCACCCTTCTAATGGACATACCCATATAATCATAGCTACAGATTATTTTACAAAATGGGTAGAAGCAGTTCCTCTAACATAAGCAACGGGGAAACAGATCTCTATGTTCATCCTGAACTACATCATTTGTAGATATGGGATCCCTCACTCTATAATCACAGATAATGGGGGATAATTCAAAAACAAGGATCTAGATGACTTATGTGCTAAATTCAAGATTACACAACATTGGTCTTCTATCTACTATCCTCAAGGGAATGGACAAGCTGAAGCTTCAAACAAAAATTTCTTGAAAATCTTGCACAGAACAGTGAATAAAATAGGAAGAGACTGGCATCTCATGATTAATCCAGCTCTTTGGGCATATAGAACTAGTATCAGAACACCTACAGGGGCTACACCTTTCACTTTAGTTTATGGGTCTGAAGTGGTACTACCTATTTAGGTTGAAATCCCATCACTCAGAATCAGAATGCATGGACTTGTCACTGATGAAGACTACAAAGTGTCTAGGTTACAAGAACTTGAATTACTAGATGAACATAGGCAAGTAGCGTATGATCATCTCAGAGTGTATCAGAAAACAATGTCTAGAGGCTACAACAAGAAAGTCAGACATAGAGAATTTCAGGTTGGCGATCTAGTGTTGAGAGAAAATCCTAAAAATCAATCACATCAAGAACGTAAGGGGAAGTTCAAACCCAATTGGTTGGGTCCCTTTGTTATCACTGCTACTTTTGGCTCTAGTGCCTATCAACTCTCAATGACTGAAGGAGAAAAGCTTCAAGAACCAATCAACGTTCTCCATCTGAAGAAATTCTACGCCTAAGGCATTCAGTCTATGGTTAAATATCCTGAAAAAATCTTTAAAATCAGAAAAAGTCCTGAAAAAATGAACATCTTGGTGAAAAACTAGCAATAGGCGCCTTGATGATTCGCAAAAAAATTAAAAAATATCCAAAAATTCAAAAAAAAATTGAAAAAATGAAAAATACAAAAAAATGAAAAAGAAAAAAAAGTGCCTTGGTGAAAACCTAGAAACAGGCGCCTTGGTAGCAAAAATAAAATCTCTACCAAGATGGTGAAAACCCGGCAAACGAGTGCCACTTGTTCAAAACACTCCATCTATCAGCACAATCTTGGTCTTTCCCAGCTTTCAGTCTTGCTTTAGTTTGTACATATCTCCCGGTTTGTTTCAACATTTCCAATTTTCAATAAGTTGGTCTATACACCAATCGGCTCAAGCGCCTGTATCCTATCAATGTTCAACACTTGGGGGCAATCAATGTCATATCCTATGGTCTCCCATGTATCTTAGATGGATCATATCTAGTCAGAGTCCTTTGAAGCTTCATTTGAGTCAGTCAAGTCTGTCTTGTCTCCAGAAAGGATTTTGCATCTACAACAATGCAATCAAACATCAAAACTCAATTGAAAACAATCTATGCTTTTTACATGCTTTTATCTCCTTGTATGCTTACTGATTCGCATTGAGATTTTTGCATATTGTGTCCCTTCGAGCTCTTCGATGATGTCCTTTATAGGATTTAGAGAGTGATGACTGGGGGCATAATCTTTTCTTTGTCTTCTGCTTGTATGTGAAAATCTAACAACTTTGGAAATTTTGGATTGAAATGGTGTCCGACTGTAAGAGCCTCTATCTAAAATTGGATGGCCATGCGTACCTCGACCATTGATACCCAAAAAATTCAAGGATGTTTGATCTAACTATTATCTTTTTAAAGTAAATTCTTTCTCCTACTGTGAAACGTGATCTTGCCTAAGGAGGTGAACGATAAAGGGTCACTACGGGCAATTCACACTAGATTTAGAATAATCTTTTGATTGTTTGATGTGTATGTTAAACGCAAGGCATACTCAGGTCATCATGATGTTTATGTTTTGATGCTTGTACAAATTGCTATATCAAAATGGACATGATATTCAGGTCATCCTAGCATTTGTGCCTTGGTGCTTATATCTAATCCAACATTCTGAATATAAATCAATATTCATATGTCCATGGTTGTATAACTAGTGGGTATTGTATTGATTCTTGCGCATACAAATTGATATTCATATGTCTATAGTTTCATGGCTAGTGGGCATTGTATTGATTTATCCGATTACCTAAAAGTTCAATGATGATAAAAAATCGACACATGATCAGTGACTAGGTCCTAGGTCTTAGGTTGCATTTCATTTTGCATGTCTCTTTGCATTTTGCATGTTGCATGATCTCACAATGACTAAATGAACTTCAATGCTTAAACAATTCTCCACTCGCATCTTCAAGTCTAACAAGAGCTGAATCTCACATGAAGGTTCCTTCAATGAAATAGCAAGTAGAATCCTTTTTTGGGATCAAAATTCAAATCTGAGATCATTCATATTATTAACTGCTTGCATATTCAACCTTCCATCATCACAGAAATCTGATTATCTTACATCAAACTATCAAAATTTCAACTTGGTCAACCATGGTCAACTCATGGTCAAACCTAGTCAAACTTGGTCTTTTGGGACCTTCAAACGATGCAGAATGCATTCTCAAACGTGTTTAACCACTTCTCAAATCAATTAACATGCTTCTAAACTCTCAACGCTGACTTTTCTTGTCAGATTTCAATTTTAATCCCGAAGGGGGCATGGTATTGCACATCATTCAAAGTCTGTAAATCAAATTCTATCGATCAAATCTATCAATATCTTTCATCAGTGATCAAGACAACAATCATGTCTAGTCGCTGATTCATCAAAATTCCTCATCGCTCGGGGCAAATCTATCATCACTTGGGGCATATCAGATTCATTGATCCATATCAATCTGGTATTCTCCTAATCTTGTAAACTGTATCAATTTTTGCAACCATCAAATCATAGTGTTCTTTCCTTGGTTCTTCGGCAACTGAAGGGTTTGGATGTGATACTTGCTAGTTCTACTAAGACAATCGAGTCTAGAATGGGTCACTCACTTCTTTGCAATCCTAAGGTTTGGAATCAGGCGTTTTGACACTTTTTCGCAATCATAGGTTCATCGCTGCTACAGTGAACATTATCTTTGGTCACTCAGGACCTATTATCTCCATATCAAATCAATATCAATCAACTCCTATCTCAATATCTTTCAATCAGTTTCTATCTTGAGATCGGTTTATCTTTCGAATCAGTTTCATATCTCTATCAAACACAGACTTTCTTTGAACCACTGCGCTTCGCACAGTAATTCAAAGAGGGGCAAAATGTAATACCCCAAAAATGGGCTATAAGTCCATTAATCTCCTACATCTTCAATTCGAACAAAATCGACATCAAAGTCCTAACCTAAGGCACATCTAAACATCATCGAATCATAATTGATTATCTTAAATTCTGCATCTAGGAATATTCCTAGTAATATTCCTAATCATCATAATTATCTTTAATTTTATAATTATTTGGCAATAAATCACATTTATCCTAAAGTTTGACTAATTGAATATTTTTATATTTAATTAATTAGATTTAATATCTTGCCACTTAATTGTGTAATTAAATTTAATTCTATCTATTATTAATTGTATTATTTAATTTTGACAATAAATCCAAATATCCTATGAATAATTGATTAAATTTTTATTTAATTAATTAAAGCAAGTTGTCATTATTTAATAATATAGTTTTTAATAAAAATTTGATTAAATAATTGATTAACCCATAAATCAATTGTTTTATTTTTAAAAGCAGTTAAGTTGGAAATAAATCACTTTATTATTAAATTAATTCATAAATAAAACATGCACAATCATAAAAGCAAACAACTATCAATTATCAATTAAAGCTAAACTCTATTTTGAGTTAAAGCTTAGCTTTTGCAAGTTTTTGTGAGTTAATTATCCTTTATTTAAAAATAACTCAAAAATCAACCTGAGTTATTTGAGTGATTTATGGCTTTTTTTCATGCACCTCCAAAGCCCTTGATTTCTATAACAACAAGGCTTTAGCTCATCTCTCAATCATCTCTCAAATTTGCATCCAAGCATCTCATATTTTTGCACAATCACGCTGGAGAATTGGAGGCTAAGGAATCAACTTACGAATTCAAAGCTTTGTGAGATCAATTTCAATTGCATAGTTTTTATATCTTAGCATAGAATTTCATAGTTTTTATATCATTGTTAGAATCTTCATTGTTAGATCATTTAGCATCCATAGCATATCAGTTTATCATTCTTATTGCATAGAAAATATAAAAAATATAGATTAATTGCATTCAATTTCATATCCATCTTTTGCATTCAAATCTTTCATTTAGGTGTCGTCTAGCTCACTGATCTCGATTACAATCTGAGAACATCAATCTCGCACCTATTAGAAGGCAGTAAATCACTTGGTTAGATAGCTTTCAATTTTGCATGATTTGATTATAGCTAACCTCTAATGTTTTACTAAAGTGTTGTGTCTACAGATCAGGTACAATTTTCACACACACATTTGATACCCAGACATTTCAAGGAAGTTTGATCTAACTATTGTCTTTTTGAGTAAGTTCTTTCTCCTACTATGGAACGCGATCTTGCCTAAGGATGTGAATGATAAAGGGTCACTACGGGTAATTCACATTGGATTTAGAATGATCTCTTCACTGTTTGATGTGTTTGCAATGCAAGGCGTATTCATGTCATCACGACGTTCATGTTTTGATGCTTATACAAATTGCTATATCAAAATGGACATGATATTTAGGTCATCCTGGCATTTGTACCTTGGTGCTTATATATGATCCAACATTCCGAAAACAAATCAATATTCATATGTCCATGGTTGTATAACCAGTGGGTGTTGTATTGATTCTTGCGCATACAAATCGATATTCATATGTCTATGGTTTCATGGCTAGTGGGCATTGTATTGATTTATCTGGTTACCTAAAAGTTCACTGATGATAACAAATTGACATATGATTAGTGACTAGGTCCTAGGTCTTAGGTTGCATTTCATTTTGCATGTCTCATTGCATTTTGCATGTTTGCATGATCTCACAATGATTAAATGAACTTCAATGCTTAAATGATTCTTCAAATCGCATCTTCAAGTCTAACAAGAGTTGAATCTCACACGAAGGTTCCTCCAATGAAATAGCAAGTAGAATCCTTTTTCGGGATCAAAATTCAAATCTGAGATCATTCATATTATTAATTGCTTGCATAATCAACTTTCAATCATCACAGAAATCTAGTATTCAACTTAACTGATTATCTTACATCAAACTATCAAAATTTCAACTTGGTCAACCATGGTCAACTCATGGTCAAACCTAGTCAAACTTAGTCTCCAGGACCTCTAAACGATGCAGAATGCGCTCTTGAACGTGTATAACCACTTTTCAAATGAATTAACATGCTTCTAAACTATCAACGCTGACTTTTTCTTGTCAGATTTCAATTTTAATCCCGAAGGGGGCATGGTATTGCACATCATTCAAAGTCTGTTGATCAAGTCTATCAATATCTTTCATCAGTCATCAAGACAAACAATCACGTCTAGTCACTGATTCATCAAAAGTCCTCATCGCTCGGGGCAAATCTATCATCACTTGGGGCATATCAGATTCATCGATCCATATCAATCTGGTATTCTCCTAATCTTGTAAACTGTATCAGTTTTTGCAACCATCGGTTTCATTAGTGTTATTTCCTTAGTTCTTCAGCAACTGAAGGATTCAGATGTGATACCTACTAGTTCTGCTAAGACAATCGAGTCTAGAACGGGTCACTCACTTCTTATCAATCCTAAGGTTCCGAATCAGGCATTTTGACACTTTTTCACAATCATCGGTTCATTGCTGCTATAGTGAACATTATCTTTGGTCATTCAGGACCTATTATCTCCATATCAAATCAATATCAATCAGCTTCTGTCTCAATTTCAAACATCAGTTTCATATCTCTATCAAACACAGACTATCTTTGAACCACTACGCTTCGCACAGTAATTCAAAGAGGGGCAAAATGTAATACCCCAAAAATGGGCTACAAGTTCATTAATCTCCTACATCTTCAATTCAAATGAAATCGACATCAAAGTCCTAACCTAAGGCACATCTAAACATCATCGAATCATAATTGATTATCTTAAATTCTACATCAGGGAATATTCCTAGTAATATTCTTAATCATCATAATTATCTTTAATTTTATAATTATTTGGCAATAAATCACATTTATCCTAAAGTTTGATTAATTGAATATTTTCATATTTAATTAATTAGATTTAATATCTTGCCACTTAATTGTGTAATTAAATTTAATTCTATCTATTATTAATTGTATTATTTAATTTTGACAATAAATCCAAATATCCTATGAATAATTGATTAAATTTTTATTTAATTAATTAAAGCAAGTTGTCATTATTTAATAATATAGTTTTTAATAAAAATTTGATTAAATAATTGATTAACCCATAAATCAATTCTTTTATTTTTAAAAGCAGTTAAGTTGGAAATAAATCACTTTATTATTAAATTAATTCATAAATAAAATATGCACACTCATAAAAGCAAACAACTATCAATTATCAATTAAAGCTAAACTCTATTTTGAGTTAAAGCTTAGCTTTTGCAAGTTTTTGTGAGTTAATTATCCTTTATTTAAAAATAACTCAAAAATCAACCTGAGTTATTTGAGTGATTTATGGCTTTTTCCATGCACCTCCAAAGCCCTAGATTTCTATAAAAACAAGGCTCAGCTCTTCATAATTCATCTCTCAATCATCTCACAAATTGCAAACTTACTCTATAGGAATCATAGCATATCAAATTTGGAGAATTTGCACAATTGGAGCTTGAAAGGATCAACTTGCGAATTCAAAGCTTTGTGAGATCAATTTCAATTGCATATTTTTCATATCATAGCATAGAATTTCATAGCTTTGCATATCATTGTTAGATAGATCAATTCATAGCATATCAATTTCATCTAGCATAGATTCATATCAATTTTTATCATTCTTATTGCATAGAAAATATAAAAAATATAGATTAATTACATTCAATTTCATATCCATCTTTTGCATTTAAATCCTTCATTTAGGTGTCGTCTAGGTCACTAATCTCGATTACAATCTGAGAACATCAATCTCGCACCTATTAGAAGGCAGTAAATCAATTGGTTACATAGTTTTCAATTTTGCACAATTTCAATTTTTGCTAACCTCTAATATTTTACTGAGTGTTGTGTCTACAGATCAGGTATAATTTTCACACACACACTAATCTGGAGGTCTACTCTTAGATAGGTTACCCATAGCCTGAGCATAGTCCCATGTTTCATAGGATTGTTGGGTTTTATACTTAGCAAATTGGGTGCAATCCTTAGTGACAACAAGAACCTTGTCGCAAAAAGTTGTTGGGTGATAATCCTCGTGACTATCACAAGAAGTTGTATGAATCCTTATGTGCCAACATAACTATTTTGAAGATGGCTATTGTCATGACACCTTTCAAACTAGTCTATGAGGTAGGATCTAATGTATCATTTCCCCTAGAACTCTCTACGACCAATCTGCAATCGGTGATTGAAGATCAATATTTTCAAAATTCCCTGGAGAAGAGTGTCATGTACCTGAATAACTTAGAGGAGGAGAGAAATGACTTGGTGGGTCATATTATAGAGCATCAACTGAAAGTCAAGAAATTTTTTGACATGTGAGCCCGTACATGTAAATTCATGGAAGGAGATGGAGTTCTGTTATGGGATAAAAGGAGGTCGCATAAGGGATCTCATGGAAAGTTTGAATCTTTATGGAAAGGCCTGGTCATTATTTCAAAAGAAATTAGTTCAAATGCTTTCCGTATGTCCTACCTAGATGGTAGTAACATTCCTTTCACTTACAATGGGCAAGACCTCAAATTGTTCAAGTTGTAATGTTTTTCCGAGTTCCCCCCTGTACATAATAGATTGATTTTCCTACTTTTCCTCTTAGGTTTATTCACATGTGTCATTTCTTTCCCTTCTTCCTTTTTATTTTGCAAAACCAGTAATCTAGAGTTCTTTGCATATTTGGCAACATGCAATCCCCCAGATAGAGCGAGTCTTAGCATCTATTTGAGTCACCATGTTAAAAGTGTCCTTGACCCTTTGAATATGTAATCATTGTTCGGTTTCCTCCTTTTTCAAAAATTGTATCAAAACATCTTTCAATGTTGGCTTTTCCTTTGAGTTAACTATCACAACATTTCAAACTTGTCTTTTTCTAGTCAGTACCCTTGGGCCAAGTGTTGGTAGTTCTTGATCCTTCATGAACCACTTTGAACCCCTTTAAGCCTCGGTTCAAAGTAGTTCAAAGAGGTTCAATCAAAATATTTTTGTCTAATGTTGGTAATTGCAAGTGGGACCCATGCATACATCACCACGTGGTAGTGAACCACTTTGAACCTCTTCAAACCTCAGTTCAAAGTAGTTCAAAGGATTTCAAAATAGAGAATGGAAAACCCAAAGATCGATGTGACCACTAATGAGCTTGGTGACGTAGCATGTCAATGAAGTAATCATCAGGATAATGGTACGGTCAACCTTGAGAAGATAGAAATTATGGGGGAAATCTGAGCTGGCAATATGAATTAATGCAAATTTTACGTTAGCACGAGTGAAGTAATAACATTACATGGATAGTAATGATGTTTTGGATGGTTTTAAGAAACAAAGTAGCCATATGTCACATTATCATTTTATCTCCACTCTTGACTTCATGCCATCATTAATGTTCCTCTTTCTATCTGTACTATGTGGTATCAGAATTCTTTAAAAGTATGTTATTTGGCTTATTTCTTTTCAAAGTAAAATTTTGGAGTGTTGGTTGCGGAAGACAAAGATTATTTCTCTAAGTTGATAGAGCACAGGTAATATCCCTTCATCTAAAAAGAAATCAACCTCAAGTGGACATCCTACCGGACCCCAGGCGAAGTTGAGAACCAAATCTCAAATCATGCACAAATGGCCTCTCTAGATTCTAGCTTTATTGATATTGACATCAACGATGAGGATATTTCCTTCTCACTTGAACACTTTAAGAAAGATCAAGACGCTACAACATTTGGGGTCAAATTTCAATGCCAATTTATGATGCCACTACAATTTGTGTTTGTTTTTTGTGTTTTTTTGCAAGTACTCCCAATGGTGTCATAATTGCGATGATGAGATCGTAATTGTGACACCCATTTGGTTATAAACAAAAAAAAAGAAAAAGAAAGTGTCATTTGTAAGTTTTGTGAATTCAAACAACCACCGCAAAGATGACACTGCACTTTTGTGTGGTACAAAGAGGGCATTCAAGTTTGGCATGCGTGAAGAGGTCGACACTGTGTGGGAAGAGGGAATTAACACTTGAGGTAGGCATTCGAGCTTTGTCTTCTCATTAACTCAATTTCATTTTGATGGAATTTGTTGATTTAATGGCACAATATGAATGTTAATAGTGGCATTGTTTACATATTAGCATTTGGAATGCTCGATGACTCACGAGCTTTGAGAGCTAGGGCATCATTTCTATTACCTTCAAGGCATTTTGTGAAGTGTTTGATCTCTCTTTATTTGTTTTTTTGTTGATATTCACTATGTGGTACTCCCCATTTATGATCATTTCATGAGGAAATGTCTTGGTGGCTCGTGGGCTACAAGCTAGGGCATCATACATTTTTTATGAGCTCACTATTTAATACTGGCATTGTTTACATCTTTTCATTTGGAATGCTTGATGACCCGCGAGCTTTTAGAGCTAGGGAAATGTTGCTATTACCTTCAAGGCATTGTGTGAAGTGTTTGATCTCTCTTTATTTGTTTTGCTATTGATATTCACTATGTGATACTCCCCATATATGATCATTTCACGAGGAAATATCTTGATGGCTCACGAGCTGCAAGCTAGGGTATCATACATTGTTCATGAGCTCACTATTTAATACTAGCATTGTTTACATCTTTTCATTTGGAATGCTTGATGACCTGCAAGCTTTGAGAGCTAGGGCATCGTTTCTATTACCTTCAAGGCATTGTGTGAAGTGTTTGATCTCTCTTTATTTGTTTTGTTGTTCATATTCACTATGTGGTACTCCTTGTTTATGATAATTTCATGAGGAAATGTCTTGATGGCTCATGGGCTGCAAACTAGGGCATCATACATTATTCATGAGCTCACTATTTAATACTGGTATTATTCATGAGCTAATTTTTTAATATCTGGCATCATCAAAACATACATCAATACACTTACTATTTTGAATTTGAGCTCAGGTATCATGCAATTTTATTGTTGTCATTGTACGCTTGCTACTGTTGTGCACCATATATTGTTTTATACACTATTTATTTCATTGAGACCATGAGCTTGGCATTTGTAATGTATTTTTTGTTATTGGATCAATGCTACCATGTTTTTGAGTCTATGTATGGCTTTACTATGCACATGCATAATTGTAGATGAGGATAAGTAATATGGTGCCAGGCATTTCTTATATCCTTTGGATCTAACCCCATCTTTTCCTTCCTTGCAAGTTTTGGATCATACAAGAGCATACTGGATTGAACCCCGGGTCAACAATTCATTACTTTAGGCAATGTTTGGTACCTTCATTAATTATTTTCATCCACTTATGTATGTTTGCATTCATTCATATTCTTCTGAAAGTTGGCTATTAGTGACCATATAGGACCATTCTTGATGTTTTTTGGTCATTTGATGAAAATATGTAAATAGGGACATCAGTAATAAAACAGGGATATCTTAATAGGGATATATTAAGATTAATATCGTAAGTAAAAAAATTACACAGTGGCATTCAGATTAAGTACAATATGAATTCACATGGCTTTAATTATGATACACTTTTGAAATTATCACTCATTGGTCATTTGACAATTCAATATATAAGTATCAGAATATAAACTATTGTAAAAGGAAGAAAAAAATATGTATCATCATTTAATACAAAATATAAAAGTATCCCACAGACACATAGTTGCCATTATAACAACTATCCTCTAATCACATGGTGTACTAGTCTCAAGGTAGGAACAATTTACTTAAGCCATCATATAAGTATCATCCTAAAGTTTAAATAGACATTGACAATGGATATACAACACTGAGCCATAATAAATTATAGAGTTTCACTGCAATTTCTATGTCCACTTACAATAATAAATTATAGAGTTTCACTGTGATTTCTATGTCCACTGCCATTAAAATATATCACTCCTCCTGCTATATAGGCATCCTTCTCATTAAGTGTTTCCATTAAAATATATCACTCCTCCTGTTATATAATGTATATACATACTTGTTTAAAATGTCATACTTGTTGCTCTTAAATATTATTACCATTTCACTCAAATTTACATGACATTAAAGCCAAGCCCAAAATGTATACATACATGTAAGTATAAGAGAAGTTGGATTCTGCAACTATTGAAAAAAACAAAACTATACCAATAGTAGCTTACGAGAAACTATACTTGTGCTTACCACACCATACCTCAGCATCATAATGCTTATCATTTTCAAGCTTCAGTGAGGCTTCATACCATGCATTGTCTGCAAATTTTTACACAACTCTGATTTAGACTGGAGGTAAACTACATGTGTCATGTAAACAACATGGTTGAATGCAATCTCTTTTGCATGTTTTCAAGAGTTTTCCCACCAATACAAGCGTAAATAACACATTGAACATAATCTACGAACACTGTGTGGTATGAAGTCTTGCTAAAGCTTGAAATATATCACTCCTCATGTTATCGTCAAAATTAAATTCAAATATTTATCAAAACATTTATTCTTGTAGAATTAAGATATCCTTATCTCAATAATAAAACAATCTTGCATAATAGCTTTTGAATCACATTAACACACACCCATGTTCTCTAGCATAGTTCATTTTAGAAGTGTATGGCTTGACTATACACATGCATAATTGTAGATGAGGATCAGTAATAGGGTGCTAGACATTGATTAGATCCTTTGGATCTAACCCCATATTTTCCTTCCTTGCAGGTTTTGGATCATACAAGAGCATACTAGATTGAACCCTGATGAACACTTCATTACATCAAGCAATGTTTGGTACCTTCATTAGTTATGTTCATCCACTTATGTATGTTTTCATTCATTCATATTTTTCTGAAAGTTGGCTATTAGTGACCATATATGATGATTCTTGATGTTTTTGGGTCATTTGATGAAAAGATAAAAAAGTTTCTTAAAAGTTTATATTTTTTATTTCAATTTTAAAATCATAAAATGATTAAAATTTAAAGATAATAAATTAATATAATATTTGTCTTCATTTAAAAAAAAAACATAAAGCTCATAAAACATTGTAAAAACATAAAACTCATAAAGCATGGTAAAAGAGGGCCCTAACTATGGTAAATGGGAAAGTTGCCACCTTGCACTGCTCTTCATATGGTAGCTGCTAAGGAATTATGTTATAAAATTTCAAGGCATGACATTTCATACTTTTTGACATCAAACTTTTTTCTCCTTAGCATTGAGTTTACAATGTGGGGGAGTCGAAGAAAATATATGTACAGTTATAAAATTTCATGCCTTGAAATTTGGCATGAAATTTTATAACATAGTTCCTTAGCATTTGATCTTTATATGGCAGCCATGACTTAAGGTAGGCATTTGAGCTTTGTCTTCTCATTAACTCAATTTTATTTTAATGGCATTTGTTGATTTAATGGAAAAATATGAATGTTAATACTGGAATTGTTTACATCTTTGCATTTGGAATGCTCGATGACCCGCGAGCTTTGAGAGCTAGGGCATCATTGCTATTACCTTCAAGGCATTTTGTGAAGTGTTTGATCTCTCTTTATTTATTTTTGTTGTTGATATTCACTATGTGGTACTCCCCATTTATGATCATTCATGAGGAAATATCTTGATGGCTCGTAGGCTGCAAGCTAGGGTATCATATATTATTCATGAGATCATTGTTTAATACTGGCATTCTTTACATCTTTTCATTTGAAATTCTCAATGACCTACGAGATTTGGGAGCTAGGGCATCATTTCTATTACCTTCAAGGCATTGTGTGAAGTTTTCAATCTCTCTTTATTTGTTTTTCTATTGATATTCACTATGTGGTACTCCCTATTTATGATCATTTCATGAGAAAATGTCTTGATGGCTCATAGGCTGCAAGCTAGGGCATCATACATTGTTAATGAGCTCACTATTTAATATTGACATTGTTTACATCTTTTCATTTGAAATGCTTGATGACCCGCGAGCTTTGAGAGCTAGGGCATCGTTGCTATTACTTTCAAGGCATTGTGTGACGTGTTTGATCTCTCTTCATTTGTTTTTCTATTGATATTCACTATGTGGTACTCCCCATTTATGATCATTTCATAAGGAAATATCTTGATGGCTTGCAGGCTGCAAGTTAGGGCATCATACATTGTTCATGAGCTCACTGTTTAATACTGGCATTGTTTACATCTTTTCATTTGGAATGCTTGATGACCTATGAGCTTTGAAAGCTAGGGCATTGTTTCTATTACCTTCAAGGCATTGTGTGAACTATTTGATCTCTCTTTATTTGTTTTGCTATTGATATTCAATATGTGGTACTCCCCGTTTATGATCATTTCATGAGGAAATGTCTTGATGGCTCATAGGCTGCAAGACAGGGCATCATACATTATTCATGAGCTCACTGTTTAATACTAGCATTTTTTACATCTTTTCATTTGGAATACTCGATGACCCATGAGCTTTGAGAGCTAGGGAATCATTTCTATTACCTTCAAGGCATTGTGTGAAGTGTTTGATATCTCTTTATTTGTTTTGCTGTTGAAACTCACTATGTGGTTCTCCCTGTTTATGATCATTTCATGAGGAAATGTCTTGATGGCTCACAGGCTACAAGCTAGGGCATCATACATTGTTTATGAGCTCACTGTTTAATACTGGCATTATTTACATCTTTTCATTTGGAATGCTTGATGACCTGCAAGCTTTGAGAACTAGGGCATTGTTTCTATTACCTTCAAGGCATTGTGTGAACTGTTTGATCTCTCTTCATTTGTTTTGCTATTGATATTCACTATGTGGTACTCTTCGTTTATGATCATTTCACAAGGAAATGTCTTGATGGCTCATGGGCTACAAGCTAGGGCATCATACATTGTTCATGAGCTCACTGTTTAATACTGGCATTGTTTACATCTTTTCATTTGGAATGCTTGATAACCTAAAAGCTTTGAGAGCTAGGGAATCATTTCTATTACCTTCTAGGCATTGTGTGAAGTGTTTGATCTCTCTTTATTTTTTTTGTTGTTGATATTCACTATGTGGTACTCCTCGTTTATGATCATTTCATGAGGAAATGTCTTGATGACTCGTGGGCTACAAGCTAGGGCATCATACATTATTCATGATCTCACTATTTAATACTAGCATTGTTCATGAGCTCACTATTTAATATTTGAAATCATGCAAACATACATTAATATACTTACTATTTTGAATTTGAGCTCGGGCATCATGCAATGTTATTGCTATCATTGCATGCTTTCTGTTGTTGTGCACCATCTATTATTTTATACACTATTTATTTCATTGAGACCATGAGCTTGGCATTTGTAATGTATTTTTTGTTATTGGATAAATGCTACCATGTTGTTGAGTCTGTTTAAGACTTGCAAGTTTTTACCCCAAAATTTATCAGTAATAAAATAGGGACATCAATAATAAAATAATACACTTACTATTTTGAATTTGAGCTCAGGCATCATGCAATGTTATTGTTGTCATTACATGCTTGCTACCGTTGTGCACCATAACAGCAACAAGAATGCAATGTTATAAAATTGTGGGATTAAATTGGTGAGTTTGTATACTTTCTCCATTTTAAACTAACCTATGAATTCAAAGGAGGAATTATGAAATATAGTTGTAGGTGGTTATCTCTTCTATAATGATGGAGGAGCCAAAGGTAATTATCAATGAGGTTGCTGCTATTAGATCATACATATATTAATACACTTACTATTTTCAATTTGAGTGCGAGCCTGATATATTGTTTTGTACACTATTTATTTCATTGAAACCATGAGCTTGGCATTTGTAATGTATTTCCTGTTATTGGATTAATATTGCCATGTTGTTGAGGTTGTAGATCTCCTTTTACTGATCTTTTATAAACAACATATATACCATGTTGACTCACAGCCCATGAGGTTTTGCTTGATAACACATTTGACATCATACTTTTTGCTCCATTTTGCTCTTGATTTACTCACTACATGCATATGTTTCCTGAGTGCACATGTTCTGTAGCATAGTTCATTTTAGAAGTGTATGGCTTGACTATGTACATGCATAATTGTAGATGAGGATCAATAATAGGGTGCCAAACATTACTTAGATCCTTTGGATCTAACCCTATCTTTTCATTCCTTGCAAGTTTTGGATCATGCAAGAGCATACTCAATTGAACCCTAGGTCAACACTTCATTAATTCAAGTAATGTTTGGTACCTTCATGATTTATGTTCATCCACTTATGTATGTTTTCATTCATTCATATTCTTCTAAAAGTTGGCTATTAGTGACCATATAGGACCATTGGTGATGTTTTTGAGTCATTTGATGAAAAGATGTAAATAGGGACATCAGTAATAAAATAGGGATATCTTAATCTTTATGAGCTCAAATTCAAAATAGTAAGTGTATTATTTTATTACTGATGTCCCTATTTTGAAGTGTTTGATCATTTCTATTACCTTAAAGGCATTGTGTGAAGTGTTTGATCTCTCTTTATTTATTTTGTTGTGCATATACCTTCTCTGATCAACTCTGATATGCACAGGTGATGAACATTCATATTTTCCTAAGTAGTACTTTGAGCTTTCCTTCCAACACATGTACTATTGTGAAAATCATCACAAGTCCATTTGTTGCAGGAAAGCTCATAGTACACATGTTTGGATATCTACATGTTTTTCACCTATTCATATACCAAATGATGAATGCTCAATTGTTGTAATGGCAAAGCATTAGAACCGTCCATATAGGACCTTCATTATTTTTGTTCATCCACTTATGTATGTTTGCATTCATTTATATTCTTCTAAAATTTGGCTATTAGCGACCATATAGGACCATTCTTGATGTTTTTGGGTCATTTGATAAAAATATGTAAATAGGGACATCAGTAATAAAATAGGGATTTTTATCATTGAATGCTTGTTGTTGTTGTGCACCATCTATTATTTTATACATTGTTTATTTCATTAAGACTGTGAGCTTGGTTTTTCTTTCAGAAGTGTATGGCTTGACTATACACATGCATAATTGTAGATGAGGATCAGTAATAGGATTTCATTCATTGCTTAGATATTTTTTATCTAACCCCCATCTCTCTTTTTTTTGTAGGTTCTGGATCACACAGGGGCACACTAGATTCATACCCGGGTCAAAAATTTATCACTTCAGGCAATGTCTGGCACCCTTATTATTTATGGTCATCCTCTTATGTATTCTTGTACTCTTTCATTTTCTTCTAAAATTTATTTTCCTTGTATAGTATATACAAGTTATTTTTCATTTATATAGATGTAATCTTTAGATGCAAAAAATCCTTTTCCTTTACATGTATCTTTGCATGAAATGAACACAAATTAAACAAGATCATCTAATAATGAAAACTAGGGTACTGTAGTCACTCATCTAGTAATTAGTTCCCCAAACCATTACTAAGGATTGAACATAAGTCTATGTCCCAAAACCTATTGTTCTATGTGTATAAAACAATATATGGTGCACAACAACAGCAATCATGCAATGGCAGAAATAACATTGCATGATGCCCAAGCTCAAATTCAAAACAATAAGTGTATTAATGTATGATGTAATAGTAGCAACCCCATTGATCATTACCTTTCACTCCTCCATCATTATAGAAGAGATAACTACCTACAACTAGGGTATCATGCATTGTTTATGAGCTCACTATTTGAGCACCTCGTGTCCCTATTTGATTGGTTGGTGCTCAAATAGTGAGCTCATAAATAATGCATGATGCCCTAGCTTGTAGTTCGCAAGCCATCAAGATATTTCCTCATGAAATCATCATAAATGGGGAGTACCACATAGTGAATATCTACAACAAAACAAATAAAGAGAGATCAAACACTTCACACAATATATGTTGTTTTATAAGATTTTATTAAGACTAAATATATTGTTTATGAGATCATTGTTTGAGCACCTCATGTCCCTATTTGATTGGTCGGTGCTCAAACAGTGAGCTCATACATAATGTATGATGCCCTAGCTTGTAGCCCGCAAGCCATCAAGACATTTCCTCATGAAATGATCATAAATAGGAAGTACCACATAGTGAATATCAACAACAAAACAAATAAAGAGAGATCAAACACTTCACACAATATATGTTGTTTTATAAGATTTTATTAAGACTAAATATATTATTTTATGAGCTCACTGTTTGAGCAACTCATGTCCCTATTTGATTGGTCGGTGCTCTATTTGTTATATTGTGATGTAAATCCAATCATGACACACTTCCAAAACTAAAAAACTTGACATTATTTTGCTTCAATCTACAAATTCTTCCTTGTCTTGCTAAACATATGTTATATCACACTGCTTAATAGCCAAGATTCCAAGATACATTGGTCTTGAGCTATCATTTTGGAAATGATATCAAATATCATTCACCTTACCAAATATAAGGAATGGGCTTGTTTGTGCATTTCATGCCACCTTCTCTCCAACATCAAAAGTTGTTAACAGACAACTCTGGATGGTGGTTCTTTGCGGGTCCATCACAGCCCAAGCATGCATGTTTGCCATCTTTTCTAATTCAACATTGCTCAAAGCCTTCTCTCAAGCATATATAGCTTACCACCATTTCACCACCTTCATCTTTGTAAACCATTTCTTGGTAACCATTCGACAAAGCTGGTAACTCACCATTTCATACAGGACTATATGAATGAACTCACCAACAATCCTTTCCATTCAACTATCATTATTTTCTCCACTATTCAAAACTGAGCTCAACACCTAAAGATCTTCATCGGTCACCATGGAAATGAGGTTCATGACATTTGGTCATTAAAGTAAAAGCTTCTTCTACAATATAATCCCTCTTAGTTTCTCTTCTTAACATGACTGTTGACACAGTGACCCTTGAGTCCATGCACACAATGAGGAACCATTCCACCACCTTTCTCGATGGCAAGACTTATTAACTTGTAACGGTTCTTGAAAACCATTATGGATTTTTGAATCCATTTTCTCCAACCAAAAACTTGTCAAAACCCACTTCTAAAAGGGCGACAGTCAATAATGAAAACTTCAGACTCAAGTTTGCATAATCATTAATGTGAGAGAAGGACACGATGAGAGTTTAAAGACACCATTAAAGTGTGATCCAAAATACTTTGAAAAACTAATGCATATAAAACATGCATGAGCAAACATAAATTGCAGCGCTCAAGTACACAACTTCAAGAACTTATTTAACACATCTTTCTTTGAAATCTGCAATTACAAATTTGGCTCTCTGGCGGTATTCCAACTCTCTTCTAAGCTTCTAGTCCCTCACTGTCATTCTCTCTCTCCTAATTCCTTTTTCCCACTGTTTCATTTGATTACCCTAATGTCTATTTAAAGACAACTCTCCACAGTTATAGAGAGCCATTCCAACTCTCTTCTAAGCTTCTAGTCCCTCATTGTCGTTCTCTCTCTCCTAATTCCTTTTTCCCATTGTTTCATTTGATTACCCTAATGTCTATTTAAAGACAACTCTCCACAATTACAAACCACAATTACAAACTGTCAGTTTGCTAAAATTATCAAATTAACATGGCTTACATAATACTAGACCATAATAATAGGAAAATCCATATTTCATGGGTGTCTTTGCACCATACTCCCGCTGAGAAGAGATTTCCATGTCCCATGGAAATGTCGGGTATCCCGCTGGACCAAAACATGTTGCACACACTTCTCATGCACTCTCTAATGCTGAAACTGACTCCCATCAATGGAGTGCTTGTGGGTTGCCATCACGGTGTTGCCTCTTGTCCATGTTGGAATGCTGCTACAACTCTGCCTCACCCAAGACTCCTTTCACAGCCTCTCTCCCCAGGTCTATTGGCACTCATGGACCTCTTGTGTAGGCCCTAGGACCATCTCTATGGCCCCCATGATAGACTACTTGTCTACCTTACTGCAACTGTGAACTTCCACCTACAACCAAACATTGCCTCAACAAAATCAAATACTCACATTGCTTTCCCATGCGGTCCTGGTGTGAGTTGCATCTCTCACACACTCAAGAGATTCTAGCTCTGATACCATTCTAATGTAAATCCAATCATGACACACTTCCAAAATTGAAAAACTCGACATTATTTTGCTTCAATCTACAAATTCTTCCTTGTCTTGCTAAACATATGTTATATCACACTGCTCAATAGCCGAGATTCCAAGATACATTGGTCTTGAGCTATCATTTTGGAAATGATATCAAATATCATTCACCTTACCAAATATAAGGAATGGGCTTGTATGTGCATTTCATGCTGCCTTCTCTCCAACATCAAAAGTTGATACCAGACAACTCTGCATGGTGGTTCTTCGCGGGTCCATCACAGCCCAAGCATGCATGTCTGCCATCTTTTCTAATTCAACATAGCTGGAAGCCTTCTCTCAAGAATATATAGCTTACCACCATTTCACCACCTTCATCTTTGTAAACCGGTTCTTGGTAACCATTTGACAAAGTTGGTAACTCACCATTTCATACAGGACTATATGAACGAACTCACCAACAATCCTTTCCATTAAACTGTCACCATTTGCTCCACTATTCAAAATTGAGCTCAACACCTAAAGATCTTCATCAGTCACCATGGAAATGAGGTTCATGACATTTTGTCATTAAATTAAAAGCTTCTTCTATGAGATAATCCCTCTCGATTTCTCTTCTTAACGTGACTGTCGACACAGTGACCCTTGAGTCCATACACACAATGAGGAACCATTCTACCACCTTTCTCAATGGAAAGAATCATTAACTTGTAATGGTTCTTGAAAACCATTATGGATTTTTGAATCCATTTTCTCTAGCCACAAACTCATCAAAACCCACTTCTAAAAGGGTGACAGCCGATAATGAAAACTTTAGACTCAAGTTTGCATAATCATTAATGTGAGAGGACACGACCAGAGTTTAAAGACACCATTAAAGTGTGACCCAAAATACTTTGAAAAACTAATGCATATAAAACATGCATGAGAAAACATAAATTACAGTGCTCAAGTACACAAATTCAAGAATAACTTATTTAACACATCTTTCTTTGAAATTTGCGATTACAAATTTGGCTCTTTGGATTCCAACTCTCTTCTAAGCTTCTAGTCCCTCGCTGCCGTTCTCCCTCTCCTAATTCCTTTTTCCCACTATTTCATTTGATTACCCTAATTTCTATTTAAAGACAACTCTCCACGGTTACAAACCATGGTTACAGAGAGCCATTCCAACTCTCTTCTAAGCTTCTAGTCCCTCGCTGCCGTTCTCTCTCTCCTAATTCTATTTTCCCACTATTTCATTTGATTACCCTAATGTCTATTTAAAGACAACTCTCCACGGTTACAAACCATCAATTTGCTAAAATTATCAAATTAAGATGGCTTACATAATGCTAGACCATAATAATAGGAAAATCCATATTTCATGGGTGTCTCTGCACCATATTGATGCTATTAGATCAAATAGGGACATAAAATAGGGACATCACTAATAAAATAATACACTTACTATTTTGAATTTGAGCTAATAAATATTAAGATATCCTACTATTTTGAATTTCTATGTGCTTTGAGCCAATGAAATTTTTGTAATTTTATAATTTTGAAAAAGAAAAGTGTCATTTGTAATTTTTGTGAATTTAAATATCTGTCGCGAAGACAACACTACACTTTTGCATGGCGTGAAGAGGGAATTCAAGTTTGGTGTGTGCAAAGAGGCCGACACCATGTGGGAAGAGGGCACTAACACTTGAGGTAGGCATTCGAGCTTTGTCTTCTCATTAACTCAATTTCATTTTGATGGCATTTTTTGATTGAATGGCACAATATGAATGTTAATAGTGTGCATTGTTTACATCTTAGCATTTGGAATGCTCAATGACCCACGAGCTTTGAGAGCTAGGGCATCATTTCTATTACCTTTAAGGCATTGTGTGAAGTGTTTGATATCTCTTTATTTGTTTTTCTATTGATATTCACTATGTGGTACTCCCTGTTTATGATCATTTCATGAGGAAATGTCTTGATGGCTTGCCGGCTGCAAGATAGGGCATCATACATAGTTCATAAGCTCACTGTTTAATACTAGCATTGTTCATGAGCTCAGTGTTTAATATCTAGAATCATGGAAACATACATTAATACACTTACTATTTTGAATTTGAGCTTAGGAATCATGCAATGTTATTGTTGTCATTGCATGCTTACTATTGTTGTGCACCATATATTGTTTTATACACTGTTTATTTCATTAAGACCGTGAGCTTGGCATTTGTAATGTATTTTTTGTTATTGGATTAATTCTATCATGTTGTTGACTCTGTGTATGGCTTGACTATGCATATGCTTGTAATGTATAGATGAGGATTAGTAATATGGTGCTAGGCATTTCTTAGATCCTTTGGATCTAACCCCATCTTTTCCTTCCTTGCAGGGTTTGGATCATACAAGAGCATACTGGATTGAACCCCGGATCAACACTTCAATACTTCAGGCAATGTCTAGTACCTTCATTATTTATGTTCATCCACTTATGTATGTTTTCATTCATTCATATTCTTTTGAAAGTTGGCTATTAGTGACCATATAGGACCATTCTTGATGTTTTTGGGTCATTTGATGAAAATATGTAAATAGGGACATCAGTTATAAAATATTCCATGTAAATGGTACCAGGCCAACCCAATCAGCCCAGCAAAATGTGTCATGTTTATCTTTGTTAAATACACTCGTTCACCATTTTTTTTCTTCCAGTGCTCCTAATGAGCATAGAGAGAGGCCAGAGAATTTTACAAGCCTAAAATGTCGGTATATCACTATATGGCCTCATAATTACTAAGCCAAAGGGGTTTTCTAATTTGAAAGACTTAGCAGCCTCCAGGGTCATTTTCTTTTCTATTGCATTAATGATGAAGGGTGATCCCCTTAATACCACAAACACATAACAGAAATAGAGAAACAACAACAGTAATATGCAAAAATTGGCTTCTTATTATCTCCACAAATGTGGAATTACAAACTTTCAGAATTACAATATGCAAAGCCACATGGGCATTCCCTTACAATATTCTGTAGGACAAAGCCTCGAATCAATACCCAGATCTACTACCCAGAATTATTTCGAACTGCCTAAGACAATAATACAGCCTTCCTTATATAGGCAATTTTCCACCGCCTGGGAAGGTTCCAGAATTTTAGCCAATAAGGCCGACCAAACTTAGAATTATTTTATTTTACATTTTATTACATCATAGTTGGCTCAAGATAACCTTTGAAACCCGAACATAAATTTTGAAGAAAATTATTTTTTCGCCATTTCAGGTGACCCAACTTCTGAAGACCATAAGTCATCACCAGTTGACCTGATCGGCTATTATAACCCCATTTCGAAAATGCCACGAAGTGCTCTACAGGCTTGACCCACGCAAGCGCCTGTCACCCAAATTTTTGACCTCATCCGGGGCCTCTAAAGCCTTCAAAACTGAGTTCAAAGTTTTTGTACCCTGCTGCCAATACCGAAAATCTTCGATATCTTCCAATATACACTTGATCTAGCAATGAAACTTTACTGGCAGACTTATATGACCAAAATGAACCTCCAAGAAAGAAATAAGATCATTCTGAGCACATATGAAAATTACCAAAAATAGTAACTTTTCATAAATAGCGGCTCTGCACAAAATAGCCCTTATTAAATACAAAAACAAAAATATTTTTGGGTGATGCAAGATTGCTCTTACACTCGGGGTAATTTGAGAAGTGACCTTGTCACGACTCAGGTGTGCAGAGGAAAACCAAGACGGCTAACCTCCTCCTTTGTCAGCCATGATGAATCTTCAATAGGTCATCCTTTCCATTTGACCAAATATTCTTCATATGTCATGTTCCTTGTGCTTCTGCCAACATGACTGTCCAGTATATCTTTGATCTCCTTAGTGTCTAAACTAGTTGCTGGAATACTCCACTGTGCTGCTGCGATCTCATCTTCAACACCTCCTTCATTATACTCTGTCAGATCTGAAATGTTAAACACTGGTGAAATATTTAGCTCAGTAGGTAATTCTACCTCATATGCATTTCCTAAATCATGTTTCTTCAGTATCCTACATGGTCCAAACTTCTTCATTTTCAGCTTGTTATATGTACCAACTGGAAACCGCTCCTTCCGCAAATGAACCATGACTTCATCACCAACCTGAAATTCCTTATACCTCCTTTTCTCATCTGCCTTAGCCTTATACTGTGCATTCATCTTGGTAATATGCTTCCTCACCTCCTCATGGATGTTCTTCAAGTGTTCTGCAAAATCCTCAGCTTCAGCACTACTTATTTCTCCTTTATCTATCTTCCTCAATTCAGATGCATTTCTTGGACTACTTCCATATACAATCTAGAATGGTGATTTACCAGTGCTTCTATTGACAGAATTATTGTATGCAAATTCTGCCTATGATAAAATTAAATCCCATCCTATTGGCTTATCTCCAACCAAACATCTCAGCAAATTTCCCAAGCTCCTATTCACCACCTCTGTCTGTCCATCAGTCTGTGGATGATGTGATGAACAAAACTTCAAATCTGTCTTCAACTTCTTCCACAATGTACGCCAGAAATATCCAACAAACTTAGTGTCCCAATCTGAAACTATGGTCTTTGGAAAACCATGAAGTCTCACTACTTTTCTGAAAAATAATTCTGCTACATGAACAGCATCATTAGTCTTCTTACAGGGAATAAAATGTGCCATCTTTGAAAATCTATCAACTACCACAAAAATTGAATCGTGTCCCCGCTGTGTCCTCGGTAAACCAAGAACAAAGTCCATGCTGATATCCTCCCAAGGCTTCTCTGGTATAGATAATGGCTGATACAACCCTGTATTCTGCTTCACTCCTTTTGCCATCTGACATACTCTGCAACTCTGTACAAACTTCTTCACATCTTGCTGCAGCTGTGGCCAATAATAATTCTCACTAACCAAACCAAGGGTTTTGTCATGACCAAAATGTCCAGCCAATCCTCCGCTATGCTTCTCCTTGATGGGATTCTCCCTCATAGAACTTCATGGAATGCACAACTGACTCCCTCTGAATAGCATATCATCCTGGATGATGAAATCCAACCATTTGATCCTGTTTAGAGTAATAGGTTCTGTACAAGCTTTCCAAGCTTCACCAAAATCAGGATCCTCTGGATACAAATTCTTGAGTTCCTTGAACCCAACCACTTCAATCTACATTTCTGTCAGCAATAGTTTCCTTCTGCTAAGAGCATCTGCAACCCTATTAGACTTTCCACTCCTGTGTTTCAAAACAAATGTATAACTCTGCAAAAACTCAACCCATTTCAAATGCCTTTGATTCAATTTTCCTTGACTATTCAAATATTGCAAAGCTTGATGATTAGTATACAAAACAAACTCCTTAGGAAGTAGATAATGTCTCCACTTCTTTAATGCCTGAACTATAGCATAAAATTCTTCATCATAAACAGAATATTTCCTCTTGGCATCATTTAACTTCTCACTAAAATAAGCAACAGGTTTACCTTCTTGGCTCATAACAGCTCCTATTGCAGTACCACTAGCATCACAATCTACTTGAAACACCTTATTGAAATTTGGAAGTGCTAAAATAGGTTGTTCTGTAACTTTTTGTTTCAATAATTGAAAACTCTTTTCTGCTCCTTTAGTCCACTTAAACTCTTTTCTATCCCCTCTCATTGTTTCAGTCAAGGGTCCACAAATACTGCTAAAATTTCTGATAAAATTTCTGTAAAAGCTAGCTAGACCATGAAAAGATCTTACCTCAGTAGCACTCCTTGGAGTAGGCCATTCAAGGATAGCCTGTACCTTCTCTGGGTCCATTTTTAGACTTTCTACTGAAACTACAAATCCCAAATACACTAACTCTTTCTTCACAAAACTGCACTTCTTCAAATTAATCAACAATTTCTCTTCTCTCAACTTCTCAAATACCATATGAATATGCATCATATGCTCATCCAATGTCTTACTAAAGATCAAAATATCATCTAGGTAAACAATGACAAACTTACCCAAAAATTCTTTCAGAACCTCGTTCATGAGCCGCATGAAAGTGCTCGGTGCATTGGTTAGCCCAAAAGGCATGACTAACCACTCATATAGTCCTTCCTTTGTCTTGAAGGTAGTCTTCCATTCATCTCCTTCTCTGATCTGAATCTGGTGATATCCACTCTTCAGATCTATCTTTGAGAAATACACAGCTCCACTCAAACAGTCCATAATATCATCCATTCGTGGCAATGGAAACCTATACTTGATTGTGATCTTGTTTATTGCTCTGGAATCTGTACACATCCTCCATTCTCCATTCTTCTTTGGTGCTAATACCGCTGGTACAGCACAGGGACTCAGACTCTCACGGATCAATCCTTTCTGTAACAGTTCATGTACTTGTCTGTTCAACTCCTCACTTTCTGTAGGTGTCATTCTGTGTGCTACCTTATTTGGAAAACTCGCTCCTGGGATCAAGTCCATCTGATGACTGATCTTCCTGACTGGTGGTAATCCATCAGGCATGTTATCGGATACAATATCCTGAAACTCATTCAACAAATCTGCAACTTCTACAGGAACATCTTCTACTTTCTCTTTACCAGCTTTTGGAATTAAAGCAAAACATACATGCTCATGCCTCATACCATCTAAGAAATTTCTTCCATCAACAAAAGTTATCCTTGCATTACCACATACCTTTTCTTCAGTCTCCTTCAATGGTTTTAGCTTATGCCGCACTCCATCCTTTGTCAGGGAATAGGTATTCACACGACCATCATGTACAACACATCTGTCAAACTGTCATGGTCTACCCAACAACATATGACATGCATCCATAGATATGATATCACACAATACCTCATCTTGGTATCCGCCAATCTTGAACTTCACCAGGCATTGTTCATTGACCATGACCTTGTGGTCATCCTATACCCAGGCAATCCGATATGGATGTGGGTGTTTCTGTCTCTTGAGCTTCAACTTTGTCACCATCTCTTCTGACACCAAATTGTCAGTGCTCCCACTATCAATGATCACATCACAACATTTACCTTCACACTTGCACCTGGTGTGAAACAGGCTCCTCCTTTGCTCAGGTTCATTCTCACCACTCAACAGGACTCTTCTGTTAATCAACGTTTCTCCTCTTTCAACATCTTCAGAATTTGATGATCTGGCATCTACATCTAAATGTGCAACTCTGGCCTAGCCTTCATTCCTTCTATCTATTCTGCCTTGGCACTGAAGACATTCAAATGCCCTATGACCTTCTTCTCCACAGTGAAAACATGTTCCACGGAAGCCTCCTCTTCCAGATCCTTGTCCTCTTCCTCTTCCTCTCTGATCTCTATTATTCTGATCCTGAAAGTGATTGGAATTATTTCCACACTGATTCTGACTGCTACTGGCGTCATCCTTCTTTTTCAGATCTTCATTTCGGCCACCATATGACCGTCCACCAGATCGTCCACCGTGACCTCTTCCGTTTTGTCTGCTCTCGAACTTCTTGTTCAGATTTTCCTCTACTTTTAGGGCAAATTGGTATGCCTCCTCAATACTGCTCATTCAAACCAGATTCAACTCCTCCTGAATGCTTGGCCTTAAACCATTAAGGTATCGGGCAACTTTCTCCTTATCAGCTTCTGCATGGCCTATTCTGATGAGGAGTCGATAGAACTCCTCTGTATACTCCTGAACAGATCTTCCTGCTTGCTTCAAACTTTGCATTTTCTTTAGTAGATCAAGCTCATAATCAACAGGAATGAACTATCGCTTCAATTTATCCACCATCTGATCCCATCTTGTGATTTTATCTTTCCCTCTTCTATTTCGCTCCAATTGAATTTCTTGCCACCAGATCTTCGCATGACCTTTCAGTCTGGCCTTTGCAAATTTGACCCTATCAGGATCCTCAACATCTTCATACTCAAAATATTCCTCACATTCATTGATCCAGTCGATCAATTCCTCTGGGTTAAGATTTCCATAAAATGTAGGAACCTCAATCTTAGGTCTTTTCCCAATCTTGGAAATCGCCCGAAAAAGTCTTTCTTCCTCCTGGTTCACAATTTCAGCTTCTCCTTCTTGATATTCTTCTTCGGCTTCATTCTCACTTTCGTCTCTGACATTAAGATTCATTCCTCTACGAATGTCTTCTTGTAATGCTCGCACTTGTCTCTGTAGCTCTCTAACCTCAGGTGTTACAACACCAGCTCTTCCACCACGTTCCCTTCGTGGAGGCATTTTCGCGATGCGCGCTGAAACCCTAACCACGGTCCTGGTGCAAACTACCTCACAGTCGGTGATGTATTTACACACTCAAGAAAACCTACTCTGATACCACTTGATGAAGGGTGCTCCCCTTAATACCACAAACACATAACAGAAATAGAGAAACAACAACAGTAATATGCAAAAATTAGCTTCTTATTATCTCCACAAATGTGGAATTACAAACTTTTAGAATTACAATATGCAAAGCCACATGGGCATTCCCTTACAATATTCTGTAGGACAAAGCCTCGAATCAATACCCAGATCTACTACCCAGAATTATTCTGAACTGCCTAAGACAATAATACAGCCTTCCTTATATAGGCAATTTTCCACCGCCTGGGAAGGTTCCAGAATTTTAGCCAATAAGGCCGACCAAACTTAGAATTATTTTATTTTACATTTTATTACATCATAGTCAGCTCAAGATAACCTTTGAAACCCGAACAGAAATTTTGAAGAAAATTATTTTTTCGCCATTTCAGGTGACCCAACTTTCGAAGACCATAAGTCATCACCAGTTGACCCGATCGGCTATTATAACCCCATTTCAGAAATGCCATGAAGCGCTCTACAGGCTTGACCCACACAAGCGCCTGTCACCCAAATTTTTGACCTCATCCGGGGCCTCTAAAGCCTTCAAAACTGAGTTCAAAGTTTCTGTACCCTGCTGCCAATACTGAAAATCTTCGATATCTTCCAATATACACTTGATCTGGCAATGAAACTTTACTGGCAGACTTATATGACCAAAATGAACCTCCAAGAAAGAAATAAGATCATTCTGAACACATACGAAAATTACCAAAAATAGTAACTTTCCATAAATAGCGGCTCTGCACAAAATAGCTCTTATTAAATACAAAAACAGAAATATTTTTGGGTGATGCAAGATTGCTCTTACACCCAGGATGCTCCTGCATCAATTAACTGGGCTTCTGCTAGAAATATTATGACTACGCATCCCTCTACTCATCTCTTCAATTTTTGTTTTCATAGATTTCACCATCTGACATTCTTTTTCGGTAAGAGATGGATGTGAAAAAAGATATTTCTATTTCTCATTCTGAGAAGATCTAGAGTGATTTTGAGTCACAAAGGAAATTCCTTGATCCTTCCACAAGTGCTATTCTGATGAGTTCTAATCCCTTGATGAACATAAAATTATCTATTGAGTTGAAAAGAAAATCAACAGAAGACACTGAAAATGAAGTGAAAAAACCTAAGGTTTCTTCTCAATGTAAGTAAAACCCTTTCCCTCAATGAAAGATTGAAGTCTTTCCAAACTCATTTCTCCCAAATTATGGGAAACTATAAACTTACCATTTGAATAACCACAAGTTTTTATTTGTATGCAGGCCATTCTTTTGAGAGTCAAGAACATTTCCATCCATCTCTTATCGAAAAGGAATGTTAGATGGTGGAATTTACAAAAACAAAAACTGAAGAGATGAGCAAAGGGATGCGCAGTCATAATTTTCTTTATGTGTGTCTCCCAATCCTCGAACAACCACAACCTAGTGTTCTTCATATCATATTGTCTAAGCCGTGTACCAGTTATAACCACTTCTCCTATAGGGTATTTTAATTCTTCACCATCGATAACCAAGTGATCCAATTTCTTTTCTGCCTCAACACAATGACACACATAAAGAACATGCACATAAAAATGACAAATGAGAAACATAAATGTAGATATCACAATAGCTGAGAAACATAAATGTAGATATCCAAACAATTGTGACCATGATGCCTACATTTATGTTTCTCAGCTGTTATGTCCCAGGACCCCTTATGACCCTTTACAACCCTTTATGACCCCTAATAATACAACTTAGAGGTCTTAAAATATTGTAAAGGGTCATAAGAGGCTCCTAGGAGGAGTCAGATGAGCTTCCACCTTTACGTGGTTGGCTCTGTTAAGTAGAGAATGTTAAACTATTATCAAAACAAAGAGAAGCTCAATAATTTAAGATCTCAATCCATGTACAACAAATATATCGATCTATCTAAATGGCTACCAAATCAATAGATCTCTACCAAGAACCTAGTCGCAAAGAAACACGACAGACTGCATTGCGAACCTGCTATGAAGAGGCATCCAATGTATCATAAGTCACATCAAATGACCCACTTTCTATAATCTAAGTCTCTCATCTCAATTCACTAAGAAGAAGACTTCTCCCAAGTCATCATAGACACCATAGTGATCTACGAATCTCCAATGTACAAGTTTTGCATGTCGCTCTCTCGACATCACATCTAACTCAATAATCCATGAGCCGCTACCGAATCTACTGTAAATTCATCTCTGAATGATCCATAACCAAATCATGAGTAGGAACCAGATCTGCAAGAACACCCTTCTGAATCAATACCAACTTGATCAATATATATATATATATATATATATATATATATATATATATATATATATATATATATATATATATTTAAAACTTATTTGCATCGCATTCATGACAGCCATAAAATAATGATGACTATCTGTCAAAACAATCTGACATCCAGCCATTGCATGTACAACATTGTTGTCAGTGAAAAACTATAAATGACAAATAGTCATCGTAAAATTCTGACGGGTCTCCATCGGATGTACAATATCAATTTCATTAAAAAATACAAACAACATATATCTGTCACACACTTCTGATGGATATCCATCGCAATAACAACATCTCCATCAACAAACAAATTACAAATGATGATAACCCATCGGAAGATTCTGACAGGTTGTCGTCATTTTTATTTTTTTGCGATGGATAGGCATCACAATTGGGATGGCCACAAATAGGTCTAATGCCAAGTTCTCCTTGTTGGCACCCCCTTCTTGTGATGTCCATTGTCATCATAATTACGACGCCAATCAAAACTGTCAGTTTTTTTGACTGCAAAACTACGACGTCGGGTGGTGTTGACATATCGACAGTTAACCATCCCAATGTAGATGATTTGATGTCAATAAAAGGTCTCAAATGTACTAGTGAGAGGTATCTACTGATAAACCTAAGGTTCAATAGGTGAGTGTAACACTTGCTAAAGAAGCTGATAATAGGTTGGCTTCTAGTTCGGTCCCTCCTTGGCTAATAGATTCAGTGAATAGAAAATGTAGTTTCAAGCATGTTTCCTTAACAATTAAGGAAATAGTTACTAAGTATGCCATTTGCACTCCAAAGTAAAAGAAGGTCAAAAGTAATACAAGGTTAACCACAGACCCCACTACAAGGAAGGTGACTGCTGAGATTGTAACCTTTAAGCAAAAAGAAGGGATCCAAGAACCTGAAGCAGAAGACTTCAAAGTCACAAAGATGGAATTTGGTATGCTCACCAGGGATACCAGGGATGACTTGTTCAAGTTCTTAGTTGATCACATGCTCAAAATAGCTTGTGATCACAATGGCTAAATTTCTCAATTCGCTCAGTGATGTTGGGGCACTGCCTTTGGCTCAATCTCCATAGGACTTTGATCCCAACTCAAATGACAACAAGCAATTGCTAAGACAAATATAGTAGGGCAGAGCACTAACAGAGGCAATGAAGAATTGGGCCGATGACATCATAATAGAAGGAAGAAAATTTGTACACAAATTCATGGCCACTTATGTAGAAGGAGAGGCATTGCTTGAAGAAATTTAAACCTTAATTCCAATTTGGAAGTTGGAAGAAAAAAAAATTGCAGCCATCATGTCTCAGGTTCATGAGATAAAAGAATATGGGGTGACAAAATTCCTGTCAAAAAACTCAATGAAGATGGTTGACCCTTGTATGATGTTTATTTTGAAACAAAACTTGGGTTGGAAAGTTTCTTTATTTAAATCCATGATTTCAAATGAGCATTCCATGGAGAAAGAGATTAGGGAAATACACACCAATGCATTGAAGGATATCAAGATAGTGAACCCGTCAGGTATCCTAAATTTTGAAGAAGGAAACATGGACCCAAACACCATGATTAAAAGCTCCAAGAATACTTGAATACTATCAGAGAAAATGAGGAACCTACTACTCAAGACTTCACCAAGATAGAGAATGTAGAATCCATGTTATACCTAAATAGAGGGTAGTTAACCAGGTAGTTACCAAAAATCCGGGAGCTCAAGTGGGAAAAGAATGCGTGTCAGGAAAAGTTGATTGGTTTGAAGGGTTTGCATTCTCATCCAACTCAAGAGCTATTGAATAATTTTAGGACCTGGAAGTTGGTTCGAGATGCCACATCAGAAGATAAGTAGTTGAAGATGTGCAATGATCCTATGTTTTAAGTTTTTTGATTGAGGGACAACTATCTTTAAACTATTCCTTTATTTAGTTATCGGTTTGTAACCATTTGATATTTCTGTTAATCTGAGAGGCTGAGTTTTCAGGGAGGCTTCCCGGATTATAAACTATATATTTTAGAGCATATAACAATAGAAGGGTTGGAACTTTCAAAATTAGACTTAGTTTAGAAGCATTTTTAGTACTATTTTGGCTTTTTTTATTTTGAATGGAATTAAATGGGAAGATATAGTGATCTGCACTTGCCTTATATGTTGATTTGTACAAGTGTAAATACTTTAATACAAGGCTTGGTTTAAAAATGTGAATTTGAACTTATGATATATTAATTACTTTGTGAGTTATTATATCTCTTTCTTTGTATTGTTTGTTAACGCATTGTGATTGTCAATCTTTCCAAATAATTCTTGTTTTTAGTCTCATAGGAAGTTAATTTATAATAGTTGAAGGAACTATGTTTTCCTTTAACCTTAAATTCTACATTTATAATTTCTAGGAAATACCTCAATGCCTAGGAGTATTTGAGAGATCCTTGCATAATTTGTGGTCAAAAGTACATTTGTTTGTATTTATTTCAAAATTGATTAAACATTTTTAAGAGGGAGTTGTACCTACAAAATTTAGAGGGAAGCAAATGACCCATGCTTACCCAACTGTTGTAGAATTGTTTATCTTCAAAGAGGTATAGAGTCAACACAAAGTTTATTTGAAGTGGAGACAAATCTATTTGCCAATGCAAGTCTACTAGATGAAGAAAGATATCTATATTACTCAATTTAAGTATATTAAGGAGATACTAAAAACTTTTGGTATGGAAGATTCTAGACCAGTAAGTACACCTATGGCTACTAGACAAAAGTTATCTAAAACTGATGATACAGCTGAAGTGAATCAAACCCTATATAGATCCATGATTGGAAAGCTACAATATGTTGTCCATAGAAGACCAAATATTTCCCTAGCAATTGGGATTATTAAAATATTTTTTGCAAATCCTAAAGAAAGTCACATGATGGTAGTGAAAAGAATATTAAGATATCTAAAAGGAATAGAGGACTATGGATTGTATTACAAGAAGAATGATAAGTTTGAACTGAAGGTTTACACTGGTGAAAATTTGGCTGGAAATGTTGATGATAGAAAGAGTACAAGTGGTGGCGCATTCTTTCTAAGAAACAGATTAGTCTCTTGGACAAGAAAGAAACATAATTGCATTTGCCAATCTACAACATAAGTTGAATATGTAGTAGCAGTAGTGAATTGCTCAAATTTAGTGTGGATCAAGCAATTGTTAAAAGGTATGAAGGAAGAAATCACTGAGACAGTTGTTATTTTATGTGTCAAGACAAGTGCTATTAACATATCAAAAAACCTTCTTATGCACACTAAGACTAAGCATATTGCTATCAAGTATCATTACTTGAGAGAGTTAGTTAAAGAAAAAGAAGTGAGATTGGAATATGTGAATATAAAGAAAAAATTAGCAGATATATTCACAAAAGCATTACCTAAAGATTCTCATGAATACCTTAGAGATAAATTAGGGGTGATTCCCCTAACTGAGGCTACCTAGAAATATATAGGAGCACTGCATCAAATGTGCTAATTAAAATATATGACAAATTCATGCAGAAGAGGTCACACTTTAGGAGTTTCCTAAAGTTGTGAGAAGTAAACAAAAAATGTTAATCAGTCATAAGAAAGATGATAGAGGGAGTATACAACATTAAGAACTGACATAAAGACATCTATATGGTAAAGATGTAAATGATAGATATAAATTTATTTGGCACTATTGTCAAAGGGGAAGAGATTAAATAAACCAAAGGGAGAAATACAAAAAATTAAATGACCTTAAGCAAAGAGGGAGAGATTCAATGAACAAGCAAAGCCAAATTTATCCAAGAGGGAGCTAGTACTTGGATATATTGGACATGAATCAGAATGAAGCTAAGGATATTAATAAAGATCCGATGCACAAAGAATTATGGATTAGTATGTCTAAGAATCCTATATTACATTCTAAGACAAAGCATATAGATATTAAGTATCATGTTGTAAGAGAGAAGTTGCTAAAAAAGAAGTCAAACTTGAGTACATAAGTACAAAGGAGTAGATAGCAGATATATTCACAAAGCCTTTGCCTAAGGATACATTTGAGTATCTGAGAGGTATGCTTGGGGTTATGCCCCAGCCTAATTTTTAGAAGTGATGTAGTTGGTTGCATCTGTCTAGTGATATATGAGCCTTATCTTTCTTCTGAACTAGATGGTGGTACTTCCTCTATGGGGGAGTATGTGTATCTGAGCTGAGTCATGAGGACTCTAGTAAATGTATTTTTCTAAAAAGTGTCTTTTGACATTGAGTTGTTGTTGACTTAGTGATAGAATTTTTGTCATTGATGTCAATGGGGGAGAAGTATGCATGAAAAACAATATGAGAGAACTGAATAGGATAACAAAGCAAGATTTGATTGATGAAGAGGATTTGAAGAAGCAGTGTTGCAGTATTGGTTTTTTTGGAACATTGGATGTTTTTCATCTATGTTTCCATTAATGCCAATGGGGGAGATTGTTAGGAATGAATGCTAAATGTTTGGCAGCCTTTCTGTAGAATTTGTTGTTGCATTCATGACTATGATTGTCATTGATGTCAACACAGTGATTTACCAAAGACTTGTAGACAAGTAGATAGAGTTTGGATTAGTGCATGTGGGTTATTGTAGTTGGAGCTATGTGATGTTGAGGTTATACTATTTGATATGTCATATGTCTATGGTTAAGAGAACAGATAGTAATTCATTGATTCATGGAAGTTATGATCATTTTGGTAGAAGCAGTGTTCAGGTAGTGTTCCTGAGTAGCGGTTTGTGGAAATCAGATGATATCTCCTAATCGGAATGGAATCTGGTTGTGCATAGCTAAAGGGAAGTTGGAGACACATTGATAGTGACATGGATGACAATGTATACTTTGAGGTTGCATGAGTGAATATTTATTGTATTTGGAAGCTGACAGTTTTGTGTAATTTTGGTGTAGCATGTGGAAACTTTTATTTTGTACTTGCATGCCGACTCATTTGTAATTATTTGAGTGTGGTATAAAGGAAGGAATGTATTTCCTTATTGTATAGTTTTAGCATGATGTTGTGATGTGAAAGTGTGTAATTATGGTATGGTAGCAGCGGTTGTGATGCTATATGCATGAAGTGGAGAATAGAGCTACGTATGAAAGCTAATATGTGAAGGAAGACATGCGAAGTACAGAGATCTAAAATTGAGATCTAATGTAATAGTGAGTGTAGTTTGGCATAGTCAGAGAAGAGGTAACATATTATTCTATTGATTAATGCAAAGATTATTTGGATAGTGTATTCAGTGATCTTACCCTGAAGCTGTTTGGGCAGTGGGTCCTTCTGTCTTCCATAACTCTTAACCGAGTTAGAATCTTTTAACAATGATTCAAAATCTCCTAATAGGGATTCATATGTACTGAATGTATTTCATAAGACTCCTAACAGAGTCCATCCTCTCACAAGGAATATTCATATTAGTGCATCTTTTGTGGGCATCATTCCCACTGGGGTTTACTCTTTGATCAAGAGGTTCCCTAGTCAACATATCTTGTGTCATTGTGTTATTGTGTATGAATATCTTTCTATGGTTGGTAATTATATCACTATTATGGTTTAATGTTGTTGAAGATGATAAAAGTTATAATTATCTGATAACTAATTCACCCCCCCCCCCTCTCAATTATCTTGGTGGACATTACTTTCTAACAATTGGTATCAAACAAGCAGGTCCTTGAAAGAGAAGTTTAACATCTTAAGGAGATCCATGGAAAATTTCAGGAAAGAAAGCCCTAAGTTTGATGGAGTAAATTTTGACAGTTGGAAAGAAAAGATGAAGACACACCTATTATGTTTAGGACCAGGTTATTGGTTGATTACAAAGAATAATAAGACTATTATTGAAGAGGACAATCTTGAAACATGTACTACGGAAGAGAGAGATCTATTCATGTGTAACATACTTGCAAGAGAAGCACTTTTGACAACACTACCAGAGAATGAGTACATTCAGGTAAAATATTTGAAAAAATCTCATGAAATTTGGAATGCTTTACACTCTACTTTTGAAGGCGATGAACATGAAAAAAGAGTTAGATTCCATAATTGGATATGTGCATTTGAAGATATAAGAATGTTGGAAGATGAATCTGTTAGAAGTTATATTGGTAGAATGTTAGAGATCATTTTAGGTATAAAATCTTGTGGAGGAACAAAGACAGAGAATGAAGTGATATGGAAAATTCTGAGGACATTGACTCCTGTATTTAAGCAGACAACACAGATGATTGAACAAGTGATACCTTGTACAACAAAATTTACAAGAGAGACTCTTCTTGGAAGATTGGAAGTAGTAGAAATGAACCTGAGATTATCAGGAGACTTACCTAGAATGGAGATAGCATTCAGTGCTCTTAGTGTTCACCCTACTTTGTCAAGAAGCATCAGTGTGAGCGGAGACTACACTGGTAGCAAAAAATCTAGAAATGAAGAAGACAAGAAGATTGAAGAAGGTATTGCCTTGCTTGTGAAAAGAGAACCAGACTGTAAGAAAATTTTCAAATGTTGGACTTGTCAAGAATATGGTCATTTTGCATCTAAATGTCCTAAGAGAGTTAAAAAGTACAGAAGCAATTTCAAACCTAGAAGATCTAAAGAATGTTATTATGCTAATGATGAAGATATTGAAGCTATTATAGAAAGAACTTTAAGTGAAAGTGATACTAAAAATAATGATGACATAGGATTTGTAGCAATTAAAGAAGAAAATCCTAAATTTGATTTTAAGGAAGAAAAAGCCTTAGTTTCTCAAGTTGAAAAGAAAGATGATTGGATTATAGATAGTGGTTGTTCACATCATATGATTGGAGATATGAAAAAGTTCATAAAGTTGAATGAATATGATGGTGGAGTTGGTAGAGTTGGAAACAATGCACCTTGTTTAATTAAAGGTATAGGATCTATTACTCTTGATGGAAAGACTAATACTGATGATGTTTATTTTTTTGATTGAATGAAACATAATCTTTTGAGTGTTGGACAGTTAGTTGATAAGGGATATCAAGTTTGGTTTACTGAGAAAGCTTGTGTGATAAAGGATAAAGATGGAAATCTGATTGAAACTGGATCTAGAACCAGATGTAATGTATTTTAGTTGAATCCTACTGAAATGACATGTTTGATTACAAAGATTGATGACAGTTGGTTATGGCATAGAAGGTTTTGTCATATAAACTTTGATAACATTGTGAAAGTAAGTACTACACTTGCAGTAAGAGATTTACCTAGAATTATGAAGCCTACTAACATGATTTGCAAAGAATGTGTAATGGCTAAACATAAGAGAAGTTCTTTTCCTAGTAAGAATTTTACATCTACAAAGAAGCTGGAGATTGTTCATACAGATTTGAGCGGTCCTACCAAGACTAGAGGATTCTATGGAGAAAGGTATTTTATGATTCTTGTTGATGATTTTACAAGAATGATGTGGATTGCATTTCTTAAAGAAAAATTTGAAGCATTTGATCAGTTTAAGATTGTTAAGAATAAAGTTGAGAATGAATCTGGAATGAAGATTAAATTTTTAAGATCTGATAGAGGTGGACAATTTACTTCTAGAGATTTTAACAACTTTTGTGAAGAAAATGGCATTAAAAGACAATATTCAGCCCCTAGAACACCTAAACAAAATGGCATTACAGAAAGAAGGAACAAATCAGTGACTGAAGCAACAAGAGCTATGTTGTTTGAGAATGATTTGGTGAAGGTATTCTGGAGAGAAGTAGTGAACACAATAGTATATACAATGAATAGAGTACAAATCAGACAAGACACAGATAAGACACCTTATGAATTATGGTTTGGACATGCACCCTCAGTTAAGTATTTTAGAATTTTTGGAAGCAAATGTTATATAAAGAGAGATGATGATATAGGAAAGTTTGATCCTAGAAGTGATGAAGGTATATTTCTAGGATATTCTTTGAAAAGAAAAGCATATAGATGTTTCAATAAAAGAACTAAGACTATTGTTGAGAGTGCAAATGTTAAAGTTGATGAAAAGTTCAAAATTTAGGAAAGAATGCTTGATTATGAATCTGATGAAGAAGCTCATCCTAAGCCTAATACTGGAACTACTAAATTGTTTTATGAAACTGACAGTGATTTGTTGAATGAAAGCCACAGTGAAGTTATTGAAGAACCTACATCTGAAGAGAGATCTGAGACAGTGACACCTAGCAAGAATTTGTTAAGGAATCATCCTTTTGAATAGATTATTGGGAGCATCAAAAGAGGATTTCTTACTCAGAATAAGGCACAAGAATAGTTATGTTTGATTTCTCAAATTGAACCTAAGACTACTAATGAAGCTTGTGAAGATGAAAGTTGTACTAATGCTATGAAAGAAGAACTAGATCAGATTGAAAAGAACAAGACATGGGAATTGGTCCCTAGACCTAAAGATAAGAATGTTATTGGAACTAAATGGGTATTTAGAAACAAGATGAATGAACAAGGAGTAGTAAGGGTTACTCACAACAAGAAGGAATTGACTATGAAGAGACTTTTACACCTATTGCAAGAATTGAAGCAGTAAGAATGTTTTTGGCAGATGTAGCCTACAAAAAATTCAAAGTGTATCAGATGGATGTGAAGTCAACATTTCTGAATGGAGAATTGGAAGAAGAAGTCTACATTGAGCAGCTTGAAGGTTTTCCTGTAACTCAAGAAGGAGACATGGTATGTAAATTAAAGAAAGCTTTATATGGACTTAAACAAGCACCTAGAACTTGGTACGCAAGACTGGATAAGTATTTGTTAAAGTTGGAATTTATAAAAGGTACATCTTGTTAGCAGCTGCAAAAAAATTCCATGGCTGTATGTCTTTTATCTAGCCTCTGTAGTGTTTTCTATCTCTAGCTTGATACCCTAGGTTCAAAATTTCATAATTCTAGTCATTGCATAGAAAACCCTAAATTACCCCAGTGTTGTTCTAATTTTGCATTACCTTTTCGGGCCACTTAAAAAGACTAAAAACCCATGGGCTAAATAAAATCACCTACGCGGTCATGTTTTCATATCTTTTTATCCTAGGTTGGTCCCCGTCTAATTTTTCCTAAGTTTCTACCACCTGACCCTTTAATTTTCCCTAGGTCCTGAGCGCTTAATTTTTTTTAAGTCCCAACGGCCTTAATATTTCCTAGGTCTAGCTCTCTAACACTGTATCAAGATCTACGGTTAGCATATGATCTCATGGAATCTTCTGAGCCCATGAGATCTTACGCCAGCAGTTGATCTTCCTTTATGACGCGGCCTTTAAGACAGGCAGGTCCACTGCTACGTGGCATAGATGGCGTTATCTATTTGGTTGAAGAGGCAGTGATTTGGCACCTGTTAGAATGTTTGTGGCCGAGGAAGCAAATTCAAATGGGCCCTCTTGTTAGTTCTTTGCAACATGGAAGTATTTGATTTGACAAGTTGGCTGATGTGGCAAGGTGGGGTCATGCTTCGCTAGCGTCAGTGAAAGATTCAAGATCAACAGTGGGCACATGATCTCATAGAATCTTTTGAGCCCTTGAGATCATGCGATGGCTATCTGATCTTCCATGTACTTAGGTTGGCAATTAGTGGGACCACTGACAAGTGTTACAATTGGCACCTTTTTATTGGTTGTGTTAGTGGGACCGTTTGCCAAGTGTTGCCAAGTTGTTTTGTCCTAATTGGTCAATGTGGATGGTGATAGGGATGTGTCAGTGAGGTTTTTTTCAAAGGAATCCATGGGATTGCCAGTGTGTATCAAGATCTACGGTTGGCATATGATCTAATGGAATCTTCTGAGCCCATGAGATCTTATGCCCGCCGTCTGATTATAAGGCTTAGGCAGGTGGGTCCAATGTGGTACATAGTGCTGACATGCATGATTTTTATTGGCTATGTTAGATGGTGACAAGGATGATGTCAGTGGGGCCTATTTTCTAGGTAGTTAAAGTACTATAAGATCTCATGGCTGTCATTACACTGCAAGGATAAGATGCTCGATAGTTAAGTTTGCACTTTAGCAACAGTCATTGATCTTGTTTAAAGATGGGGACCACTTGGTGGATCCTTTGCTACTGAATTTTGATGATGTAGTTACTTCTGATTGGCTGGGAGGCTACTGACATGGCTGTAGAATTTTCAATGGGCCCCATGGCTGTTGTAAATGATGAATCTAGGCCGCTCGATCTGTCAGGAAAACACAAGAATTGACAGTCGCATTTTAAACCTTGTCAACTGACCATTGCATTTCAAATTTGAATTTTAGAGGGGTTTTTTGTGACAGGAAGGACTGAAATTAATTGCTTTCATGGCTAGATTTGGTGGAACCGGTAGTGCCTGTTGCTACAATGTGGTCTAGGGAGGTTGATGATTAATTACAGGGGTTTTTGTACCATGAAGTGTTGCTTGAGGCTTGTTGTAGGTGAAGTGATCAAATTGATAAGTATTGTGTATGCATGATTTTTAGTACAATTTCAGGGATTTACCATGATTACAGATTATTCTTGGATCTGCTTTCTCCAGGATGCTTGGTTTTCCCCCAATTGTAATAAATTCCTAAATTCTTGTTGGTTTGGTGGGTGAAACCCTAACCCTAGTCATCCAAAGCTTGTTACATCATATTTTGGGATTCCAAGATGACTAATGGTATATATTGCAAGAAGTTGTACTATTTAGTGGTTGGATGGTTGAGTTTTCTACCTTGTAAATATTTCCTTGTTCTCTGCATATAGGGTTCCCTCTTTCCTCTCTAGTTTGGAGAATACAATTTATGTTGTAATAGTTTGTCTTATGTATGAGATTTCAATATATTTGTACTATTATCAGACTATCTCCATTTGAATCCTAAACTTGTTGATTATAGCATCAAGGGTGTTGTGATCTTTCTATTTTCATTTCCAAAGAGTCTACAATAGAGTTGTTTTCGCAGAAGCAACTGGGTTCAAGATTGGTTTTCAGATGTGTATGAGCTGGGGTATCAAGGGTGTCCCATGCTTGTCTTCCAGTAGATGTTGGTTAATGTATTCCTTGTTTATAGGTCTCTTCTAAGGGGAGGGTTAAAATCCTTTGAATAGGTGATAACATATCTAGGTACATAGGTGGATTGTTGAAGTGAGGTCTGATTGATGGTGTATGATTGATGTAAGGCATCAACATATTAGGATATATTGCTTTCTTGTTTCATAGCTCTGTTACAATGAGGTATTTGACTCTGTTGCCCATTGGATAAGGCACTGATCTATGACTAATTTAGGGTATTTCAGGGGTCCATTCAACCCAAAACCCAAAATCATTTACATAAAGCGCCACCTTTCCCTTTCATGTTGTTAGGATAGGTTTCTAGTCTTTCAGATTCATTTCATGCAAGTAGGGCTATTGCATAAGGTCATGGTTTCATTGGGGTATAGGATACCTATAAGAGTCTAAAATCTATTCCATAATAATATATCTACAGGCCTATTGTTTGTCATGAAATGTCTTGAGTGTGTAGATAAGGCAATACCTACCTGAGTGATGTGGAGCTCAAAGAAGAAGGATGATTCCTTTCAATCCTCATCAATTGGATTGTTTCCTATCAAACTTGAGTACACAATCTAAGAATCAAGCCCATATATTTATTCAAGTTTGGTCTTGCAGGGAGAAGCTCCAACACAACTAATCGCAATCTTTACACAAAAGAAATTGAAAATGGTTTGCTAGTTATAGTTATTTTTGCTGATGACATTATCTTTGGAGGAGAAGATGAAGCTAGTGAAAAATTTGCTGATGAAATGAAGATTGAATTTGAAATGAGTATGATTGGTGAAATGAAATACTTTTTGGGATTATGGATAACACAAAACAATGATGGTATCTTTGTAAATTAGACAAAGTACTTGAATGATTTGTTAAAAAGATTTGGAATGGAGGATTGTAAACTAGTTGGAACACCTATGGTGACCAGACATAATTTATCTAGCACAGATGAGACTCCTATAGTAGAAAAGAAGAAATACAGATCTATGATTGGAGGATTGCAGTATTTGACACATACAAGACCTGATATAGCACATTCAATTGGAATTGTAGCAAGATTTCAAGCTAAACCTAGAGAATCACATTATGCAATAGTAAAGAGGATACTGAGATATTTAAGAGGCACAATGGACTATGGATTATGGTATAAAAATCTAATGATTTTACCCTATGTGCATATACAGATGCTGATTTGGGAGGTAGTGTTGATGATAAGAAAAGCACTAGTGGAGGAGCATTTTTCCTTGGAGGAAGATTAGTTTCTTGGCTAAGCAAAAAGTAGAATTGTATCTCACAAAGCACAACATAAGAAGAATATGTAGCAGTAGCAAACAATTGTAACTAGATAATTTGTATGAAGTAGATGTTGAAGGATATTAGAATAAAATTTGTTGAACCTATTGTTATACATTGTGATAACACTAATATAGTTAGTATGTCTAATAATCTTGTATTACATTCTAAGACAAAGCATATAGATATTAAGTATCACGTTGTAAGAGAGAAAGTTGTTGAAAAAGAAGTCAGACTTGAGTACATAAGTACAAAGGAGTAGATAGTAGATATATTCACAAAGCCTTTGCCTAAGGATACATTTGAGTATCTGAGAGGTATGCTTGGGGTTATGCCCCAGCCTACTTTTTAGAAGTGATGTAGTTGGTTGCATCTGTCCAGTGGTATATGAGCCTTATCTTTCTTCTGAACTAGATGGTGGTACTTCCTCTATGGGGGAGTATGTGTATTTGAGTTGAGTCATGAGGACTCAAGTAAATGTATTTTTCTAAAAAGTATCTTTTGACATTGAGTTGTTGTTGACTTAGTGATGGAATTTTTGTCATTGATGTCAATGGGGTAGAAGTATGCATGAAAAACAATATGAGAGAATTGAATAGGATAACAAAGCAAGATTTTATTGATGAAGAGGATTTGAAGAAGCAGTGTTGCAGTATTGGATTTTTGGAACATGGGATGTTTTTCATCTATGTTGCCATCAATGCCAATGGGGGAGATTGTTAGGAATGAATGCTAAATGTTTGGCAGCCATTCTGTAGTAGTTTTTGTTGCATTCATGACTATGATTGTCATTGATGTCAACACAGTGATTTACTGAAGACTTGTAGAGAAGTAGATAGAGTTTGGATTAGCGTGCATGGGTTATTGTAGTTGGAGCTATGTAATGTTGAGGTTATACTCTTTGATATGTCATATGTCTTTGATATCTCCTAATCGGGATGGAATTTGGTTTTTTTCAATTAAAGGGAAGTTGGAGACACATTGATAGTGACGTGGATGATAGCATAGACTTCAAGGTTGCATGAGTGAAGATTTATTGTATTTGGAAGCTAACAGTTTTGTGTAATTTTGGTGTAGCACGTGGAAACTTTTACTTTGTAATTGCATGCCGACTCATTTGTAATTATTTGAGTGTGGTATAAAGGAAGGAATGTATTTCCTTGTTGTATAGTTTTAGCAAGATTTTGTGATGTGAAAGTGTGCAATTATGATATGGTAGCAGTGGTTGTGATGTTGTATGCATGAAGAGAAGAATAGAGCTACGTACGAAAGCTAATATGTGAAGGAAGACATGTGAAGTACAGAGATCTAAAATTGAGATCTGATGTAATAGTGAGTGCGGTTTGGCATAGTTAGAGAAGAGGTAACATATTATTGTATTGAGTAATGCAAAGATTATTTGGACAGTGTGTTCAGTGATCTTACCTTCAAGCTGTTTGGGTAGTGGGTCCTTCTGTCTTCCATAACTCTTAACTAGGTTAGAATCTTTTAACAGGGATTCATATGTACTGAATGTATTTCATAAGACTCCTAACAGAGTCCATCCTCTCACAAGGAATATTCATATTAGTGCATCTTTTGTGGGCATCATTCCCACCGGGGTTTACTCTTTGATCAAGAGGTTCCCTAGTCAACGTATCTTGTGTCATTGTGTTATTGTGTATGAATATCTTTCTATGGTTGGTAATTATATTTCTATTATGGTTTAATGTTGTTGAAGATGATAAAAGTTATAATTATTTGATAACTAATTCACCCGCCCCCCCTCTCAGTTATCTTGGTGGACTTTACTTTCTAACATAGTCTACCTAATCAAGGAGGTATAAAGTGTTGGAAAAATGGTCAGTGATCTCCTCAAGATTTGTGACATGGCTTAACCACATCCTATCTCTTCTATAAGTCTAGTGTTTGTATTGGGCATTAACAAGTCAATCTTTTAGCGCAATGAAAACTACTACATGTAAAAAGTGGTATCAAAGCTTGGTCACAAGTTTGAATCCCCTCTGGTAATGCTGAGGGGGAGATTGTTTGAAAAATGGTCAACACTCCCCTTAGGATTTGTGACATGGATTAACCACATCCTATGTCTTCTATAAGTCTAGTAGTTGTATCAAGCATTAACAGGTTGACCTTTTGGCACAATGCCAACTACTCATTGTAACATAAGGATGATCTAATTATGAGGTTACAATATGAGGAGAAGAGGTTGATGTTATTGACTGATGAATCTAAGCAGAAGGCTTAAGGTGAAGATGTGAAGAGCTGAACAAAGTTGTAATGATTTATTGAAGAGAATTTCAAGAAGATTAGAGATGGAGATGGAAAAGAAGGTCAGTCAATAAATCAACATATGTGCGAAGTGGATCTATATTTGTAACCATTGTATCAGTCTAAATCCATTAATCAAGGTTGACCTAACAGTCATTGTCTAAATCCTTTAATCAATATGACATTTTGATGGAATGTGTTAGAAAGTAAAGTCCACCAAGATAACTGAGAGGGGGGGTGAATCAATTATCAGATAAGTTTTATCAACTTCAATAGATTTTAACCATGTAAGCAATGTAACTAGTAACCATAAAAAGATATACATGCACAATAACACAATGACACAAGATATGTTGACTAGGGAACCTCTTGATCAAAGAGTAAACCCCGGTGGGAATGATGTCCACAAAATATGCACTAATATGAACATTTCTTGTGAAAGGATGGACTCTATTAGGAGTTTTATAAAATACATTCAGTATATATGAATCCTTGTTAAGAGATTTTGAATCCCTGTTATAAGATTCTAACTCTGTTAAGAGTTATGGAAGACAAAAGGACCCACTGCCCAAATAGCTTCAGGGTAAGATCACCAAACTCAATGTCCAACTGATCTTGTATTACTTAATAGAATAATACCAAAATATTACTAACCTCAACAATTCAATACTCCTTCTCTGACTGTGCCAAACAGCACCAACTCCTTCTCCAGATCTCAATACTAGATCTCAGTACTTCGCATATCTTCTTTCAACAATTTCTCTTTCACAATACACTTACATTCATCAAATTCCATATTAAAAAAAGGAATACATTCCTTCCTTTATACCACACTCAAGTAATTACAAATGAGTCAACATATAAATTACAAAATAAAATTTTCCACACGTTACATCAAAATTATATAAAACTGTCGGCTTCCAATCAGTATAATTCTTCACTCATGCAACTTCAGATCTTGTGCTATCAACCATGTCACTATCAACATGTATCCAACTTCTCTCTAACTACACATGACTAGATTCGATCCTGATTAGGAGATGTCATCTGATTTCCACAAACCGCTACTCAAGAACACTGCCTGAATACTGCTTCCACTGATTTCCTCAAAACTTCCATGAATAAATGAATTAACATATGCAATCTTAACCATGATCTAATAACAAATCATAGAATAAGTCCTCAACTGTGTATAGCTTTATCTCCAATATCCCAATTTTTCTAACTCAAACACTGTATGCTTCTCTTCTAATCTTTAGTAGATCACTGTGTTGACATCAATGACAATAATAGTCATGAAAGCAACAACAACTTCTATAGAATGGATGCTAACACTCCCCCATGGGATATATTTATCATTCATTAAAAAAAATCTCCCCCATTGGCATTGATGGCAACATAGATGAAAAAACATCCAAGTTCCATGAATCCAATCACTGCAACACTGCTTCTCTTCATCAATCAAATCTTACTTCATTTTCTTATTCAGTTCTCTCCAACAGATGGTACAAATGGTTTTTCATGTACACCTCTCCCCCATTGACATCAATGAAAGAAATTTTATTATTATGCCAACAACAACTTCAATGTCAAAAGACATTGTTCAAAAAACACATTCACTAGAGTCCTCATGACTCAGCTCAGATACACATACTCCCCCATAGAGGAAGTACCAACATCCAGTCCATAAGAAAAAATAGGGCTCATATACCAGTGGATGGATGCAATAATCTACATCACTTCTCAAAATTAGGCTGGTGCATAACCCCTGTGTGTGTGAAAATTGTACCTGATCTATAGACACAACACTTCAGTAAAACATTAGAGGTTAGCTATAATCAAATCATACAAAATTAAAATCTAATCTAACCAAGGGATTTATTGCCTTCTAGTAGGTGCAAGATTAATGTTCTCAGATTGTTATCGAGATCAGTGACCTAGATGACACCTGAATGAAGGATTTGAATGCAATTGATCTAGATATGAATTGAATGCAATTAAGCTATTTTTTTGGTATTTCTATGCAATAAGAATGATAAAAACTGATATGAATCTATGCTAATATGGAAATTGATATGCTAAAATGATCTAACAATGATATGAAAAAGAATCTAAATGAATGTAAAAAAAAACAAATTGATCTCACAATAGCCTTGATTCACCATAAGCTTTGATTCTCCCAATTCCAATTCTCTAACGTGATTGTGCAAAAAAATGAGATGCTTGGATGCAAATTTGAGAGATGAATTATGAAGAGCTGAGCCTTGTTTTTATAGAAATCCAAGGCTTTGGAGGTTGTGAAAGAAAGCCATAAATCACTCAAATAACTCAGGTTGATTTTTGAGTTATTTTTAAATAACAGATAATTAAGTCACAAAAATCATGCAAAAGCACAGTTCAACTCGAATTAGAAGTTTAGATCCACTTTAAAACTCAAAAAGATGTTGAGTTTTAAAAAGCTAACAACTTGCATTGATTTTCCAATTTTGAGTTTAATTGGTCCTTGAATGTGCACATAGATAATTATGATTTAATAAATAAATAAAGTGATTTATTCTCAACTTAACTGCTTTTTTAAATAAAATAATTAATTTATGGGTTAATTAACTATTTTACCAAACTTTTATTAAAAATTATATTATTAAATAATGACAACATGCTTTAATTAATTAAATACAAATTTAATTAATTATTCATAGGAATTTTGATTTATTGTCAAAATTAAATAATACAATTAATAATAGATAGAATTAAATTTAATTACACAATTAAGTGGCAAGATATTAAATCTAATTAATTAAATATGAAAATATTCAATTAATCAAACTTAGGATAAATGTGATTTATCGCCAAATAATCATTAAATTAAAGATAATTAAGATAATTAGGAATATTACTAGGAATATTCCACGATGTAGAATTTAGAATAATCAATTATGATTCGATGATGTTTAGATGTGCCTTAGATTAGGACTTTGATGTCGATTTCATTTGAATTATTGATATAGGAGATTAATGAACTTATAGCCCATTTTTGGGGTATTACATTTTTCCCCTCTTTGAATTACTGTGCGGAGCGCAGTGGTTCAAAGAAAGTCTGTGTTTGATAAAGATATGAAACTGATGTTCGAAATTGATAATTGATATGAGACAGAAGCTAATTGATATTGATTTGATATGGAGATAATAGGTCCTGAGTGACCAAAGATAATGTTCACTATAATAGCAAATGAACCTATGATTGCAAAAAAGTGTCAAAATGCCTGATTCCAAACCTTAGGATTGCAAAGAAGTGAGTGACCCATTCTAGACTCGATTGTCTTAGCAGAACTAGCAGGTATCACATCTGAATCCTTCAGTTGCTGAAGAACCAAGGAAAGAACACTATGATCTGATGGTTGCAAAAATTGATACAATTTATAAGATTAGGAGAATACCAGATTGATATAGATCTTGATGAATCTAATATGCCCCAAGTGATGATAGATTTGCCCCGAGCGATGAGGAATTTTGATGAATCAGTAACTAGACGTGATTATTTGTCTTGATCACTGATGAAAGATATCGATAGACTTGATCGATAGAATTTTGATTTACAGACTTTGAATTGATGTGCAATACCATGCCCCCTTCGGGATTAAAATTGAAATCTGACAAGAGAAGTCAATGTTAAATGGTTTAGAAGCATGTAAATTGATTTGAGAAGTGGTTATACACGTTCAAGAATGCATTCTGCATCATTGGAAGGTCCCAAAAGACCAAATTTGACTAGGTTTGACCATGAGTTGACCATGGTTGACCAAGTTGAAATTTTGATAGTTTGATGTTAGATAATCAATTAAGTTGAATACTAGATCTCTGTGATGATTGAAGGTCGATTATGCAAGCAGTAGACCGTCCTGGGCCCAAAATTTTAAATCGCAATTTTGACATATTAAATGATCTCAGATTTGAATTTTGATCCCGAAAAAGGATTCTACTTGTTGTTTCGTTGAAGGAACCTTCATGTGAGATTCAGCTCTTGTTAGACTTGAAGATGCGAGTGGAGAATTGTTTAAGCATTGAAGTTTGTTTAGCCATTGTGAGATCATGCAACATGCAAAATGAAATGCAACCTAAGACCTAGGACCTAGTCACTGATCATATGTTGATTTGTTATCATCATTGAACTTTTAGGTAACTGGATAAATCAATACAATGCCCACTAGCTATGAAACCATGGACATATGAATATCGAGTTGTAACACTCAAGAACCAATACAACACCCATTGGTCAAACAACCATGGATATATGAATATTGATTTTATTTTTGAAATGTCAGATTAGATATAAGCACCAAGGCATAAACGCCAGGATGACCTGAATATCATGTCCATTTTGATATAGAAATTTGTATAAGCATCAAAACATGAATGTCATGATGACCTGAATATGCCTTGCATTGCAAACACATCAAAGAGTCAAGAGATCATTCTAAATCCAATGTGAATTACCCGTAGTGACCCTTTATCGTTCACATCCTTAGGCAAGATCGCATTCCATAGTAGGAGAAAGAACTTACTCAAAAAGACAATAATTAGATCAAACTTCCTTGAATTTTCTGGGTATCAATGGTCGAGGTACGCATGGCCATCCAATTCGAGATAGAGGCTCTTATAGTCGGACACCATTTCAATCCAGAATTTCCAAAGTTGTTAGATTTTCACATACAAGCAGAAGACAAAGAAAAGATTATGCCCCCAGTCATCAATCTCTAAATCCTATAAAGGACATCATCAAAGAGCTCGAAGGGACACAATATGCCAAAATCTCAATGCGAATCAGTAAGCATACAAGGAGATAAAAGCATGAAAAGCACAGATCATTTTCAGTTTGATGTTTGATTGTGTTGTTGATGCAAAATCCTTTCTAGAGACAAGACAGACTTGACTGACTCAAATGAAGCTTCAAAGGACTCTGACTAGATATGATCCATCTAAGATACATGGGAGACCATAGGATATGACATTGATTTCCCCCAAGTGTTAAACATTGATAGGATATAGACACTTGAGCAGATTGATGTACAAACTGACTTATTGAAAACTGGAAATGCAAAAACAAACCGGGAGATATGTACAAACTAGAGCAAGACTGAAAGTTGGGAAAGACCAAGATTGCACTGATAGATGGAGCATTTGGAACAAGTGGCGCTCATTTGCCAAGTTATCACCATCTTGGCAGAGATTCTATTTTTGTTACCAAGGCGCCTGTTTCCAGGTTTTCACCAAGGCACGTTTTCTTTTCTTCTTCTTCTTTTTTTTTTTTTTTTGAATTTGTGATATTTTCTAATTTTTTTTTTGTGAATCATCAAGGCGCCTATTGCTAGGTTTTCACCAAGATGTTCATTTTTTCAGGACTTTTTCTAATTTTTAGAATTTTTTCAAGATATTTAACCATAGACTGAATGCCTTAGGCATAGAATTTCTTCAGATGGAGAACGTTGATTGGTTCTCGGAGCTATTCTCCTTCAATCGTTGAGAGTTGATAGGCACCAGAGCCAAAAGTAGTAGTGATTACAAAGGGACCCAACCAGTTGGGTTCAAACTTCCCCTTGCATTCTCGATGGGATTGATTTTTAGGATTTTCTCTCAAGACTAGATCACCAACCTGAAATTCTCTGTGTCTGACTTTCTTATTGTAGCCTCTAGACATTCTCTTCTAATATAATCTGAGATGATCATACACTACTTGTCTATGCTCATCTAGTAGTTCCAGTTCTTGTAACCTAGACATTCTGTAGTCATCATCAGTTACTAGACCATGCATTCTGATTCTTAGTGATGGGATTTCAACCTCAATAGGTAGTACCGCTTCAGACCCATAAACTAAAGCAAAAGGCGTAGCCCCTATAGGTGTTCTGATACTTGTTCTATAGGTCCATAGAGCTGGATTAATCATGAGATGCCAGTCTTTGCCAGTTTTGTTTACTGTTCTGTGCAAGATCTTCAATAGATTTTTGTTAGAAGCCTCTGCTTGGCCATTCCCTTGTGGATAGTAGATAGAAGACCAATGTTGGGTGATCTTGAATTTGGCACATAGATCATTGAGGTCTTTATTCTTGAATTGCCCACCATTATCTGTGATTATGGAATGAGGGATCCCATATCTACATATGATATAGTTCATGATGAACATCGATATCTGCTTTACAGTTGCTTGTGTCAAAGGGACCGCTTCTACCCATTTTGTAAAATAATCTGTGGCTGTGATTATATGGGTATGTCCATTAGAAGAATGAGGATGAATCATCCTGATAAGATCAAATGCCCATTGATGGAAAGGCCATTGTGTTGTAAAGGGGATTAGATCCCTCCCTGGAGCATGAATTAGGTTGCCATGTACTTGACACTTTTGACAATTCTTAGCAAATTTGATAGCCTCTTTCTCCATTTCAGGCCAATAGTACCTAGCCCTAATAAGTTTTCAAGCTAGTGTTAAACCGTTCGAGTGTGACCCACAAATACCATCATTGACTTCCTCTAATGCACGTTGAGACTCTTCCCATTCTAAACATCTAAGTAGCGTACCATCTAGACCTCATTTGTATAGATCATTACCAATGATGACATATCGGGAGGCATTACGGATAAGGTATCTCTTTTCGTGATGGTTAAAGGTATCAGGAATGATTTGGTCTTGGAGATAGGAAAATAGGTTTTTATATCAGGAAGAATCATGACCTACAATAGTGAAAATCATGTGAGTTTTAGGGGAGTCATATGCAGGATAAGAGAGTGCTTCCACCAGGAACTCATAGTGTAGCTCATGTTCAGGCTGTTGTAATAAAGTAGATAGTGTTGCCATTGCATCGGTAGCCTTGCTCTCTATTCTAGGAATTTTCTCAAATGTGATAGAGATGAAATATTTCTTAAGATCATCGACCATTCTTTTGTAAGAAAGGAGTTTTTCATCTTTAGTTTGGTACACATCATTGACTTGATGAATAACAAGTTGAGAGTCTCCATGAATGTGTAGCTCTGTTACTCTCCATTCAATTACTACTTCAATTCTTGCTACTGGTGAAAAATTTTCTTCATAGTCAATTCCTTCTTGCTGTGAGTATCCTTTACATACCAATTTTTCTTTGTTCCTTACCACTTCTCCTTGTTCATTCATCTTGTTTCTGAATACCCATTTTGTTCCTATAACATTCTTATCTTTAGGTCTAGGGACCAATTCCCATGTCTTGTTCTTTTCAATTTGATCTAGTTCTTCTTTCATAGCTTTAATCCAATGTTCATCTTCACAAGCTTCACTAGTAGATTTAGGCTTAATTTGAGAAATCAAACATAACTGTTCTTGTAGCTTATTTCAAGTCTGAAATCATCTATCTAAGCTTCCAATAATCTACTCAATAGGATGATTCCTTGATAGATTCCTGTTAGGTGTCACTGTCTCGGATCTTACTTTAGGTGTCGGTTCTTCAATTACCTCACTATGGATTTCATTCAACAAATCACTATCAGTTTCATATAATAATTTAGTAGTCTCAGGGTTAGGTCTAGGGTGAGTTCCTTCATCTGATTCATAATCAAACATTCTTTCCTGAATTCTAAACTTTTCATCAACTTTAACATTTGCGCTCTCAACAATAGTCTTAGTTCTCTTATTGTAACATATATAAGCTTTTCTCTTCAATGAATAACCAAGAAATATACCTTCATCACTTCTAGGATCAAACTTTCCAATGTCATCATCTCTCTTAATATAACATTTACTTCCAAAAATTCTAAAATACTTAACTGATGGTGCATGTCCAAACCATAGTTTGTAGGGTGTCTTGTCTGTGTCTACTCTGATTTGTACTTTGTTCATTGTATATAGGGTTGTGTTCATTGCTTCTCTCCAGAATATCTTCGCTAAGTCATTCTCAAATAACATAGCTCTTGTTGCTTCAGTTACTGATCTGTTTCTTCTTTCTACAATACCATTTTGTTTAGGTGTCCTAGGGGCTAAAAATTATCTCTTAATACCATTAACTTCACAAAAGATGTTAAATTATTTAGAAGTAAATTCTCTACCTCTATCTGATCTCAAACATTTAATCTTCATTCCAAATTCATTCTCAACTATGTTCTTAATGATCTTAAACTTATCAAATGCTCCAGATTTTTCTTTAAGAAATGCAATCCACATCATTCTTGTAAAGTCATCAACAAGAATCATAAAATACCTTTCTCCATAGAATCCTCTAGTCATTATAGGACCACTCAAGTCTGTATGAACAATCTCCAACTTCTCTACTATTGTAAACTTCTTGCTGGGAAATGACCTTCTCTTCTTCTTAGCCATCACACATTCCTTGCACATCATGTTAGTAGGCTTCATTATTTTAGGCAAATCTCTTACTACAAGAGTAGTACTTACTTTCACAATGTTATCAAATTTTATATGACAAAATCTTTTGTGCCATAACCAACTGTCATCAATCTTAGTAATCAAACATGTCATCTCAGTGGGATTCAACTAAAATACATTACCTCTAGTTCTAGATCCACTACTAATCAGATTTTCATCTCTATCTTTTATCACACATGTTTTCTCGGTAAATCAAACTTGATATCTCTTATCAACTAGTTGTCCAAAATTCAAAAGGTTATGTTTCAAACCATCTAGAAAGTAAACATCATCAGTATTAGTCTTTCCATCAAGATTAATAGATCATATACCTTTAATCAAACAAGGTGCATTGTTTCTAACTCTAACAACTCCTCCATCATAATTGTTAAACTTTATGAACTTTTTCATGTCTCCAGTCATATGATTTGAACAACCACTATATATAATCCAATCAATTTTCTTTTCTACTTGAGAAACTAAAGCCTTTTCTTCCTTAGTTTTAGTTTCAGGATTTTCTTCTTTAATTGCTACAAATCCTATATCATCATTGTTCTTAGTATCACTTTCACTCAAAGATTTCTCCAAACTAGTTTCAAATTCTTCATCATTTGCACAGTAACATTCTTTATATCTTCTAGGATTAAAGTTCTTCATATACTTCTTGACTATTTTAGGACATTTAGATGCAAAATGACCATATTCTTGACAAGTCCAACATTTAAAAATTTTCTTACCATCTAGTTCTCTCTTCAAAAGCAAGGCAATACCTTCTTCAATCTTCCTTTCTTCTTCATGTGTAGATCTATTGTTGCTAGCATAATATCCGCTCACACTAATTCTTCTTGAAAAAGTAGGATGAATACTAAGAGCACTAAATGTTGTCTCCATTCTAGGTAGGTCTCCTGATAACCTCAGGTTCATTTCATCTACTTCCAATCTTCCAAGAAGAGTCTCTCTTATAAAGTTCGTAGTACAAGGTATGACTTGTTCAATCATTTGTGTTGTATGCTTAAATGCGGGAGTCAATGTCCTCAATATTTTCCATATCACTTCATTCTCTGTCTTTGTTCCACCACAAGATTTTATACCTGCAACAATCTCTGACATTCTACCAATATAGCTTCTAACAAATTCATCTTCCATCATTCTTATATCTTCAAAAGCACATATCCAATTATGTAATCTAACTTTCTTTGCATGTTCATCACTTTAAAAAGTAGACTATAAAGCTAACCAAATTTCATGAGATGTTTTCAAATATTTTACCTGAATGTACTCATTCTCTGGAAGGGCTGATAGGAGTGCTTCTCTAGCAAGTATGTTGCACATGAATAGATATCTTTCATCATTAGTACATGTTTCAATGTAATCCTCATCAATGATAGTCTTCTCATTCTTTGTAATCAACCAATAACCTAGTCCTAAACATAGTAGATGTGTCTTCATCTTTTCTTTCCAACATTCAAAATTTAATCCATCAAACTTAGGGCTTTCTTTCCTGAAATTTGCCATGGATCTCCTTAAGTTGTGAAACTTTTCTTTCAAGGACCTCCCTCTCTGATACCAATTGTTAGAAATTAAATTCCACCAAGATAACTGAGAAGCGGGGGGGGTGAATCAGTTATCAAATAATTTTTAATATATTTTAACCATGTAAGCAATGTAACCAACAACCATAGAAAGATATACATGCACAATAACACAATGACACAAGATATGTTGACTAGGGAACCTCTTGATCAAAGACTAAACCCCGGTGGGAATGATGCCCACAAAAGATGCACTAATATGAATATTCCTTGTGAAAGGATAGACTCTTTTAGGAGTCTTATGAAATACATTCAGTACATATGAATCCTTGTTAGGAGATTTTGAATCCCTATTAAAAGATTCTAACTCTATTAGGAGTTATGGAAGACAGGAGGACCCACTGCCCAAATAGCTTCAAGGTAAGATCACCAAACTCACTATCCAACTGATCTTGTATTACTCAAAAGAATAATACCAATAGGCTATTGACCTCAACAATTCAATACTCCTTCTCTGACTCTGCCAAACGGCACCAACTCCTCTAGATCTCAGTACTTCGCATATCTTCTTGCAAAAATTTCTCTTTCAAAATACACTTAAATTCATCACATTCCATATTACAACAAGTAATACATTCCTTCCTTTATACCACACTCAAGTAATTACAAATGAGTCGGTATACAAATTACAAAATAAAACTTTCCACACATTACATCAAAATTACATAAAACTGTCAGCTTCCAATCAATATAATTCTTCACTTGTGCAACCTCAGATCTTGCACTATCAACCATGTTACTATCAACATGTCTCCAACTTCTCTCTAATTGTGCATAACTAGATTCCATCTTGATTAGGAGATATCATCCAATTTCCACAAACCGCTACTCAAGAACACTGCCTGAATACTGCTTCCACTAATTTCCTCATAACTTCCATGAATAAATGAATTACTCTCTGTGCTCTTAACCATGATCTAATAACACCTCATAGAATAAGTCCTCAACTACACATAGCTTTATCTCTAATATCCCATGTGCGTTAACTCAAACATTGTCTGCTTCTCTGCTAATCTTCAGTAGATCACTGTGTTGACATAAATGACAATCATAGTCATGAATGCAACAACAACTACTACAAAATGGATACTAATACTACCCCATAGGATATATTCAAAATTAATTCCTAATATAATGATCTTAAGCCCTCTAGCAAGGTCACTCTTAATAGGGTGATTAAATCCTTTAACCGGGTTACACCTAATAGTGTGTATTGTAAAACTTTAATCGGGTTGGCTTCTCAAAGAACTCACTTTATAAGAGTGAAAATCAATAGCATGTTACAAGTAGTTTTTTCTACATTGGGCTTCCACTATAAATGATGGTGTTATACTTGTGTGAATGTTATTTGATGTGAATGATGTTGAAATTTTTATATTCTGCAAGTTAATTACTTTTGGAAAGTGGACTGTAACTTTTATGTGGTTGATACATGCTATAGATACCAAGTTATTTACTGATTAATCTAGATGAAGAAGATACTCTTGATGATAATAATGATGTTAATGATGAATATGACAGTATTGACATTGAAATTGATTTACCTAATATGATTTCATCATAATTAATACTTACACCTAGTATCGAACATTATGATTCTCAAGAGGATCCTTGTTTGGAACTGGCTATCATTCCTACTATGTTGGATATAGTCTCTCTTGCAAGTTACCCACCTTCCCTAATTTATATGGAATGAGATGGGGAGAGTAGGCAACGTGCTTGATTGGATAGTCCTTCATGGTAGCTTTTCATGTGTTTGTCTGTTGTATTGTGCTTCTCCCGTAATGTGTTTGCTAAAAGTTGTTAGATTCTTTTATATGACCCTTGTTACTTTGTTGGTGCAAGATGATAAAGGAATCGAACCTATTGTACTATTCCTCTATATGTATCGTTACTCTTCTTTATTTTGTTTCATGTTATGTTGTGCCTATGCTATTGTTTGTAAATGTTTCCTTGTATAGTCTGCTTGGATTTTTAACTTGGTAGAACTGAATCTTTTTGGTCTCCATGTTGTGGTATGAAAAGACTCTTCTTCATAACTCTTATGTGTTCTTTCCTCCATTGTGATTGTAGTTCTACTTTCTTTGGGGAATGATGTCAATTCATTTGTAATAATATCATATATATATTATCTTATGATCATACTGATCCCATGACACGTAGATCTCTTATGTGTTCTCTATATGTTTATGTGGTATTTCCCTTGATTTGTCTTCATTTGGGGGCATCTCATAGTGGAAATGTAATTAGTGGAGTTGTTTATGTTTCTATTCAATCCATTTCTCCTGTTAAAGTGTTAGCGATGACTTTAACATGGGGGCATACGCTCTGCTCACCTGTTACACACACGCACTTTCAATATATATATTTTTCAAGTTACTTCTCTCCCTTTACGAATTAGTGACTAATCCTTAAAGCATGGATTTCTATTTTACAAGATCTCTTGATCCCTCCAGTTTTAAAATTTTGATCCCTTAAGGTCAAAGGAGTCCTTAAGACTAGATCTCTTTTTATTTTGGTTTTACTCTTGTGGAATAGAATATTCCTAAGGGTAAATCCTTGATGGGTTGACTAGTGAGTAGCCACATTCACTAGGTGGTTCAATTCCATCTTTCCAATTGTCATGTTTCCTTGTGTGGTTCACAATGGTACATAAGTTCTCATTGGGTGAGATAATCACACCCTCTTCTCTCTCTTTTCTAGAGATGTTTCTCTTATTGTAATCTTGGAGTCGATGAAGACTTAAGTCCCTAGGGGATTGAGGATTTCTTTGTCCCTTTGATTTCAATAAGATTATCTTTTCTTATGATCTACTTTACTAACAGTTTGCATCGAGTCCATACTCTTTCTAAAGTGGGGGCTAAATGTATCATCAAAAAATAGAAGAACTTCCATTTAGGACTATTTTATCCCTTCGAGTAAGTGGTTTGGGGTCATGTCAAGTGTCTTGAGTGGGTCTTTCACTAGATCTAGCTTTTTCCCCTATTCTACTTCTCTCTCCACCTATTTCCAATTTTTTTTTGGCATTTTATCTCGAGGATCTGAGATCTTTCACTTCAAGGTCAAGGTCGACCTCGAATTTGACCTAGGTCAATGATGACCTCAACTTTGACCTAGGTCAAGGATGACCTCAACTTTGACATAGGTTAGAGTCGACCTTGACCCTGACCCTAGGTCCAAATTCAGATTTTGAGGGTTTCAGGATGTCGGGCTTCGAAAAGTTTTATTTCTTGCTTCCAGGTTGGCTATTTCAGATTTTAGAATGGTAAACTCTTAAATTGTATTTAATCAAGGTCCATTTCTAGGGGTTAAGGCTTAATTAGAATTTAATTCTGCTATGTCAGCCTCTCTAGCAGTTTGTGCCCTAGACTAGTATAAAAGGAAGCATTCCTCTCTCATTTTCACATCCACAATCAAGCATCTTTGCAATCTCTTGTCATAATCTCTCAAGTGAAATCAAATGATCAAGAAATCATTAAGAAAGAAAGAAGGAGAAGGAAAGAATTCAAGCATTCATTCATCCTCAAGCATTCAAGCCTTCAAGCATTCAAGATCCAATTCATCAAGGAGATCCATTGTTAGCTATTGAAGGATTCAATCTCTTTGGAGCCTCTTGTTGAAGATCTCTCCATCCACATTCATCCAAGCCTCTTCCTATTCCAAGATCCATTCAAGATTGGTGTTGAAGATCTAATGCAATTGATTTGAGATATCTTACATCCTATTCTACATTCATTTGGAGCATCCATACTTGTGGATTTGAGGATTTGAATCCACCACAAGGATTTCAACATAAGCAAGGTGAATAGTTCCATTTACTTTGTTTATTCCAAACCGGTGTTTGACCAAGGAAAACCCCTCATCCAACAAAAAAAACCCTTTTTCTTGCAAGTGCAGTTGTAGGACAATGAATATCAGTGCAGATTTGAGTACCCTTTTTAGCGAACTTTCAGGATCTGTGAACATAAATTATGTCATAGTAGATAAATTTGAAGATGAATTTTTGGGGTAAGATTGTACCCCAGGGTAAGATCTTACCCCTATCCTAGGTTAAGGATGATCTTTCTTTGAAAGACAAAAGATTTCTGGGTTTTCTTTGTTTCTATATTTCCAGTCCACATTTAGTTGCAGAATTTCCTGAAACTGAACACAAACACCAAAAAACAACATTTTCTAGATCAGTCCTATTTTGAGGTTATTTTTTGTCTTCAATTAAATCAAGATTTCAATACACACTTTCTATAATGGAATATAAGGTTTTATCCTTCATATTCTTCATTGATTGATTCATTTGTGCATTAACCATTCCATTTTGGTTGATCAGTTTGGATCTTTCCTTTGGAAATTTGGATTAAGAAGTAGATCCTACATTCCCCCACATGCATATATTCATCCATCTCATCTTTTATTACATTACCCCATTTTATACACTACAGAGATAACTATTCTAAAGGGATAAGTTTGAAAGACTTGAGTAAAAGATACAAAGATGTGTAGGAGATAAGTACCAAAGTTGAACAAGGGGAGTTTCCCTACATGAAAAAGCATGATGAGTTACATCTATCAGGAATTGGAGATCCCACAATCTACTATTTGGAAAATGAATACACTCTGCTGCCCCGTGGACCTATTATACTTGATTAGATGAGAGAAAAGAAGGAAGAAAACTCAGTAATGATTAAAATTGCTTCCTCGCTAACCAATGTTGAGTTTAATTATATAAATGACAGTGATATAACAAAAGAAATGTGGGAAAAACTTGCACTAGTTTATGGAGGTGATCTGCATGTACAAAAAACAAAGGTTGATAGTCTCAGAGGAAAATTTGATGAGATGAGAATTAAAGAAGATGAAAAAATTGCACAATACAATTTCAAAATCAAGAAAGTGGTAAGTGTTATCAAAGGTGTTGGTGGAACAATAAATGGAGAAGATGTGGTAAGAAATATTCTTAGAACTCTCTTACCAAAATATGCTATTACAGTCTTTGCTATTCAGGAACTAAGATCCATACCTAATAATACTATTACCCTTGATGCTTTGATCGATAAGCTGACTGTATTTGAGCTTATTAATTTTGATAATAGTTTACCGAAGATTGAAACAAATTTTCAGTCATCTCTAACCATTGGATGTTAAAGAAGAGTAAGAGATAATCATTGTAGTTTAAGTGGAATTGACTATGAGATTATTCTACCCAAAGAAAAAGAACAAGAAGAATTGGAAGCACTATTGTTGTAATGCCCAAAACTACTGGGACATAACACAACTAAAATTTTCTTTCTTTTTTTCTCTACTGAAAGAAACGTGCAATACTTTTATTCAGTCTCCTTTCTTGTTAAATGCTAAAATGTATATCTCTATATTGTTTAAACAATGATTTCTAAATCTAATTAAAATTTAGAAAATAGTAATTCTTTTATAAACTTTAGGATTACTAAGCTATAAATTTGTACCTCTAATACATGCTAATTCTCTATATCTCACATAAAAAAATTAACTAATAACTAAATTCCATAAAATAGTAAATTAAACATTCTTTCCATATAGAATTCATATTAAATTCCATCAATATCTATTAATTTCATGTTCTATCCACAAGTAGAAAATCTGAATTTTAAATGTCCAAATAAGGTATTTAAAGGAACGAATATCACATACTTAACAATAACAGGAAATGTTTTTTTCTTGGCAAGGCTTTCAAAAATCAACATAATGTCATAATTCCCAAAATGACAACTAATCCAATCTAAATGTTCATAAAAGATTATTCTTGATTACATATAAACTTATGTCATAAAAGGGTAACAACATTTTTACTTTGTTTCAAAACAGAAATAATAACTTCATCCCTTGCTACAATTTAAGGATCACTATTTTAAATATTTCAAGAAAATTTTCTTCTAGACAATGTTCACCTACAGCTTTCTCTTAATTCTTACACAAGGGAAATATTTATACACTATCTTTCTTGTCTTAACATATCCATCTCTTCATCTTAACTTAACTTGAAACTTCATCTTCACACCATCCAAGCACAACCTGCAACTCAAAGACATTTATCACATGACCATGGAGGCTCACCTCCCAGCCTAGGTCATTACATGGCCACCCCCAAGCTAGGGGAAATAAGAGATGGATGGGTCACAAACATGCAGCACTTACATAAACATTCAACCATAATAGGAAACAAATCGTGCACAATTGACTCCCTTCCCAAGCTTGCACAAAAGATTCTATAGTTAAATCCATGGATGGGTGAAGGTGGAAACTTCTCTTATGGAGACACCTATCTTATAGCAAAACAAGAATTTCAATATATATCACATGCCTTCACAAGGCCCTTCCAAACATACAACTCAATTCCATGAGCATCAACACATCCCTTATGACCCCCATACAAACATAAGAAGGCCCTCAAGGATGCCCATACATCCAAGTTCTCATACATAAAGAATTCTCAACTAGGCCCTTCACCCCAAGTCCTCCTCAAATCCTCCCAAGGATGAGGAGTAAACTTGTACACCCATAAACATGAATCAAAACAAGATGAAAAAACAAGATTAAATTCATAAACTCAAATGAAACTTCTCAATACAAAATTTACACACAAGATACTACAATTCACAAAATTCATACAAATTCATATATCTCAATGCAATTTCACAACAATTACAAGATAGAGCCACCAACCTATCCCCTAAGCATTGGAAAATTGGAGGGTTGAAGAAAAGCTTCTTTTGATTCCTAGCTTGATTTTCTTCTCCAATCTACTTAGTCAAAATCTCTCTCTAATCCTCCTCTCACTCCACAAATATCCCATAGACAAGATGATAAAGTGTGTCCTTTCCTAAGTCTCTCTCCCCTAAAGACATTCTAACATTCCTCTCTGATTCCCTCTTTCAAAAAGAAATTAGGTTTCTAGATCCAAGACAAAATGACACTTTCCCTTGCTAAATTAATAGGATGAAATCCAACACATGGGAAAATGAAGCAACCTAGAGAACATTTCCATTTTCGTTTATACCAACAATGGCCCATTTGGAGAGACAAAATGGTGGCCTAGAGAAGTGAAAATAGAAGAAATAGGCCCCCTAACCCATGTACTAGACTTGGGGCACTAAAACCCAACCTAAACTACACCCTGAGACTCCACAGAACCCCTCAAAAACCCTAGTTAAACTTGCATCCGAAAATGGAGTATTGGTAACATAAATCTTGGTTCCTTAAACCACCTACCTAGCCTAGGAATACTCAAGACCAACTAAGGAGAGGGTGGGGTCCATATTCCACTCAAGCATGCCACATCATCACCATGGTGTCAAGTGACACCTCACATAAGCACACATCACATAACACATTTGGCATGCTTAGTGGACAAATTACATTTATATTTTCACAAAATAAAATTTTACATTCAAACATGCATTTACAAACATTGTCAACCACATACACACATGCATCACATTTATGAATAAAATCACGTTACGACGAGGTCATTCTCTTCTTAGAGCCAACCTTGGTTTCAAACTGATTGCACTTAGATCCATTCTTGTTTCCCTGAATTTACAACCATGGTCATATTCCTACACACTCGATTTTGATGTCAGTACCTCATAAACTCATTACATAAATAATCATATTGAAAGAAAAATAATAACATCTAAACTCAATATGTATAAAGGAATTGCATTTCAAGAATCATAACATAATCCTTATTATACCCTAAGTTAATCATTGAATCATCACACTATCAACATCTACTATACTGTAAGATAATGTAACAAATGTAGAATATAGAATTCATATATCATAAGGTAAGCATGAAACCAATACGAACATATAAAGAGTACGACTAACATCATCATCATATAGATCTATAAAAATCATCTCATAAGGTCTAATGATAGGAATTCATAATCCAAAATAGGTCAAATGTCACTAATCAATGTATAATCAAGATAAACCAAGTGTCAAAACAACTGTCAAGCTAAGATGGGTCGGGGTAGGACCTCACATCCTCCCCCCTAGGCATGAACTTCCTCCTGGAGTTCATTGAATAGATGGGGAAACTGAGCTCTCGAAGTATGACATAATATAAATTAATAGAGTTTGAAGATGAGAAAGGGTCTTTACTCCCTAATTAAAATTTAATAAAACTTAAAAGGAACTCTAATGTTTATAAAAATATTTCGTTAATTTTTTTATTTTTTTTCAAGAGTACTCAAGATTTCAACATAATTTCTAGGTTAAGTTGTAATGCTATTTTTACGTTGGCCAGTATACTGGCCATATATATTGGCCCCATAAAAATAACATTATCAAGTTTTAAATTAATGAACTAGTTTTAAGTTAATGTAATGCCCAAAATCACAGACATAATTACCAAAGTTATTTTCTTAATGCCATAGCAAATAATATCCCATTTTACATTAAGGTCCTTTAAAAGAAATTAAACAAATTAAGTTACCAAAGTGTAGAATAAAGATCCCTTTATGATAATTAATATTTTCCCTAAGAAATTTTAAAAGAAAATAACTAATTTCCTTTTAAACCCAACTATTAAAAGGGGATATTAAGGTCAATAATTATTTAATTATCAAATAAAATATTATGTAATTCAAAATAAATCAATTTGTGTGTCCGTTCCTAATCCCCAATTCTTAATAAATTTATAAATTAATGAAAGATTATCTCAAAATAAATTAATCATCATGAACTTTAATTTACATTAATAATGTCTTATAAGGCAAATTTAATATAATATATTTAATACCAAAACAACATTTCTAATTTAATTTTCTTAAAACTAAATTTACTAAAAGAATAAGACAATGGAATAATAATAAATTTCTAAAATGTTTTAATGAGAGGACTTTTCCCACAAGCCTAATTAAATAGAGGGAATGTAACGAACATTAATCAAATTATTAAGTAAATAAATAAGTAAACCACTTCTTTAATTAAACCATAAAAGTTCTTATTTAAGTTAAATTATTTAATACTATAAACCCTATCAATTTTCATGAAATTAACTAAATTTAATTAATGACTTAAATCAAAATATCATTAAGAGGAATAAACGACCAATAGTAATTAATAATAAATCCTATTGTGAACCCATAATAGTTCTGAATTATAAAGAGTACAAATCTAATAAAAAGATAAGTAACTAATTTCTCCAAATTTTCATTTAAGATTCAATAATCCTTATAGTTAATCTGACCAAGGGATTAGAACATTAAAACAATACAACAATTACTCAACGAATTCATATTGTTGTTAGGGAAAAATAATTCACTTAAGATCTCCCAAGAATTAATAAATTATTTATTCCCTAATATTCCATATATTTATTAAAGGAAATAATGTGGATCATAGATAAAATAATTCAACTAATTTCTAAAATAAAACATTAATAATTCCTTAATTAATTCTAAAAGTGTAAGAACATAAAATTGAGATTTCAAATCTCAATATTAATTTAAATAAAATAAAAAAAGTCATAATTAACTAGACAATATTTAAGGAAATACAAATAACCACAACAACTATAAAAAAAAATCTAAAAATATCTCAAAAATCAATAAATAAATCTTGGGATTTCAACCCACTTAAAATAGATAATAGATCTAAAAATTCACTTTCCAAAGCAAGCGGGAAAAAGACAAGAAAAACATGGATAAATCTCAATTAAATAAATAAAAGAATTCAATAACACATAAAGTCTAAAACTCAAATTTCAAAATAGTATTAAATTAGTATAAAGAATTGTTAAACAATTTTCTCAACATTAGCAACTTAAAATAATACTACATTGTGTTTATTAAATATTGAATAGAAATAGTTTCTCTTGACAATAAACCCACAAATTTTATATTCTAAATTACAAATCTATAAGAAGAATATAAAAAAAAAAAATATTAAGTTTATTAAATTAAAATTAATTGACTTTAGTACCATACCAAAATAAACATTTCACAATAATAATAAATTCACTATAGTTTCCTTTATTTAATTTATTGCAAATGTTCCACAACAAATTATTTTTTATGTTACTTTGTGTTATCCTTAAGAAATTTTAAGGGAATAAATTAATTCTCCCTTTAAATCCAATTATAAAAAGAGAATAATTAGGTCAATATTCTTTAAAAATTATTTGTCATTATAACATTAATTATACCATGATCTCACACCTAATTTTCCTTTTGCCTAGTTTATTTAAAAGGAATAATACGGTTTATAAAATATTAAAGTCATTAAATCAATTACCAATGTTTAATAAATCTAAATACACGATCATACACAATTCAAAAACCATAATGAATAAAAAAGGATCAACCCAAATCAATTATGTCATCATTTAATTTTAAGAAAAATAAATGAATAAATTAGATTCAAATCAAAATTTCCTTACCTCTACTAATTTCCTAAATCAAATTTAATTAAATAACCATGACATAATTGATTAAAAATAACAAAATCAAGGAAATATTCTATAATTAATCAGTTAATATAGAATTAATATCTAAGAAGGGGTTTTCTTTTTGCTTTTGCACTAAATAAATTATTAATAATAATTTATATTACATTAATAACTTATCACAATAAAATAAAATACTCAACTATAGTGAGATGATATTCTCAAAGTAGAATCTATGAAATAAACATTTAATAAAACTAAGCATATGCAAATGATAACACTTACATTGTTAAATTTATAAAATAAAAGAAAAGAATTTCCATCCAAGAGTAGATCCCTAACCCTAATTCGAAATTAGGGTTAGCCTCCACTTTAAAGGCATGACAAACCCTAATTTTGCCTCATTTCTTTGTGCAAGGTTTTGGGGAGGAAGATGGAAGTTGAGAGTGCACACTCAAGTGTACATATGTGTGTATACACACCAAAGGTGTGTATACACATACATATACCCTTGTGTGAGCATGAGGGTATGCTCAGAGATCTTACTACTCTAAATGTTCTTCCATCTAATAAGTCATGAGATTTCACGGCACAAAGAAAACCAGATTTTCTCTTCAATGAAAACCTAATTTTTTTTGTATGTTTTTCCCTCAAAGCTTCTCATTTTATTTTGGTTTATGCATGTATACTTAGATCAAATAAAACTCATATATTTTTTTAAGCATGCATTTCTATCTGATAAAGTTTCAGATCTAAAACCTCTATGTTTTTTTTTTAATTCAAAGGTCAAGATGAACATGAAAAATACCAGGGTTTCTCTGCCAATGAAACCCCTGGTATATTTTTTTTCTTTTAAAATCACAAAACAATCTAGTTTTCATTTTTTTTAAAAATGAAATGTGTTCATGTATCTATTTCTTAGATCTAGATTTTTTTTTTGTAAAATATTTTTTTGTTTAAAAAGCCCTATTTGATGAGGGTCTAGAGCTGGTGCCCATGGCCGCTCATGGCCCATCCGTTTGAGTAAGTGGTTTGGGGTCATGTCAAGTGCCTTGAGAGGGTCTTTGAATGGATCTAGCTTTTTCCCCTATTATGCTTCTCTCTCCACCTATTTCCAATTTTTTCTGGCATTTTATCCCAAGGATTTGAGATCTTTGACTTCAAGGTCAAGGATGACCTTCTAGGTCAAGGATGACCTCAACTTTGACCTAGGTTAGAGGTGACCTCGACCCTGACCCTAGGTCCAAATTCAAATTCTGAAGGTTTCAGGATGTTGAGCTTCGGAAAGTTTTATTTCTCGCTTCCAGGTTGGTTGTTTCAGATTTCAGAATGGTAAACTCTTAAATTGTATTTAATCTAGGTCCATTTCTAGGGGTTAAGGCTTAATTAGAATTTAATTCTGCTATGTCAGCCTCTCTAGAAGTTTGTGCCCTAGACTAGTATAAAAGGAAGCACTCCTCTCTCATTTTCACATCCACAATCAAGCATCTTTGCAATCTCTTGTCATAATCTCTCAAGTGAAATCAAGTGATCAAGAAATCATTAAGCAAGCAAGAAGGAGAAGGAAAGAATTCAAGAATTCATTCATCCTTGAGCATTCAAGCCTTCAAGCATTCAAGATCCAATTCATCAAGGAGATCCATTGTTAGCTATTGAAGGATTCAATCTCTTTGGAGCCTTCTTGTTGAAGATCTCTCCATCCACATTCATCTAGCCCTCTTCCTATTCTGAGATCCATTCAAGATTGGTGTTGAAGATCTAATGCAATTGATTTGAGATATCCTACATCCTATTCTACATTCATTTGGAGCATCCATACTTGTGAATTCAAAGATTCGAATCCACCACAAGGATTTCAACATAAGCAAGGTGAATAGTTCCATTTACTTTGTTTATATATTGAAAATTCAATTACATTTCAAAGTTGATTCCAAACCGGGGTTTGACCAAGGCAAACCCCCCATCCAACAAAAAAAACCCTTTTTTCTTGCAAGTGCAGTTGTAGGACAACAAATATCAGTGCATATTTGAGTACCCTTTTCAGCGAACTTCCAGGATCCATGAACATAAATTATGTCAGAGTAGAGCAATTCAAGGATGACTTTTTGGGGTAAGATTGTACCCCAGGGTAATATTGTACCCCAGGGTAAGATCTTACCCCTGTCCTAGGTCAAAGACGACCTTTCTCTAAAAGAAAAAAGATTTTTGGGCTTTCTTTGTTTCTATATTTCAAGTCCACATTCAGTTGCAGAATTTCCTGAAACTGAACACAAACACCAGAAAATAACATTTTCTAGATCAGTCCTATTTTGAGGTTATTTTTTTGTCTTCAATTCAAATCAAGATTTCAATACACACTTTCTATAATGGAATATGAGGTTTTATCCTTTCTTCATATTCTTCATTGATTGATTCATTTGTGCATTAACCATTCCATTTTGGTTGATCAGTTTGGATCTTTCCTTTGAAAATTTGGATTAAGAAGTAGATCCTACATTCCCCCACATGCATATATTCATCCATCTCATCTTTTATTACATTACCCCATTTTATACATTACAGAGATAACTATTATAAAGGGATAAGTTTGAAAGACTTGAGTAAAAGATACAAAGATGTATAGGAGATAAGTACCGAAATTGAACAAAGGGAGTTTCCCTTCATGAAAAAGCATGATGAGTTACATCTATCAAGAAGTGGAGATCCCACAATCTACTATTTGGAAAATGAATACACTCTGCCACCCCCTGGACCTATTATACTTGATCAGATGAGAGAAAAGTAGGAAGAAAACTCAGTAATTTTTTAAATTGCTTCCTTGCTAACCAATGTCAAGTTTAATGATATAAATGACCATGATACAACAAAAGAAATGTGGGACAAACTTGCACTGGTTTATGGAGGTGATCTGCATGTACAAAAAACAAAGGTTGATAGTCTCAGAGGAAAATTTGATGAGATGAGAATTAAAGAAGATGAAAAAATTGCACAATACAATTTCAAAATCAAGGAAGTGTTAAGTGTTATCAAAGGTGTTGGTGGAACAATAAATGGAGAAGATGTGGTAAGAAAAATTCTTAGAACTCTCTTACCAAAATATGCTATTCCAGTCTCTGCTATACAGGAACTGAGATCCATACCTAATAATACTGTTACCCTTGATGCTTTGATCGATAAGATGACTGTATTTGAGCTTATTAATTTTGATAATAGTTTACCGAAGATTGAAACAAAATTTTAGTCATCTCTAACCATTGGATGTTAAAGAAGAGTAAGAGATAATCATTGTAGTTCAAGTGGAATTGACTATGAGAGTATTCTACCCAAAGAAAAAGAACAAGAAGAATTGGAAGCACTGTTGTTGTAATGCCCAAAACTACTAGGACATAACACAACTAAAATTTTCTTTCTTTCTTTCTCTACTGAAACAAACATGCAATACTTTTATTCAGTCTAGTTTCTTGTTAAATGCTAAAATGTATAGCTCTGTATTGTTTAAACAGTAATTTCTAAATCTAATTAAAATTTAGAAAATAGTAATTCTTTTATAAACTTTAGGATTACTAAGCTATAAATCTATAGCTCTAATACATGCTAATTCTCTATATCTCACATTAAAAAATTAACTAATAACTAAATTCCATAAAATAGTAAATTAAACATTCTTTCCATAGAGAATTCATATTAAATTCCATCAATATCTATTAATTTCCTGTTCTATACAGAAGCAAAAAATTTGAATTTTAAATTTCCAAATAAGGTATTTAAAGGAACGAATATCACATACTTAACAATAACAGGAAATGTTTTTTTCTTGGCAAAGATTTCAAAAATCAACATAATGTCATAATTCCCAAAATGACAACTAATCCAATCCAAATGTTCATAAAAGATTATTCTTGATTACATATAAACTTATGTCATAAAAGGGTAACAACATTTTTACTTTGTTTCAAAACAGAAACAATAACTTCATCCCTTGCTATAATTTAAGGATCACTATTTTAAATATTTCAAGCAGATTTTCTTCTAGACGATGTTCACCTACAACTTTCTCTTAATTCTTACATAAGGGAAATATTTATACACAATATCTTGCTTGTCTTAACATATCCATCTCTTCATCTTAACTTAACTTGAAACTTCATCTTCACACCATCCAAGCACAACCTGCAACTCAAAGACATTTATCACATGACCATGGAGGCTCACCTCCCAGCCTAGGCCATTACATGGCCACCCCCAAGCTAGGGGAAACAAGAGATGGATGGGTCACAAACATGAAACACTTACATAAACATTCAACCATAATAGGAAACAAATCACGCACAATTGACTCCCTTTCCAAGCTTGCACAAAGGATTCTATAGTTGAATCCATGGATGGGTGAAAGTGGAAACTTCTCTTATGGAGACACCTATCTTATACCAAAACAAGAATTTCAATATATATCACATGTCTTCACAAGGCCCTTCCAAACATACAACTCAATTCCATGAGCATCAACACATCCCTTATGACCCCCATACAAACATAAGAAGGCCCTGAAGGATTCTCATACATCCAAGTTCTCATACATAAAGAATTCTCAACTAGGCCCTTCACCCCAAGTCCTCCTCAAATCCTCCCAAGGATGAGGAGTAAACTTGCACACCCATAAACATGAATCAAAACAAGATGAAAAAATAAGATTAAAGTCATAAACTCAAATAAAACTTCTCAATACAAAATTTACACACAAGATACTACAATTCACAAAATTCATGCAAATTCATATATGTCAATGCAACTTCACAATAATTACAAGATAGAGCCACCAACCTATCCCCTAAGTAATGAAAAATTGGAGGGTTGAAGAAGAGATTCTTTTGATTCCTAGCTTGCTTTCCTTCTCCAATCTACTTCCCAAAATCTCTCTCTAATCCTGCTCTCACTCCACAAATCTCCCATAGACAAGATGATCAAGTGTCTCCTTTCCTAAGTCTCTCTCCCCTAAAGACATTCCAACATTCCTCTCTCATTCCCTCTTCCCAAAAAAAATTAGGTTTCTAGATCCAAGACAAAATGACACTTGCCCTGTCTATAGTAACAGGATGAAATCCAACACATGGGAAAATGAAGCAACCTAGAGAACATTTCTATTTTCGTTTATACCAAAAATGGCCCATTTGGAGAGACAAAATGGTGGCCTAGGGAAGTGAAAATAGAATAAATAGTCCCCCTAACCCATGTACTAGACTTGGAGTGCTAAAACCCAACCTAAACTACACCCTGGGACTCCACAGAACCCCTCAAAAACCCTAGTTAAACTTGCATCCGAAAATGGAGTATTGCTAACATAAATCTTGGTTCCTTAAACCACCTACCTAGCCTAGGAATACTCAAGACCAACTAAGGAGAGGGTGGGGTCCATATTCCACTCAAGCATGCCACATCATCACCATGGTGTCAAGTGACACCTCACATAAGCACACATCACATAACACATTTGACATGCTTAGTGGACAAATTACATTTATATTTTCACAAAATAAAATTTTCCATTCAAACATGCAGCATTTACAAACTTTGTCAACCACATACACACATGCATCACATTTATGAATAAAATCATGTTACGATGAGGTCATTCTCTTCTTAGAGCTGACCTTGGTTTCAAATTGATTGCACTTAGATCCATTCTTGTTTCTTCAAATTTACAACCATGGCCATATTCCTGCACACTCGATTCTGATGTCAGTACCTCATAAACTTATTGCATAAATAATCATATCGAAAGAAAAATAATAACATCTAAACTCAATATGTGTAAAGGAACTGTATTTCAAGAATCATTACATAATCCTTATTATACCCTAAGTTAATCATTGAATCATCGCACTATCAACATCTACTATACTGTAAGATAATGTAACAAATGCAGAATATAGAATTCATATATCATAAGGTAAGGATAAAACCAATACAAACATATAAAGAGTATGACTAACATCATCATCATACAGATCTATAAAAATAATCTCATAAGGTCTAATGATAGGAATTCATAATCCAAAATAGGTCAAATGTCACTAATCAATGTATCATCAAGATAAACCAAGTTTCAAAACAACTGTCAAGCTAAGATGGGTCAGGGTAGGACCTCACATCTGTCAAAGAGGCTACCAAGAGGAAAAATAAATTATAAAGGTAAACTACATCTATAATGTTTCAATTGTAACAAGATTGGTCATATTACATCTAAGTGTTTTGAAAATGATAGGAATGATAAAATTGACAAGAGGGAGAACAAATACCGAAGGTTTAGAGATTACAAGGATAAAGGAAAGAAATCATGCTACCTAGTTGATGAAGGAATAGCTAATGATGAATCTCAAGACACAAAAGAAAGTGAGGAAGTGGTCTATGTTGTTGTGAAGGATGACTTGGAAGAAGAAAGGTGTGAAGATGAAAAAGCCCTTATGAAAGGTGATATTGAAAAATTTGAGAGCCTAGTAGAAAATGATGGAGGAGTTGTTAGATTTGGAAATGATGCTCCATGCTCTGTAAGAGGAAAATGATCCATTATGCTGAAAAAAAGATCAAATGTAACAATGCTTATTGGGTTCAAGGACTAAAGTACAATTTTTTGAGTGTTGCACAATTGAATAACACTAGTCACTGACTGGAATTTTAGAATAGAAAAGTGAAGATCTATGATACTGCTGGAGATTTGATTGGAACTGGTGAACAATCAAAAGGTAACTTATGCTACCATGATACTGCTACAAAAATTTTCTTGTTTTTTAAAGTTGAGGATGTATGATTATGGCATAAAAGACTTTTTCATGTAAATTTATAATAACATGATCAAAGTGAGTAAGAAAAATAGAGTCAGAGGTCTACCAAAATTGAGAAAGCCTGATAAAGTTATGTGTAAGGAATGTCAGGTCGGTAAGATGACAAAATCAAGTTTCTCAAGAAAGTCTTACTCATCTAATGGTGTATTAGAATTAGTTCATACTGATCTCTATGGCCCTATGAGAATAAAAAGCTATTATGGTGATCGGTATTTCAATTTATTTGTTGATGAATACTTAAGAATGATGTCGGTAATGTTTCTAAAAGAAAAGTATGATGCATTTAAAATGTTTAAATGGTACGAGACAAGAGTTGAGAAAGAAACAAGTGAGAAATTGAAATGTTTAAGATCAAATAGAGGAGGTGAACTTATCTTTGATGAATTTACTCTCTTCTGCAATAAGAATGCAATCAAAAGAGAAGTCTCTACATCGAGAACTCTATAGTAGAATGGCATAGCAGAAAGAAGGAACATATCAATAGTTGATTATGTTAGAAAATTATTGATTTGAAAAAGAGGTTCCACAAACATTCTAAAGATAATCCATCAATACTATTGTTTACACACTCAACCGAGTACAATTGAAGAAATGTACAAACAAAACTCCCTATGAACTCTGGTATGGGAATAAACCTAATGTTAGCTACTTTAAAATAATTGGAAGTAGTTAAATTATATTCTCAAAGATACTAAGAATGGAAAGTTAAATTCCAAAGGAGATGAAGGTATATTCCTAGGATACTCCACAAAGAGAAAAGTTTATAAATGTCTAAATAAGGCTACTAACAAAATTGTGGAAAGTGCAAATGTGAGAATTGATGAGTTTGTAGAAAGAAATGAGGAAGAAAGTAAAAGTGAACTGAAATATTATCAAAGATTTGTATATGTACAAGGAGTTTTTGGTACTCTACCTGAGCTGTAAGAAGAAATAGAGGAACTAGTTGAGCCACCATCGAGAGAAGAAAATGTTGAAGAATAGAGAACCGAGCCAATTTCAGAAAAATATGTGAGAAGACACCACTCACCAAGAAAAATAATTGGAGACAAGAATGAAGGAGTCATGAAAAGAATTAATTTAAGAGATAACACATGTTTTTTGAATTTGAGCCAAGAATAGTTAAGGATGCACTTGAAAATGAAGATTGAATCAATGCAATGAAAGAAGAGATTGATCAGATTGAAAAGAACAATACTTGGTTACTGGTACCGAGACTCAAGGATGAGAATGTTCTTGGTACAAAGTGGATTTTTAGGAATAAATTAAATGAAAATGGAGATGTGATAAAGAATAAAGAAAAATTGGTTTGCAAAGGGTATGCACATGAAGAAGGTATTGACTATGGTGAGACATTTTCCCCTGTTGCTAGATTAGGTGTGAGAATTTTACGTGTATATGCTGCTTATAAAGGTTTCAAAGTTTATCAAATGGATGTTAAGTCTGTATTTTTTAATGGAATTTTTGAAGAAGTTTACATTGAACAACCTAAAGGATTTGTTGAGAATTATAACAAGGACGTAGTATGAAAACACTACACAAGACACTATATGGTTTGAAGCAAGCCCCCGAGCATGGTATGAAAGATTACATTCATATTTAATCAATATTAGATTTCAAAGAACAAGTGACAACAATAATTTGTATCTAAAATGTGATAATAATGATAAGATTTTCATTTCTAAAATATTTGTTGATGATATTATATTTGGAGGAAATGAGTCAATGTGTAAATCATTTGTTGAGGAGATGAGAAAGGAATTTGAGATGTCCATGATAGGAGAGATAAAATTCTTTATTGGACTAAAAATTCAACAAGTTAGAGATGGGATCTACATCACACAGTCAAAGTGTATCAAGGAGATCATAAAGACATTTGGCATGGAAGAGTCAAAACTGGTTGGTACACCGATAGATATTGGTTGCAAATTGTCAAAGCACTAGTACATTTTGCACCTTTTTTCGATGGAGTATTGGTTGAAGGTTCTGCCCAAATGGGTCGAATACTCAACTAACTGATTGGTCGCTATTTTTGTCGTCGAAATATCAACATTTCTCTTTAATTGTAGAATGTTCAACGCCAATCTTGGTAAAAAATGAGGTCAATCTTGGCCAAAAACAACATTAGAAAGTGGTGTTATATTGGTCAAACATTCCACCAATTTGGGTCAAAATATTTAGCTTCTTCGACAATGATGCCAAACTATCGACGGTCGTATTTCGACCAAAGTTCATCATGCTTTAGACCAATATTGGTCAAAATATTTGGTAGTTCTGACCAGGATGCCAAACTCACGACAGTCAAGTTTTGACCAAATTTAGTCAAACTTTAGACCAATAGTGGTCAAAATATTTGAGGGCTCCGACCAGGATGCCAAACTTGCGATGCCACATTTCGACCACAGTTAGTCAAAATTTTGACGAAATATGGAATGTTTAAAAAAAATTTGAAGATAAATATCCATACTAATCACAAACGACATCCTGATTGATGATTAGTCTAGATATTTATCTTCAAGTGTCCACACTCATTCTATTGCTTGTTGCTAGCGGGTCCCTGCTTGTTCTATTTTCCAAACTGCTTTGGGCTCTAGCAATCCATCTACTCTACTCTACGTGAAATTGTGGGTTTTTTCATTTTGATTGAACTATTTGAGAGATAGGCTCTAACTAGTGATTCATAATTGGTTTGCATGTTTGCAGCGTGGAAGAAGTGTTGGGGATGTTGGTGGTGCTGCAGATAGAGTTCTTAACTAGTTGTTGATGGAGATGGACGGTATGACAGCCAAGAAAATAGTTTTCATTATTGGCACTACAAACATACCCGATATCATCGATCCTACATTTCTAATGTCTGGCTGACTTGACCAATTGATTTATATTCCCTTACCTAATGAGTCCACGCGTTATCAAATTTTCTATTCTTGCTTGATAAAATTAGCCGTCTCAAAGGATGTGGACCTAATCGCACTGGCCCGTTATACCCAAGGATTTAGTGGAGTTGATATTACAGAGATTTGTCAGTGGGATTGCAAGTATGCTATTAGAGAAAATATTGAGAAGGTGAGTTTCATTGTGGTGGATTTTGCAAACTAGATTTGTTTATGAATTTCTTAATGGTTTTTTTAAAACTGGTTTGTTAAAATTTTACATTTTTTTATTCAATTTTCCTCACCTTGTATCTTATTATTTCAATTTTTCATGTTCTCTTTCCTTTGCACTTTTATAGGATATTGAACGTGAAAGAAAAAGAAGTGAGAACCCCAAGGTAATGGATGCGGATGATAGTGATGAGGTAGCTAAAATAAAGGTTACTCATTTTGAGGAGTCAATGAAATATGCCCGAAGAAGTGTTAGTGATGCTGATGTTCAAAAGCATCAAGCCTTTGCACAAACACTACAGGAATCTCAAGGCTTTGGTTCTAAATTTTAATTTCTAGATAGACCTGCTGGTGCTTCTACTAGTGCTTCAGATGTATTTTCTACAGCAAATAATAAAGATGATGATGACTTATATAGTTAGGAAACTTAGTAAATAATTGTCATCTTAATGAAGTGACAAATGTGTCTGTTCTAGCAGGGACCTTCCGCTGACAAATAGCCAATGATATTCTATTTGGCTCTGAATTTTGCTTGTATGAGTTTTATCTATTCATATATTTGAAACTTTATTTAGTTTATTAGCCCTTTAGCCAAGGAATTACTAACTTGTAAGTCTTTAGAGTAATATTAACTTTGTGGCAAGGAAATTTAGCTATGGAAACTTTTTCTCAAGTGGTGGATAATTCTACAAAAACCTTGCTTTTAAAAAAAAAATCCTGTTGTAAAATATTCTATTCTAAATCAATTCTACAACAAAGAAAGTCTAGTTCAACTGATAGGTATGGCGTGCATCCATTTTATGGAGATCTACCAAGACAATTTCCCCCGCCAATATGATGTGCATCCATTTTATGGAGATCTGCTAAATGTTTTATATGATAAAGATCACTACAAGTTGGCCCTTGGCCAGATCAATATTGCTCACAATATCATTACCAAAGTGGCCAAAGACTATGTTAGGTTGGTAAAATATGGGGATTCTCTTTAGCGCTACAAATCTTTGAAGGTTGCTGCACTTGGATGGATATGTACCATTGTTAAGAGAATTGGACCTATTTTGGCTTACCTCAAATAGGTGAGGCGGCATATGGCTAATCTAAGTCAATTTTTCAAAGGGCAATGACAAGTGGGCATGTGAAGTGGACAGATAATAAATGTGTTTCATTTTGGTATTTAACTCATGAGAAAGTTGTTAGTTTTTAGTGTTAAGATTGTGGCCTTGATAGAAAATATAATGGCACCAAACAATATACTTACCTTGTTGAGAGCATAGATATATCGATATATAAATGATGATATTAAATATGTAATATATTTAATATCTATTGTTTATGAAATTTGAGTTATGCTTTGGTTTATTTGTTTGGGCCCAAGTTGGCCTGCTTGGAATTCTAAATCAGGTCAGCCCCTTTGGAAAATTACCTCTTGGCTCCTACATATAGGAGGTCGATTCTTGAGAGAAGACCACCGAAGACATAACGTGTTTCTTCTCCCAAGAATCACTAATAGAGAAAGTAGTAGCAATGAATTATTAAAGAAGCAGAAAAATTTCTATAAGGATAAACACAACGAATTCCTCCATTAAATGCATCAAAATCTTCCATAGTGGAGTAGAGATTTCACCATAAGAAGGACTGTGAAACTCAGTCTTAAGTGCAGCATTCATAGGAGCAGAATTCTAGAGCATAATTTTGGAGCAAAAATTGAGACATAATTTCATTGGCATTTATCTGATATTAGGCCAAAGTAAACATCAGATTAAAGACATCGGGAAAGCAGGATGTTGATCTAGCTGGATTAGATCTAAGGATGATATCAAATACAGGTACTATCTTTCCTTCCTCTTAATCATTTCTCTTATTTTGTGCTTAGTTTGTAAGTCTTCTATAGTTTGTTCATTCCTAGGTAAAATCTGAAATATACTAACATTTAGACCAAAGTGAATTGTCATAAACATTAGGAGCTTAAAACAAAAAATTCCAACCAAATAGCAAATTTGATATGCCAATAGAAAAAATCATTTTTCTAAAAATAAGAACAAGAAACAATCACATATCTGAAATCTGATGACTACATATATCGTCTATTAACAATGAAACGAAATTCATTGCACTAGATTAAAATTTTAGTAAAGACACTTTATGTGGATCAATTTTTTTGCATTATAACCTGAGTCAGACACTCAGGAACTACACAAAATGGTATTAAGCATGGATTTTGGTTTACATGTGGTACATCAATTCCTTCATCAAAGACATTATCTATTACATTTATAATTATTTATTTAGGTTCCATAGCACTAGCATATACACAAAAAGAATCTGTATTAAAAAGGCACATGGACACTATATATATATATAAATAACCTGTTAAAAAAAAAAAGGCCACTGAGGACAATTACATAGGTCTCCAAAAACAACACAACCCAACTCTTTCTCTCAAGCCAAAGACTCAATGTGTTCAATTGCCTAGACTAGCAGTCCATTCTATGTTGAGTATATTTGTTAGGCCCTCCCATAGTTTGAATGAATTAAGCATAGAAGATAGGAACTTGTTTAACACTTCACCTACTCAAAAACACAAACCAATGAAATAATCCACATTAGGCCAAGAGAGGTTGATGCATTCAATATGAGAATACTTACACAAAATGAAGTCGAATCATGCCAGACAATGATAATGAGAAGTTGACTATTGGTCCTTCTAGTTTTTTATTTGATAGTTGCCTAACAATGACACATTCAAAATGCACTTATGAGCAAAGACCTAGAATGAATGAAATTGATTAAATAATGAAGGTATGTTAGTTTGAGCTTCACTTGGTTTTGAGAATACTTTAATATTCTCTAATTAACAAGGCCAACCATGTGAAGGTGGAAGCTCATCTGGCTTCACCCCCCCTCCCCCTAACATCAATCTAAATTCCCCATTAACATCTAATTACACACTTCATTCATCCATTTATGAACTATAACATTCAATCAATACAATCACATAACGTTCATTAATACACAACACTAATCAAGAATTCATTAACACATAACAATATTCATTAACATGACATATAATTCAATATTAATACACAACATTCATAGATAATTACTTAAAACAACATTCTTTCATTATCCAACAAAGCTAATCAAACAAGTTTTATCAAAGAGCATTTTTAAGAAATCATTTCTTTTTGCGGGTTTTATAAATAGTATGTGACCTTCCTCAACTAATAAGTAACCCAATTGCATATTTGAGGCACGTGAGGGGAATCAAATTTTTGTATGTACGATAAAATCAATAAGTGCAAGGGAAGAACTGCTAATAGATTACCATTTAAATCACATAGATACAAATAAAGTTACTATCATGAGGGTGGTAAGTACTATATACCATTTAAACTAACCTTAAGTTTATGACTCCAATATACCATTTTATTAATAAGTTTTTTTTGTTAAGTCTATTGCTTTTAGTTTGTTGAATTTTTTAAATTTAATCTTTGTCACAGGATGATATGGATCCCCCACATGATACAAGCCACGGGGATGCTCCTCCCACCCATTCTTCAACAATGATAAACCTTATTGAAATTGTAAAAATTAGATAGTTGAAAAATGTTATATTATTATGTTATTTTATTTAGGGTTTTGGAGTTATTATGATAGTTTTACTAATATTTTTGTCACAATTTGATGTTCAGGATAGGGGAAAAGTACCCACAACAACAAAGGCAATAGATGTAGATACAGATGAGGATATCCCAGAAATCCCTAATATAATAAATATGGTGAAGAAAAAACTAAAAAGAGTCAATGCAAAAATTATTACTATTTTGCATGATGCTACTACCAACCTCACCGCAATGTCCATGACCAGGTAATTGAGCAAGAAAAAAATCCTGTAACAAGAACACATACATATTTTAGTTCACGACATGAAAGAGTATAAAATATAAACCTTTATTGAACTTTTTTTATAACTAAAGATTCATTACTGCTTACTTCAAAATGACATGCTCGCACCATCAATTCATTTGTCCTCTTCAGCATCTCCTCGGTTGGATTTGCATCTTCCAAAATAGTAATAATTTATGCATTACTCTTTTTAGTTTTTTCTTCACCGTATTTATTATATTAGGGATTTCTGGGATATCCTCATTTGTATCTATAGCTATTGCCTCTATTGTTGCAGGTGCTTTTCCCCTATCTGATATTTATCTGTAGGTGTCTACACTCATTCTGTTGCTTGATGCCAACGGGTCATAGTCAATGATTAGGAGAGCCCTATTTTGGCACCAGTCATGTAGTACAAGTACTAGAATTGAGTTTTTTGGCATGGGCTGGGAAATTTTTGTATATCAACATGCGATAGAGTTTGGGGATTTTTTATTATTTAAATACATCTGTGGGATGTATTTCAGAGTTCAGATATATGGGAAGAATGGCTGTGAAAAATATATTTCTATTTTTCATTCTGAGAAGATCCAGAGTGATTTTGAGTCATAGAGGAAATGCCATAATCCTTCAAAAAGTTCTATTTTGATGAGTTTTGATCACTTGAGGGACAGAAAATTATTTGTTGAGTTGAAAAGAAAATCAACAGAAGACACTAAAAATGAAGTGAAAATTATCTCTATTATATTACAGTCTCCTATACTCAGCAAGTCTAATTGACAGGGGTTCAAGAAGCCAATCTATTATTGTCTAAAGGATATTTTGGGTTTCTATATTTTTTTACGTGTTTTTTAATAACAATGTTTAGATGGTTCTTAAGGTAATGTTTCTTATTTTATGTGAAAATTTATTTTGTAGACAACACCGAACACATTTGTAGATAAATTCAAATTACCAAGAGAAAGAAAAATGGTGACTCTTGTGGATCCTAACAAAAGGGAATGGCCTGTACAATTCCTTGGAGATCTCCTTGAAGCTTCCTTGATTCATGGATGGAGATATTTTTCAATTTCCAATAATCTTGAGGATGGAGATGCCTGCATTTTTTGAGGGGGTAGATGATGGCATTTTTTGTGTAGATGATGGAGAAAGATTACTAATTAAGAGAGTGTTGAAGAACCTATCCATTTCAAATCTCAAAAAATTACTGATTTGATATCTCACAAACAAAACTATCTACCCAAAAATTCTCTTGCATTAAATGCCATCCCTCCCAATGCAACAACATAGGACCAAAATTCATAAAATATTACTAATTAAGGGAGTGTTGAAGAACCTAGCCATTTCAAATCTCAACAAATTACTGATTTGATATCTCACAAACAAAACTATCTGCCCAAAAATTTTCTTGCATTAAATGCCATCCCTCCCAATGCAACAACATAGGACCAAAATCCATAAAAGGTACAAAAAAAATGCCATCATCTACCCCCTCAAAAATTCCAGGCATCTCTATCCTCAAGATTATTGGCAATTGAAAACTATCTCCATCCTTGAATCAAGGAAGCTTCAGGGAGATCTCTGAGGAATCGTGCAGGCCTTTCCCTTCTATTAGGATCCACAAGAGTCACCATTGTTCTTTCTCTTGGTAATTTTAGTTTATCTACAAATGTGTTTGGTGTTGTCTGCAGAACAAATTTTCACATAAAATAAGCAACATTACCTTAAGAACCATCTAAGCACTGTTATTAAAAAACATGTAACAAAATATAGAAACCCAAAATATCCTTTAGACAATAATAGATTGGCTTCTTGAACCCCTGTCAAACAAACTTGCAGAGTGTAGGAGACTGTAATATAATAGAGATAATTTTCACTTCATTTTTAGCATCTTCTATTGATTTTATTTTCAACTCAACAGATAATTTTATGTCCCTCAAGTGATCAGAACTCGTCGAAATAGAACTTTTTGAAGGATTAGGGCATTTCCTCTATGACTCAAAATCACTCTGGATCTTCTCAGAATGAAAAATAGAAATATGTTTTTCATAGCCATTCTTCCCATATATCCAAACTCTAAAATACATCCCACAGATGTATTTAAATACTAAAAAAATCCCCAAACTCTATCGCATGTTGATATACAAAAATTTCCCAACCCGTGCCAAAAAACTCAATTCTAGTGCTTGTACTACATGACTGGTGCCAAAACAGGGCTCTCCGAATCACTAACTGTGACCCCAAATCTACAAAATCTCATGTTAAGTAGCTACAAAATAAAGTCAACATAGTTTTGTTAACACAACCAAATTTAATCATAAAATTTTCGCCGCCAATTGTAACAAGTTAGAACCTAGCCCAAACTAGGGATAGCTACATTCTTTTCTCTTCCCTCTGGTCTCGTTACCCAATAGTTCTTTTCTTTTCTCTACCCTCTGGTGTGGTTGCTACCTTTCTAGCACTCTACCCATCATCCAAACCATCCACTCCCTTTGTAAAATTGGTCACTTTACATGCATTTCCAATTTCCTGATTCGATGTCTCACCATGCACAACTTGATAAAAACTCTTTTTTTGCTTCAAATTCTTCTCCACCATATAATGATGGTGTGAGACATCTTTCAACCAAGATTCCCTATCTGAATACACCTCCCACATAGGACTAGAATCCCTTCATAATCGAGGGGCTGTTCCCATCACCCTTTACTAGGTTTAAGTAATTTTATATGATCACTAGCACATTTTGTGCATGGATGAGAAATAGTATCCACATCTAGAAAATCTCCACAAAAATCCCTTATGGCCTCCACTGCATATATGTCTTCTCAGAATCTAAAAACTCCCCATCATTGATTCTCATCAATGTACCAATTTGGATAGTAAGTCTAATTTAATTTGTTTATGGACTGAGACATTAAATTATTGAGCTTCTCTTTGTTTCAAGAATATTTTAACATTCTCTACTTAACAGGGCCAACCACGTGAAGGTGGAAGCTCATCTAGCCCCTCCTAGGAACCTCTTATGACCATTTACAACATTTTAAGAACTCTAAGATGTATTCTTAGGGATTGTAAATAGTTGTAAAGGGTCAAAAGGGGTCCTGGGACACAACAACTAAGAAACATAATTGTAGGAATCATGGTCACATTTTTTTGGAGACAACATAATTGAGTGGTATACCATTATGAGTGGTATACCCAAATGATGGAGAGAAACTTTTGCACCTCCGGTTCCATGTTGACACTATGGGATCCAAAGACCATAGATAAGGAATAAATTTAGAGACTGGAGGAGGGCCATAATGACAAAAATAATATAGGATAAACCTCAACTAGTTAAATGAGGTAACTGCAAACATTTTAATAGATTTTTATTATTAAATAATGAAATTTGCATATACTAGTGTTCTAAGCCCCCTCATTACATGATTTATTATTGTAAGCCCCCTCTAATTTATGCATCTAGAAAATGAAACTACAACCTATTGGGATTGAGACAAACCTTGTAAAACAACAACAACTAAGAAGAATCGCTTGCCAACATCTGTTGAATACATCTGTTGGAGGACCTTGTATTCATGAGTAACAGATGTATTCAACAGATGTTGGCAAGTGATCCTTCTCAGCTGTTGTTTTTTTATAAGGTTTGTCTCAATCCCAATAGGTTGCAGTTTCATTTTCTAGATGCATAAGTCAGAGGGGGCTTACAATAATAAATCATGTAATGAGGGGGCTTAGAACACTAGTATATGCAATTTTCATTATTTAATAATAAAAATCTATTAAAATGTTTGTAGTTGCCTCATTTAACTTGAGGTTTGTCCTATATTATTTTGGTCATTGTGGCCCTCCTCCGCTCTCTAAATTTATTCCTTATCTATGGTCTTTGGATCCTGCAGTGTCAACTTGGAATTGGAGGTGCAGAAGTTTCTCTCCATCGTCTAGGTATACAACTCAATTATGTTGTCTCCAAAAAAATGTGACCATTATGCCTACAATTATGTTTCTCAGCTATTGTGAAATCCTAAGCCCTTCTTCCCTCTCCAGTTCTTCAAGCCTCTACAAGATATATGGATCAATAAAGTCTGCAACATTGTGTCCATCCATGATCTCAGGAATATCATCTTGTGTCCACTCTTCATTTGCCAAAATATACCACTTCTTCAAGCTTGTAGAGTAGTCTCTAGTGGTTGCAAATCAATCTTATTACAAACTACAATAAGAGGCTTATTGGCAAATGAAGGTTTTATGTTGTGAAACAGAGCTGCTTGTTGTGCAATACTATAACCACAGGACCCTAAAAAATCAAGGAAAAACAAAACAACCACCTTCAAATGAGTCAAGGTAATAATATTGAGCATCTCTATGGTGTTCCTGTCCTCCAGGGGTGGTCCAAAATACCAAGGGTATCAATAGGCTAAATAGCTTCAGAATGTCACAGAGGCCTAATGGCTCTACCTTGTAGCCCACAACATAAAGCACAGTGCTCAAAGCAAAGTAATGTCCATATTATAGAAATGGAATATAAACAACAAGAAAACAAAGAAAAACAAATAAAAAAGAAAATATTGCAATTAAATAATCACCAACAACGATACACATAATACCTCTATATGCAGCCTATATTTAACATTTCAAATGCAAGAATGAAAGAAAACATAGAACTAAGCCCATAGAGGGACATTTATCATAGTCATAGAAAGACATTAGGGTACCCACAATAAACTTGCCTCACTTGTTCGAGGTAAGCCAAATTCGGTCCAATTCTCTTAACAATGGTACACATCCATCCAAGTCTAGAAACCTTCAAAGATTTGCAGTGGTAAAGAGAATCTCCATAATTTATCAACCTAACATAGTCTAATTCTCTTAGCAATGGTACTCATCTCTGCATATGGTCGCAATAAAGATATGTGATTACAATACATAGAAGGCATCATAAAAATATAATTTCAGCATTTTCCCTAGCCTGACATGTTTTGCACTCAAATCCTTCATCGTGGATAAGTGGAGATGGGCAGATAGATGCAGATGAGTTTTCATCGACCCAACTAAAGTATCTACAACCATTATTTCCCTGTGATGCCCAATCTACATTAGTTCTTATAATATAATGAATATTATTTACATTAGAAACATTAAATATATACACATTAGCAACCTTTTTTCTATTTGGGTAGCACCAAAATTGTCATCCAAGGTTGCTCTATATCCGTGAAGTCTTCAACACACACTACCCACCACCACATTAACAGTTTGGCACATTGACAAGAGCCATCGAGCCTATATCAAGAATGAACTGCATAATTTTTACTACATTTATTACATAAATATTATAACATATAATCATATGATTATAATAATCATACATTCACCACTATTGTTCGATTGTAGATTCAAGTACTTAAAAAATGTTTGCAATTAATGGACAATTTAACTATACCTGAGATAGAATTAGTCAACTTCAATACTTTCAAAACTGAAATTGAAAATGGGGAGTACCACATAGTGAATATAAACACCAAAAGAAATAAAGAGAGATCAAACACTTCACACAATATATGTTGTTTTATAGGATTTTATTAAGACTAAATATATTGTTTTATGAGCTCACTGTTTGAGCACCTCATGTCCCTATTTGATTGGTCGGTGCTCTGTTTGTTATATTGATGCTATTAGATCAAATAGGGACATTTGTAATAAAATAGGGACATCAAATAGGGACATCAGTAATAAAATAATACACTTAGTATTTTGAATTTGAGCTCATAAAGATTAAGATATCCCTATTTTATTACTGATGTCCCTATTTACATATTTTCATCAAATGACCCAAAAACATCAAGAATGGTCCTATATGGTTGCTAATAGCCATCTTTCAAAAGAATATAAATGAATGCAAACATACATGTGCAATGCTTTGGTTTCAGGTTCACTATCACTCTATTAGCCTCTCCCTTGCGAGCATCCTTGTTTCTCTTCTTTGAAGCCTTCTTGCCAAGTTTAATAGCTTTCAATTTTTGAGCTAAATCCTTGAAACCATCTCCTGGAACAACTTAACCAGGAGGCCTAGACCTAGATCTTGACTGTGATAATAGATGCTACTTCTTATTTGGTTCATCAATATCCATGGCCCTTGATTTGAGGGTTTCTCCAATCCCAACCTTCCACATCCTTCTTGGCTTAATTGGTGATTGATTCACCATTTATATGCCAATATAAGACTATCCAAATCTTTACAACACTATGTTGTTAAACCTGATCTCCCACTGTTATACCTTAGCCATCAAATTCATTAGAAAACCTTCTTTAAATCAGCTTGTGATCACATTAATTGTTAAATCTCTTCAAGTAAAGATCATTAGAACTATGGTACATTGTTAGCAATCATCTTTCCATGGATCCTAGGCCTTTGAGCCCATGAAAAGGTGTGGGTTACAAGTTAGACTTTAAAATACAAAAGGAAAACTAATAAAAGTTAGTCCAAGCTATTGTATAGGAAGGTACAGTCATGCTAAATTCCTCTCCAATCCTCCAAACTATGAAATGTAACCTTCTAATAACTTATTTCATCTTTCAAATCATTAACCCAACTAGTTTACATGGAGAATAGAATGAAGATTAAAAGTATTAAGAGGTTTGTACTCACAGTCACTGGTGGAATTATTTGATCAAGGTGAAATTGAAATTTTTGAATTGAATTGAATTGACTTTTGAGACAACTCTAAAAGAAGTTGAAAGAAGTCAACTCAAGTAAAATAGAACTAGTACATTTGACCTCATTTTTCTACCAAAATTTTCAACCATCAATTAAAAAGGTTTAGGTTGGTCAAATTATAGAAGGAAAACTTTTTTCTTTTAATCCATGCCCATGTTGGTCAAAATCACTAGTCAGGATGTCGTTGGTGACAAGCAGAAGAACAAGTGTGGACACCTTTGATCTGAAAACAAATCCTTTTCAAAAACTAAATATCATGTCTAACTGTCACAAAGAATTTTTCAAAAAAGAAAGCCTTAACAAAATAATAACCATTTTCTATTCTGAGATAACCATAACAATGTCTTTTGTTATCCCCAATAAGTTTGAATAGTGTCTCTAACAAATAGTCTTCAAGAATATTTACTATTTTCAAATAATAATCTTGAAACTGTCATGATTTCATCCCTTACACAATGTGTTAACTTGTTAAGTAAACCCTCCATAAACACAACACTGGTTTATAGACTGAACAATGACCTGACATAGGGTTACATTACAATTAGTTCAAAGACTAACACAATGTATCTTAACCATACTCCAAAAAAAAACCTTACTCAAATTAGGGTTTGACATATAATCACAAACAAGAGAACTCAAAATGAGGTTTAAGATTTGAATGAAAAATCAACAATATGTATGAAGCCCAATATGAAATAGCTAGGGATATAAACAAGAACTATCCACATAGGTTATAGAGACTAAAACCTTGTCATTCATCCATATGGGTATAACACAAAACTTTACCACAATTTAGAAAACCCAAATGATATTATACCATTGTTTACTTCAAAACTAACATGGGTACTGAAACCAAACAGAGATTTTATCAAGATAACGGTTGCTGAAATAGATTTACATAAACCAATTAACTCAAAACACAAACCCTTTTTTGAATAATTTAATTTTAACTTTGGTTGTGTTAAAGGAACTATATTGACTTTATTTTGTAGTTTTTTAACATGAGAGTTTGTAGATTAATAGGAGTTCACATTTTTATGGGAACGTATCATTCAATTGAGCATTAATGCCCACTATATCTAGTGATATGAACATAACTCATATACATCATGCTAGTGTGCTTGGATTAGACTAGACATTATCCAACCGCTTATGAGGGTTGTCACTATTATTAATTGGTGTAAAAGGAGGACTGCATGTGTGTTATAGAACTTTATATAAATACTCACTATTTGGTTAATGTCTAGTCTAATGAAAAATAGTGTATACAAGGTATCCAAGCACACTAGCATGAGGTACATGAGTTATGTGCATCTCACTAGTTATAGATGGGCAACTATGGTACACTAGTATCTGTGAACTCCTATTAATCTACAAACTCTCATGTTAAACAACTACAAAATAAATTCAACATAGTTCTGTTAACACAACCAAAGTTAAAAATAAATTATCTAACTATGTTGACTTTATTTTGTAATTGTTTAACATGAGAGTTTGTAGATTAATAGGAGTTCACATTTTTATGGGAACGTATCATTCAATTGAGCATTCATGCCAATCTATATTCTGCTTAGTTTGTTCAAGATTATAGTTTGTTCAACCTCTTCCCGTAAAAACTGCATGTATACTTTAGTTAAAATAGTTTAGTTTTACAACATGAACAATAATTGATTTATGATTTGCCAATAAATTTTTTATTAATAACAAGTTAACAACAATGCATTGCCTTTATTTTTACTTCAAAAGTTAATATGTGAAAGTTTTTCAAAAATTTAATAGTACGTAAAGTACATCATATTCTTGCACGAATTGAATTGAGAATATAAATCCACTTAACAATGCTTATACTTGGATTGATATTATTGATTTTTAAATTAAATTTACATAACATCAAAATAAATACACTCTAGAAACTAGAAATTAAAAACTCCATTGTTCTATATTCTAGAGATCATAACAGTGAATGTAAACTAAGTTAATGAGTATTGGGAATGGACCAAGTTAATGATCAATTCCATATCACAACAGTGAATGTAAACTATGTTCAAGCAATGAAAATGTAAATTCATTTGAAATCTACCAATCACTGCTCATGAGGGTACAGTCTGACTATATTGTTGACAAATGTTTATTTTTATGGTTGATATGGATTCAAATGATTGTTTGGATATGGTGTTACATTTCATTGGAGTTTTGAATAGTTTTGTGCACGTTTGGAAGGCGTTTTGGGTCCTCAAAACATGATTGTCCCTGTATAGTCAGGGAATGTAACAATCATGATAAATTGATGCAATGATTAGATTTAATATTGTTTCTTTTTCATGCATAGTGAGTATGTTGGAATGGATTCCATTTAAGTTGAATCCCTTTGTGAATGTCTGAGGGTTATGAAGAAGGTTAGTGTGTGGGAGTCCAAGGAAGAGTGACTATTCCTGAATAGTGCACCAATGAAATATCATGAAGAAATGATGGATCGAAAGTATTTATTGTTTTCCATGAATGGAATGGAGTTAAAAACAATGTATTGTCATTATGTTATATGTTTCAAATGTGTTGGATGCAGATTATAGAGATCATAACAGTGAATGTAAACTAAGATCTGGACTCGATCATTAACTAGGGCTTCACCACTCCATTGTTCTTTTTCACCCCCTTTTCTACTTTGCTAATGAGTTTCTTCACACTTTCCTGGTGAGAAGAGCTCTAAAGTGCAACATGCGAAAGGGCTAAGGACATTATTGTGGAGAAGCATAATTAACAAGAGATGCAACCCATTTTCCCTTTCACTAAATTTCAATATTTAAGAGACTATTATAAATCTTAATAACACCACGATTAGTTCTCCCTACAATCAGGACTGGACTAATGTCCTTAGCCCTCCTAATAAAATGAGGATAATGAAGCCGCCAAGACATCCTGGAATGATTGGGGTTTTGTTTGAAGACTTTTCTGCACGGCTCATCAATTTTCAATGTCATGAGAAGTTAAATATAACCCACAATCAGAAACATAAAATAAGTTCACAAATTATAGGAAGAAATGGAACCCTCATCGAAGCATGAAAAGAATAGGTAAAAGAATTAGGGGATTTAAGACTAACCATAACATTATATAATGGAACCCTCATCGAGCCATGAAAAGAATAGGTAAAAGACAAACCCTGGGATGAAGCCGATGACACTCAACTAGATGAAGTAACGATGCGATGATCTTTGAATTCATGTTTCACACGCTACAATTCCCTTGAAACAAATTCACCATGGTAATAATGAATGAGAAATGAAACCCTTTTTTCTTAAGTTATGCCCATGTTAGTCAAAATTTTGACTAACATGATATTGGTCAAAATTTTGACTAACATGGGCATAACTTTAAAAAAAATGAAAGTTTTCCTTCTATATTCAGACCAACCAAAACCTTTTGGCTTCATGGTCAAAAATTTTGGTAGAAAAACTAGGTCAAATGTACTAGTGAAGGAAGATGAGAAAAAGGAAGTAAATAAAACACTCTACCAATCAATGATTAGTAAGCTACAATATATTGTACACAACGTACCTGATATTGCTCATGTCGTTGGTATTGTTACTATATTTTTTGCCAATCCAAAGGAAACACACATGTCTATAGTTAAAAGAATATTTAGATATCTAAAAAGGACTAAAGATTTTAGTCTACTATACAAGAAAGGAGGAGATTTTGATCTAAAGGTGTACACTGATGCTGATTGGGTTGGAAACATTGATGATAGGAAAAGTACAAGTGGATGAGCTTTATTTTTAGGAGAAAGATTAGTGACATGACTAAGAAAGAAACATAGTTGTATTTCATAGTCTACTACTGAGATTGAGTATGTTACAATAGTTATAAATTATTCAAACATTGTGTGGATCAAACGGCTACTTGAAGGTATGCAAGAGGATATTATTAATCCACTTACTATTTACTATGATAATACAAGTGCTATCAACATATAAAATAATCTGGTGATGCATTCACAGACAAAGAACATTTCTATCAAGTATCATTACTTGAGAGAACAAGTTCAAGACAATCATGTGATATTGGAGTATGTTAATTAAAAGGAGCAAATAGCAGACATATTTACCTATCTAATATTCACTAAGGCAAGATGCATGCTACATCAATTCAAGGATTCATTAGAATATCTATTTAGTGAGTTGATGCTAGTGTTCACTCTTTGGGTGATGCCTGAAGTTGTGAAAGATGTTCATGTATGCAATGAGAAATCTGTACATGTTAAGGTATGATTTAGTTCTTGAACAATGATTTTAGGAGTATGTGTATTTTACATTGTTGCCAAAGAGTGAGAATATGATATTGATAGTGAATATTTATATTAATGATCAGAGTGATAGAGGGATAATATACAATTGATTATAGAGGGAGATCAAGAAAATAAGATGATTAAGCTCAGAGGGAGTAAAGGACAAAGACAAGTCAATAAGTGTTACCATCATCAATTGACAGTGAATGTTTCCATCAATGCCAAAGAGGGAGATTGTTACTATAATTGATGGTGATGATAAAGACTAATAATTATTAGAAGTATACAAGATAGTAGAAGGATTAGACCAGTTATATCTTGTCATTGATGTCAAGTAATTGATTTCTGATTTATATTGAGTTTCCATATCATTCAGAGTATGATATAAGTTGAGTAAAGTTAAGGAAGAAGAGGAAGAGAAATATTGTGAAGGTGAAGAACTTAATTGGGTAGTTAATGCAAATCAAACAATGTTAAGGTTATGTTGATATAATTGTTTTCTACTAAAAATTTGATTATATCAAGTTGGTAAAGAATGTTAGAATAATAAGCAGAAAAAATGCAAATATTAACACACAGAAGAGAACACAATAACACAAAATTTAACGTGGTTCACCCAATCCCTAGGCTACATCCACCAACAATGAGTCCAATGTCTTTATTATTATCTAGTGATTACAATCTGAAACTTACAACTCAATACCACCACAGGAAGCTACAAAATCTCTCATACAATGAATCTCCAAACCCTAAGCCCTTTTTACAAGTATTTTGACTTAACCTAATTAGGACAAAAAATACTTTGACTAATAGAAAATTGCCCCAGGACCTTGTAAGGGGCTCTGCCCCTTGACTCTGAGCTTGGAGGCACTGCCTCCAATCCCCTGTAGATAAATCTAGGAAGAAACCACACCGAAAGAACCTGAGTCTAATTAGGCTCCACATACATAACAATCTCCCACTTGGAGACTGATCAGACTCCACAACAATATCCTCCCACTTGGAGACTGATCGACCAAACCTATAGCTCCCACTAGAATAAAGAAACCACCCTGGACTCTGTTGTTCTTTTATTCTATTCAGTCTAGAAGACCAACCGAAGCTAAAGAGGAATTCAACTTCTCCCTTGTCACTACCTTTGTAAACATATCTACTAGATTATCATCTATATGTATCTTCTCCAACTTTAACTATCCATCATCCAAAACTGACCGAATGAAATGATATCGCAATTGTATGTGCTTTGTTTTCTAGTGTAAAGTAGAATTCTTTGCAAGATGAATGGCACTCTGACTATCTAAATACAAATAATTATCTACTTGTGGATGTCCCAATTCTTCAATGAAGAGTTGAAGCCATATCATATCATTGGCTTCCTTTGTAGCAGCAACATACTCTACCTCTATAGTGGTATCAATATCTCCTACCAAATCTGAGTCAACATAGCCATGAACAATAGTAGAAGAGCCCCCAAAGTGTAAACACTTATTGGATGTACCTCTCAAATATCTGAGAATCCATTTGACTGCATTCCAATGCTCAATCCTAGGGTGACTCATATACCGTCTAACGACTCCCACTACATGTGCAATAGTTGTCCTAGTACATACCATAGCAAACATTAAGCTCCCTAAAACTGAAGCATTAGGTATCTTGGACATTTTTGCCTCTTCTTCTGGTGTCTTTGGACACATTTCTTTGGTCAATTTCAAATGATCAAGCAAAGGTGTAGTGACAGCTTTGGCATCCTTCATGTAGAATCTCTGCAACACCTTTTCAACATAATCAGCCTGAGATAGAGTTAAGTTTTTGTTCTTCCTATCTCTACAAATTTTCATGCCAGGGATTTGTTTTGCTACCCCCAAATCCTTCATAGAAAAATATTTTGCTAACTATTGTTTCAACCCCTTAATATGATCCATGTTAGATCCAGCTACAAGCATATCATCAACATATAAACATAGAATAATGTAGCTATCATTATTTAACCTCTTGAAATAAACACAATGGTAAGAATTACATCGAGTGTATCCATTTTCATTCATAAAAGTATCAAATTTAATATACCATTTCTGAGGTGCTTGCTTCAAGCCATATAAACTTTTCTACAATTTGCACACCAAATTCTCCTTACCCTTGACCTCAAATCCCTGTGGCTGTACCATATATATTTCTTCATTCAAATCACCATGAAGAAAGGTTGTTTTAACATCAAGCTGCTCTAAATGAAAATCTTCAGTAGCCACAATACTTAAAACAATATGAATAGAAGTCATTTTAACAACTGGAGAAAAAAATTTCATCAAAATCAATACCATGTTTCTGTGCAAATCCTTTTACGACTAATCTGGCTTTAAATATTTTCTTACCTCCATCTTCTTCTTTCAACCTATAAATCCATTTATTCTTCAAAGCCCATTTACCTGTAGGTAACTTAAGTAAATCCCAAGTCTGATTTTGCAGCAAGGAGTCCATTTCATCTATCATTGCAGACTCCCACTGAAGTTTTGTATCCACCTACATAGCTTCATCATAACATTCAGGTTCACTAGCATCAGTTAATAAGATAGAATACAAAGAAGGTGAAAATCTATCTGGAGGTCTACTTAGCCTTGTTGACCCTCTAACATTCACTAGGGTGTGCAGTATTTTTTGTTGTTGTTGTTGCGGAGCATAAGGAATTTCTGGAACATTATCATTTGGAATATCATCCAACACTACATAATCATTTTCATTCTTCTCATGCTGCTACAACAAATCTTTGTACAATACTTTCTCATTGAATATGACATCCCTACTTCTTACAATTTTATGATTTTCAAAATCCCAAAGCCTATAACCAAATTCATCAATGCCATATCCAACAAATATACATTTCTTAGATTTAGCTTCCATCTTGGTTCTATTTTTAGAATCTATATGTGCAAACGCTTCACAACTGAAGGTTCTGAGAAAAGAATAACTCACCTTCTTACCTGCCCATGCTTCCTCTAGAATACCACAACCCAAAGGTGTAGAGGGGCCTCTATTTATCAGATATACAATAGTATTTATAGCCTCTACCCACATGTTTAGGGAAAGCCCAACATGCAACCTCATGCTCCTAGCATGCTCCATTATTGTCTTGTTCATGCATTCAGCCACTCCATTTTCTTGTGGAGTCCTTGGAACTATTTTTTGTCTATGAATACCAGTAGAGGCACAATAATATTCAAATTCTTTGCTGCAATACTCACCACCATTATCACATATGAGACATTTTAATCTTTTTCGAGTCTCATTTTCAACCAAGCTTTTCCATTTCTTAAAAGTTTCAAATACATCAGATTTCTATCTAATGAAATATATCCATACTTTCCTAGTTGCATCATCAATGAATGTAACATAATACTGAGAGCCACCAAGGGAAGATACCTGAGTTGGACCCCATACATCTGTATGCACAAGCTCTAATTTTTCATCTTTCTTTTCCTTCCCACTCTTTACAAAACTAACTCTCTTTTTCTTTCCATACACACAACTTTCACAAAAATCCATATTAACACATTTCAGACCTGGTAGATCTTTCTTTGAATGAAGTAATTTCATACCTTTTTCACTCATGTGCCCAAGTCTATTGTGCCACAATGTTGTTTCAGAATCTCTAGCTATTGTCTCTTGTTCTACCTGCTGAACTACAGCAACTATTCGTGAACATTCATTTTTCTGTGAAAAAATTAAAGTAGAGGGAACAGTATGACCTGTACAAAGATATAAGGTGCCTAATTTCACACCTTTTTCTACTACTAAGGAACCTTTTGAAACCTTCCAATTTTTATCATTAAAAGTAACTGTGCAACCCTCATCAGCGAGTTGCCCTATTGAAATTAAATTCATACTCAGCCTTGGAACATGTCTTACCTCTTGTAGTAGTCAATGATTCCCATTGTGCAACTTAATCTTGATTTTCCCTTTTCCAACAATTTGATAGGGTTCATTATCTCCCAAATAAACTAGCCCAAAATTCCCTTGGACATAATCCACAAAATAACCTCTATGGGGTGTAGCATGAAATGAAGCCCTCAAATCTAACACCCATGAATCATCAACATTTTCTAAAGACAAGAGCAAAGTGTCCTCTTCGGATTTGTTACTTACCACATTTGCCTCCTTGTTTCCATCAAGTTTTCCTCCTTGACCTTTCTTCTGAGACCAACAATATTTCTTCTTATGTCTTGGTTTTCCATAGTACCAGCAGTCGCTAGGTCCTCTTGACTGAGACCTCTTCCCCTTTAACTTCCCTCATGATTTTCCATGATTTATAGAGTTGTTTCCTCTATCTCTTGTTCTGCCTCTACTTTTTGCGTTCAATACACTACCCGATGTGGATGCCCCTGACCTTTTCCTATGAATTTCTTCACTCAATATAACACCAATAACATCATCAAACTTTAGGGTATTAGAACTAGAAATAGAATTACTAACAGCCATTACCAAGCCATTCCAACTTTTTGGCAAATAACACAAAATCAAGAGAGCCCTAACCTCTTCATCAAAAGTAATTTTAACTGAGGATAACTAACTTGTAACTGTATTAAACTCATTTAAATGATCAGTGACTGATCCACCTTCTACCATTTTCATATTAAATAAACGCTTCATAAGAAATACCTTGTTTGAAGCTGAAGGCTTTTCATACAACTTCGCTAGGGTTTCTATCAGAGTTTTAGTTGTCGTTGCTCCAGTAATATTGAATGCCACTGATTGTGCTAGGCATAAATGAATACTCCCCAGTGCCTTCCTATCCAAAATATCCCAATCTTCCTAAGACATTGTTGCCTCTTTCTTGGCTATTCCCTCTAATGGTCGCCATAGATCCTTCTGATAGAGATAGTCCTCCATTTGCATCTTCCATAACTGGAAGTTCTACCCATTAAACTTATCAACCTTTAGCCTACCCTCATCAGCCATTTCTCCCACTTAACCGAGAGAATCTCCCACTAACTCATGAGTCTTACTTCAAAGAATAGATGAAAGAATGAATGAAAAAAAACCTCGCTCTGATACCACTTGTTAGAATAATAAGCAGAAAAATGCAAATATTAACACATAGAAGAGAACACAATAACACAAAATTTAATGTGATTCACCCAATCCCTAGGCTACATCCACCAACAATGAGTCCAATATCTTTATTATTATCCAGTGATTACAATCTAAAACTTACAACTCAATACTGCCACAGGAAGCTACAAAATCCCTCATACATTGAATCTCCAAACCCTAAGCCCTTTTCACAAGTATTTTGACTTAACTTAATTAGGACAAAAAATACTCTAACTAATAGAAAATTGATGGCTGACCCATTACAATATGCTGCCCCTTGACCCCATCAGGGGCTCTGCCCCTTGACCCCGCTTGGGGCGCTACCCCAGGACCCCGCAAGGGGCTCTGCCCCTTGACTCTAAGCTTAGGGGCGCTGCCCCCAATCCCCCGTAGATAAGTCTGGGAAGAAATCGCACCAAAAGAACCTAAGTCTAATTAGGCTCCACATACATAACAAAGAAGATTAGTCAAGTCGATAAACAAAATAGTTTGGTTATCGAGCATAAAAAGTCATTCGGTAAAGAGAAAGGAAGTCAAGAAACCAAGTAGAAGGCTTGAGTTACCAAGTAAAGTAAACAAAATTTTAGTTGAAGAAAAGAATTTAGCCACCGAGCAAGGAAAATAAATTAAATACAAGTATCAGAATGAAATTTAATGATGATTTATGATGAGATGGAAGATTCTAATGATGATGAAGAGTTGGTTGAAGAGATCTATGATTAGGAAAATTCAAGATGATGATCTATAATATAAATCTAAGTGACAAAAAGAGAAGGTACAAGTTCCAAGAAAGTTCAAGTCCTGAGGTGATGATGAAATGTTTTAACGAGCTCTAAATTCATTGAATTAGTTTATGAGGATGATTAGATGGTTGAAATTAATCAAAGGAAAATGTAATAAAGGAGATTAAGAGGCAAAAAAAAGTCTATATAAATGATGAAATTGTATGAAGAAATAGATGGAAAGTTGAAGGGTTGTTGAGTCACCAACTAATATAGTGAATAAGAAAAAGGTAGAATTTCTGAGTCAGCAAGCTGAGATTAATGAAGCGTTGAAGCTAGTGGAAAGTGAAGGAATGAAGTGAAGACAAAGAGAACATAAAGGATTCGATTAAGAAAAAGGTAGTTGCATATTTACAGATCAATTTATATATTGTTGCTTATTAACATTTATAATAGAAAAATCTCTTAACCGAGTGGACCTAACAGTCTCATTGTAAATCCTTGCAAGAGGTGACATTCTAGAAGAGTGTTTGAATACTTTTAACCAAATCCTAATAGATCTAAGGAAAATCTCCTAACAAGGTCACATTCAACAATGTGCATTGTAATCTTTAACCAGATTAGGTTTTAACCGAGCATACTTTAGAAGAGTATTTCTTTAGTGGGTGACAATTCCCATGGTGGTTTTTCCCAAATTGGGTTTCTACATTAAATACTAGTGTTATATGTGTTGAATGATTACTGTCAATGTTATTTCTAATTGATAAAGTTAATTTACTGTTATCGGTTAATGTTTAAGTTTGAATGAATGAGTTGACACCGAGTGGAATCAGAGAAAGTTTTTAAGGTACGAAGAATCAAGGATTACGGATTCATCTCCCCCTCTCTGTAATCTAATAGGGGTTCCCTAGGAGATATGCTCCTAGAGTCGGTGTGCCTTGCTTGACTTACTTTCCCAAATTTTTGATCTAACAACTTGTAGGCTATAGCTTTTCACCTGATCTTTTTATAAATTTTTCTACACATTTGTCACCTATTCCTTGATGTTTGCAATTCTCTTTAAATGTAACCACAAGTATTGATGCAATAAAAAATCTCCCCAAAAGACTAAAAGGAAACCATCAAAGACATCCTTGCATGAAGGTTGTTGAATCTTGCAACAGTGAACAATATGGTGGAATAAAATGCCTTGAATGCTATTGAGGACTTGAAATGGAAAATAGTAGTTGGTATCTTCAATTAAATTGAGTTTATATCAAAATGAGGGAGGTTTGATTCCTTATGCACCTCTCCCAACCATTCCAGGTGTTAAACTTGAAGGGTGACAATGCAAGTTTAAAATTATCACTCAAACAAGTTGATTATTATGTGGTTTGAATTTAAGCTTGAACATCAGGGAGAAAGGTTTCCTAGGCACCATGCTCTTCCTAATGTGGTCCCAAATTGGAACTTGAGATCCAAAATGAGAAGGATAACCCATAATTAAATATAAAATTGGGAAGAGAAAGCATGACTTGATGCAAGAGGCCATACATGCTAAATAGGGACTAGACAAGCAAGAAATTTTATAAGGTTGCAATTTATGATGCTATATGTCGTTATACGATAATGGAAGGATGAAGGGTTGGAGTAAGGGGGATGGATAGGAGTCAAAGCCTTAGATAATGTTTTGGATTTGATTTGATTCTACACATAAGGTAGGATATGTTCTTAAGTATTATTTTGATTACCTAATTGAAGTAAGCTATGTTCCAATCAAGCAATGGTATGATTGATTTGTTTCAATTTAGGTCTTGATTGATGATGGATTTTTATTATAATTTTTAGGGAGGGATGATTGTATTGGAATGAATAGAGATATATTAATATAGATGAAATTATTTTATTTGGTTTTTGGGTTATAAGATTGATGAGATATTATTATTAAAGAAGGGCTCACAGATTATAATGTATGATAACAGATGAGAGGTAAAGTCATCAAAAGATCAACGATGGGATAAGTTATAAAGATTTGAAGAAAAATCAGATGAATTAGAAGGAATGACTAGATTTTTTTTTTTTTGATAGGTTTAGAGAAGGAGAGTGTTGATGGGGTTTGATGATTTGGTTTGAATGATTACTATTGAATCAAATGATTATGATGAGGTGGATTAGAGAAATATTGGATTGGGGAGATTTGGATTTTATGGGGAAGCCTTTGGAAGAAAACAATCAAAAAACACTCAAAGGCATGCGAATGATTAATATTTTATATATCTAGATTGGGGGGAGTTCATGGGTTTTGATGATAAAGACATACCAAGAAAAATGAAAACCTATGATTATTTAAGTGGGTGCATCAATCCTTTTATGCCCCTCTAAATAAGTTATCTATCAAGTGATTAGTATCTAGGGAGTGTAAATCACATGCAACCCTTTATCATTGGAGGTGCCAAGACCTTATCCAAGAAGAAACAATGGTTTTTAGGTCCATCCTCAATATAGCACAAGGGTATGTGAGGTCATACACACACACACACACCAAGTTAAACAACTTAAGAAAAGATTAATCCACCCTCATCCTTCACTACCCTAAGCTATACATTTCTTGTGGGCTTAGCTTGAGTGACAAGATTTCACTTCCAAAGGTATATTTCAATTCTCCTCACTTTTTATGCTCCATCAAAACTTTAGAGTTGGGTTCATCCCTTAGGGTGATCTAATCCCTAAGAAAATCCCTAAGAGGATGATCTAATTGTGTTTGATCACTTAAGATCATGTGAAGTGCAAAGGGAGAGCATACACAAGTGGATTCCTTAGTATAAAACAATAAAAATAAAATAAACAAATTAATGATTTTTATCTTTAAGATCCACATGCATACATCTCACTCACACAAAGATGTGACAAATATTAAATAACTTTAGAAATAAAGTGTGCAACTAAGATTATTCAAATAATAAGGCCTTAAGAAAATATAGCTACAAAATAAAGATGTTAGTAGTTTGGAGAATAATGTTTTTGGACAATGGGGCATGAGCCCACAATGCAATGGTAGTTGTGATCCCCTGGTGATAGGGACATCCCAAGTTAAAATCCCTAAAGGTGTTTATCATAGACATTGAAGGATGAGGTTCCCAGTTGTAGACATGTAGAGGGTTGACCAAGATGGTGGAATGGGTTCCTGCAAATGATAGGAGTGTCACCTTCTGTTCGTTACACCCACATGATGGAACATGATGTTTGTTGTCATTGCCACTATGGATGATGACTGGATGATGGTTCGTGCATTGTAGGTGGCATTGATCTCAAGGAGGACATAAGGAGACAATGGAGATATAAGGAGATGTGATAATTGGAGGGATAAGGCATGCACACATTGAACAGTGTTATAAGGTGTTATATGGTTGTCAGCAATGAACCAAAGGGAGTTATAAGGTGTTTCTGCTTAGCCGATCATGGAGGGATAAGGAGTTTGACAAAGTGACAAAGGTATAGGAGGTGACATGGATAGAAGTGGCAAGGAGGAATAGAGAAAGAAGGTGGTGATGTGGAGGATAGGGAGGAAGATGATAGATGAAACATTAAATAGATGTTGCGATGGGGAGTAAAGGGCAGTTGCAGAGGTGGTGGAGACTAGGGTGTTAGGAATAGTCCCAAGAGATAACTGAGAGGGGGGGTGAATCAATTATCTACAAGTTTCAATTATTTATCCAATTAAGTATACTTAAACATAAAGCATAATCACAATGAAAGAATACTTGAACACAACACCAATATTTTGGTTACGGGGAAACCCAAATAGGTAAAAACCCTGGTGGGAATTGACACCCACTAATATTCTGCACTAGTGTATTATGATCCTTGTTAGAAGACACTTAACCCTGTTAGGAGTTTCTTTACAATATATTTAGTACATTAGACTTGGTCAAGGGTCAGACCCTGTTAGGAGTCTTTTACAATAGTCCCTATTAGGGGAGAGGATGCACTATCCAAGAGCACACTGCTCAAAGGGGTGAAGGCTACAACCTTCTGTTTAACAGATACACACTATATTTGGATCTTGGTGAACTACACTTTGACCTTCTATCTGGATCAGTTCCAATGTATGGCACAAATACTTTACTTGGTCACATAGACCTTCTTTTGATGGCTCAACACTTCACACACTCTTCTTTGCTCTTACTATCAACCATGAACCACACTCTAGAAATCACAAATGACTGTCTATAAATATCTTTTCTCTAAATGATATAATCAAGTCAACCTGTTAGAACCACCTTGAAATCATATTAGATAATTCATAACAAAATCCAATAATAATTCAGTCGGCTCTACTAAGTATGCAACACATTCTGGGCCCTATCCAATAAGATAATTGTAGACGCACGCTACACACTATCAGCTCTACCAAAACAATTGGATCTTTCTCCTCAAGCTAAATTACCTCATCGCTCTTAACCAAATATTACTAACTCTTCTCCAAGCTCTAATCTAAGGGTTCTGATGAAGGGTGCTCCCCTTAATACCACAAACACATAACAGAAATAGAGAAACAACAACAATATGCAAGAACAGAAAATTGGCTTCTTATTATCTCCACAAATGTGGAATTACAAACTTTTAAAATTACAATATGCAAAGCCACATGGGCATTCCTTACAATATTCTGTAGGACAAAGCCTCGAATTATTACCCAGAACTATTCTAAACTGCCTAAGACAATAACACAGCCTTCCTTATATAGGCAATTATCCACCGCCTGGGAAGGTTCCAGAATTTTAGCCAATAAGGCCGACCAAACTTAGAATTATTTTATTTTACATTTTATTACATCATAGTCGGCTCAAGATAACCTTTGAAACCCGAACAAAAATTTTGAAGAAAATTATTTTTTGCCATTTCAGGTGGCCCAACTTCCGAAGACCATAAGTCATCACCAGTTGACCCGATCGGCTATTATAACCCCATTTTGAAAATGCCACGAAGCGCTCTACAGGCTTGACCCACACAAGTGCCCGTCACCCAAATTTTTGACCTCATTCAGGGCCTCTAAAGCCTTCAAAATTGAGTTCAAAGTTTCCGTCCCCTGCTGCCAATACCAAAAATCTTCAATATCTTCCAATATACACTTGATCTGGCAATGAAACTTTACTGGCAGACTTATATAACCAAAATGAACCTCCAAGAAAGAAATCAGATCATTCTGAGCACATGAAAAAATTACCAAAAATAGTAACTTTCCATAAATAGCAGCTCTGCACTAAAATAGCCCTTATTGAATATAAAAACAAAAATATTTTTGGGTGACGCAAGATTGCTCTTACACCCAGGATGCTCCTGCATCAGACACCCGGGGTAATTTGAGAAGTGACCCTATCACGACTCAGGTGTGCAGAGGAAAACCAAGACGGTTAACCTCCTCCTTTGTTAGCCACGATGAATCTTCTACAGGTCATCCTTTCCATTTGACCAAATACTCTTCATATGTCCTATTCCTTGTGCTTCTACCAACACGACTGTCCAGTATGTCTTCAATCTCCTTAGTGTCTGAACTAGTTGCTGGAATACTCCACTATGTTGTTGTGATCTCATCTTCAACACCTCCTTCATGATACTCTGTCAGATCTGAAATGTTAAACACTGGTGAAATATTCAGCTCACTAGGCAATTCTACCTCATATGCATTCCCTGAATCATGCTTCTTCAATATCTTACATGGTCCAAACTTTTTCATTTTCAGCTTGTTATATGTACCAACTGGAAATCGCTCCTTCCGCAAATGAACCATGACTTCATCACCAACCTAAAATTCCTTATACCTCCTTTTCTCATCTGCCTTAGCCTTATACTGTGCGTTCATCTTGGTAATATGCTTCCTCACCTCCCCATGGATGTTCTTCAAATGTTCTGCAAAATCCTCAGCCTCAGCACTACTTATTTCTCCTTTATCTATCTTCCTCAATTCAGATGCATTTCTTGGACTACTTCCATATATAATCTGGAATGGTGATTTACCAGTGCTCCTATTGATAGAATTATTGTATGCAAATTCTGCCTGTGGTAAAATCAAATCCCATCCTGTTAGCTTATCCCCAACCAAGCATCTCAGCAGATTTCCCAAACTCCTATTCACCACCTCTGTCTGTCCATCAGTCTGTGGGTGATGTGATGAACTGAACTTCAAATCTATCTTCAACTTCTTCGACAATGTTCACCAGAAATACCCAACAAACTTAGTGTCCCGATCTGAAAATATGGTCTTTGGCAAACCATGAAGTCTCACTACTTCTCTGAAAAATAATTCTCCTACATGAACAGCATCATTAGTCTTCTTGCAGGGAATAAAATGTGCCATCTTCGAAAATCTGTCAACTACCACAAAAATTGAATCATGTCCCCGCTGAGTCTTCGGTAAACCAAGAACAAAGTCCATGCTAATATCATCCCAAGACTTCTCTGGTACAGGTAATGGCTGATACAATCCTGTATTCTGCTTCACTCCTTTCGCCATCTGACATACTCTGCAACTCTGTACAAACTTCTTCACATCTTGCTGCAATTGTGGCCAATAATAATTCTCACTAACCAAACCAAGGGTTTTATCACGACCAAAATGTCCAGCCAATCCTCCGCTATGCTTCTCCTTGATGAGATTCTCCCTCATAGAACTTCGTGGAATGCACAACTGACTCCCTCTGAATAGCATATCATCCTGGATGATGAAATCCAACCATTTCATCCTGTCTAGAGTAACAGGTTCTATACAAGCTTTCCAAGCTTCACCAAAATCAGGATCCTCTCGATACAAATTCTTGAGTTCCTTGAACCCAACCACTTCAATCTACATTTCTTTCAGCAATAGTTGCCTTCTGCTAAGAGCATCTGCAACCCTATTAGACTTTCCACTCCTGTGTTTCAAACAAATGTATAACTCTGCAAAAACTCAACCCATTTCAAATGCCTCTGATTCAACTTTCCTTGACTATTCAAATATTGCAAAGCTTGATGATCAGTATACAAAACAAACTCCTTAGGAAGTAGATAATGTCTCCACTTCTTTAATGCCTGAACTATAGCATAAAATTTCTGATCATAAACAGAATATTTCCTCTTGGCATCATTTAACTTCTCACTGAAATAAGCAACAGGTTTACCTTCTTGGCTCATAACAGCTCCTATTGCAGTACCACTAGCATCACAATCTACTTGAAACACCTTATTAAAATTTGGAAGTGCTAAAATAGGTTGTTCTGTAACTTTTTGTTTCAACAATTGAAAACTCTTTTCTACCCCATTAGTCCACTTAAACTCTTTTCTATCCCCTCTCATTGTTTCAGTCAAGGGTCCACAAATACTGCTAAAATTTCTGATAAACTTTCTGTAAAAGCTAGCCAAACCATGAAAAGATCTTACCTCAGTAGCCCTCCTTGGAGTAGGCCATTCAAGGATAGCCTGTACCTTCTCTGGGTCCATTTTTAGACCTTCTGCTGAAACTACAAATCCCAAATACACTAACTCTTTCTTCACAAAACTGCACTTCTTCAAATTAATCAATAATTTCTCATCTCTCAACTTCTCAAACACCATACGAATATGCATCATATGTTCCTCCAACGTCTTGCTAAAAATCAAAATATCATCTAGGTAAACAATGACAAACTTACCCAGAAATTCTTTCAGAACCTCGTTCATGAGCCGCATGAAGGTGCTCGGTGCATTGGTTAGCCCAAAAGGCATGACTAACCACTCATACAGTCCTTCCTTTGTCTTGAAGGTAGTCTTCCATTCGTCTCCTTCTCTGATCCGAATCTGATGATATCCACTCTTCAGATCTATCTTTGAGAAATACACAGCTCCACTCAAACAGTCCATAATATCATCCATTCATGGCAATGGAAACCTGTACTTGATTGTGATCTTGTTTATTGCTCTGGAATCTGTACACATCCTCCACTCTCCATTCTTCTTTGGTGCTAATACCGCTGGTACAGCACAAGGACTCAGACTCTCTCAAATCAATCCTTTCTGTAACAACTCATGTACTTATCTGTTCAACTCCTCATTTTCTGCAGGTGTCATTCTGTGTGCTGCCTTATTCGGCAAACTCGCTCCTGGGATCAAGTCCATCTGATGACTGATCTTCCTGACTGGTGGTAATCCATCAGGCACGTTATCAGATACAATATCCTGAAACTCATTCAACAAATCTGCAACTTCTACAGGAACATCTTCTACTTCCTCTTTACCAGCTTTTGGAATTAAAGAAAAACATACATGCTCATGCCTCATACCATCTAGAAAATTTTTTCCATCAACAAAAGTTATCTTTGCATTACCACATACCTTTTCTTCAGTCTCCTTCAATGGTTTTAGCTTATGTCGCACTCCATCCTTTGTCAGGGAATAGGTATTCACACGACCATCATGTACAACACATCTGTCAAACTGCCATGGTCTACCCAATAACATATGACATGCATCCATAGATATGATATCACACAATACCTCATCTTGGTATCCGCCAATCTTGAACTTCACTAGGCATTGTTCATTGACCATGACCTTGTGGTCATCCTGTACCCAGGCAATCTGATATGGATGTGGGTGTTTCTGTCTCTTGAGCTTCAACTTTGTCACCATCTCTTCTGACACCAAATTTTCAGTGCTTCCACTATCAATAATCACAGCACAACATTTACCTTCACACTTGCACCTGGTGCGAAACAGGCTCCTCCTTTGCTCAGGTTCATTCTCACCACTCAACAGGACTCTTCTGTTAATCAACGTTTCTCCTCTTTCAGCATCTTCAGAATTTGATGATCTGGCATCTTCATCTACATGTGCAACTCTGGCCTGGCCTTCATTTCTCCTGTCTATTCTACCTTGGCACTGAGGACATTCAAATGCCCTATGACCTTCTTCTCCATAGTGAAAACATGTTCCACGGAAGCCACCTCTTCTAGATCCTTGTCCTCTTCCTCTTCCTCTCTGATCTCTATTATTCTAATCCTGGAAGCGATTGGAATTATTTCCTCACTGATTCTGACTACTACTGGCCTCATCCTTCTTTTTCAGATCCTCATTTCGGCCACCATATGACCGTCCACTAGATCGTCCACCATGACCTCTTCCGTTTTGTCTGCTCTCAAACTTCTTGTTCATCTTTTCCTCTACTTTTAGGGCAAACTGGTATGCCTCTTCAATACTGTTCATTCGAACCAGATTCAGCTCCTCTTGAATGCTTGGCCTTAACCCATTAAGGTATCGAGCAACTTTCTCCTTGTCAGCTTCTACGTGGCCTGTTCTGATGAGAAGTCGATAGAACTCCTCTGTATACTCCTGAGCAGATCTTCCTGCTTGCTTCAAACTCTGCATTTTCTTCAGTAGGTCAAGCTCATAATCAACAGGAATGAACTGCCGCTTCAATTTATCCACCATCCGATCCCATCTCGTGATTTTCTCCTTTCCCCTTCTATTTCGCTCCAACTGAATCTCTTGCCACCATATCTTCTCATGGCCTTTCAGTCTGGCTTTCACAAATTTGACCCTATCAAGATCCTCAACATCTTCATACTCAAAATATTCCTCACATTCGTTGATCCAGTCGATCAATTCTTCTGGGTTAAGATTTCCAAAAAATGTAGGAACCTCAATCTTAGGTCTTTTCCCAATCTTAGAAATGGCCCGAAAAAGTCTTTCTTCCTCCCGGTTCACAATTTTGACTTCTCCTTCTTGATATTCTTCTTCGGCTTCATCCTCGCTTTCATCTCTGACATTAAGATTCATTCCTCTGTGAATCTCTTCTTGCAATGCTCGCACTTGTCTCTGCAGCTCTCTAACCTCAGGTGTTACAACACCAGCTCTTCCGCCACGTTCCCTTCGTGGAGGCATTTTTGCGATGCGCACTGAAACCCTAGCCACGGTCCTGGTGCAAACTGCCTCACGGTCGGTGATCTATTTACACACTCAAGAACTCCGGCTCTGATACCACTTGATGAAGGGTGCTCCCCTTAATACCACAAACACATAACAGAAATAGAGAAACAACAACAATATGCAAGAACAGAAAATTGGCTTCTTATTATCTCCACAAATGTGGAATTACAAACTTTCAGAATTACAATATGCAAAGCCACATGGGCATTCCTTACAATATTCTATAGGACAAAGCCTCGAACTATTACCCAGAACTATTCTGAACTGCCTAAGACAATAACACAGCCTTCCTTATATAGGCAATTATCCACCGCCTGGGAAGGTTCCAGAATTTTAGCCAATAAGGCCGACCAAACTTAGAATTATTTTATTTTACATTTTATTACATCATAGTCGGCTCAAGATAACCTTTGAAACCCGAACAAAAATTTTGAAGAAAATTATTTTTCGCCATTTCAGGTGGCCCAACTTCCGAAGACCATAAGTCATCACCAGTTGACCCGATCGGCTATTATAACCCCATTTCAAAAATGCCACGAAGCGCTCTACAGGCTTGACCCATACAAGCACCCGTCACCCAAATTTTCAACCTCATCCGGGGCCTCTAAAGCCTTCAAAACTGAGTTCAAAGTTTCCGTCCCCTGCTGCCAATACTGAAAATCTTCAATATCTTCCAATATACACTTGATCTGGCAATGAAACTTTACTGGCAGACTTATATAACCAAAATGAACCTCCAAGAAAGAAATCAGATCATTCTGAGCACATGCAAAAATTACCAAAAATAGTAACTTTCCATAAATAGCAGCTCTGCACTAAAATAGCCCTTATTGAATATAAAAATAGAAATATTTTTGGGTGATGCAAGATTGCTCTTACACCCAGGATGCTCCTGTATCAGGTTCATACTAAAATGTTAGGCACTCCATAACCAATATAATCTATGTCATCTCTTCTGAACAAACACAGGAAACTGCTACTGGTGAATAGAGACTACATAACTTCACTTCTACTGATCATCAGACTCTATGTCCATGACTGTAACATCACTAGCATGTCTTCATAACATATCCAAATGTGCAAGGATCCATGATATCTTTACGAACAACCATACATAGAACACTACCTATTACTCTGTCAAGAACATTGCTGACACAAGCTGCTATATAACTATCTGTACTAACAGTTAACCTTTGTGCCCATGATATCATGCTTATAACATGTCTATGCCACATATACTGAAATCTTACTGCATAAGTCTTCCATGCATGCTATTTACCATATGTTGTCATCAATGAAAAACATACAGTCATCATTGGCTTGCCGGCAAATTTCCAACAATCTCCCCCTTTGGCATTGATGGCAACATATGGAATGAAAAACTCCATCAATCCAAATGAACATTTATTTTATAACATTCTCCATTTCCTCTTCAAAACTCCCCCAAAGATGAATCCTCCATCTGCTACAATATTCTTTAACATTCTCCATTTCCTCAATTGAACTGTTGTCATAACTGAATACTACTCCCCCTTAGTATAATACTCCTTCGTTTACTTCTATTTTTCATGACTATATATTACTCCCCCTTTGACATCAATGGCAAAAAGCACCAATCAGTTTAAGCACCAGTACTACTCCTGAAGTAAAGTAGTCAACCATCCATCAGTCCCTAAGGACTGATGCTCTTCCTTCTTTCTTCTAAGAAGAATTAGGGAAGGGAATTTCTCCCAACTTCTCCTTGAGATACTCAAAAGTATCCTTTGGCAAGGGCTTTGTGAATATATCTACCAACTGATCTTTAATACTCACATAGTCCAACTTGACTTCTTTCTCTGCCACTTTCTCTCTTAGGAAGTGATATTTGATCTCAATGTGCTTTGTCTTTGCATGCATCACAGTGTTCTTCGACATGTTGATAGTGCTAGTGTTATCACAGTGAACAACAATAGGATAATCAACCTAAATTCCAAAATCCTTTATCATCTTCTTGATCCAAACAATTGTAGAGCAATTCAAGACTGCTGTAACATATTCAGCTTTTGTTGTTGACTGAGAAATGCAATTTTGTTTCTTTCTTATCCAAGTGACAAGTCTATCACCAAGAAACATTGCTCCACCTGATGTACTCTTTCTATCATCAACGCATCCTGCCTAATCTGCATCAATATACACATGAAGCTCAACATTTTCTAAATTAGGATACCATATACCATAGTCTATAGTGCCTTGCAAGTACGTACCTGAATATCCTTTTTACTACCATGAGGTGACTTTATTTAGGCTCTACTACAAATCTTCCAACTATGCCAACTACATTGGAAATATCAGGTCTAGTTTGAGTAAGATAAATGAGTTTTCCAATCATGGACTTGTACAATGTTATATCTACTGCTAGTGAGTCATCTTCTTTTGTAAGCTTGCATCCAGTTATCATAGGTGTCCCTACTAGCTTGCAATCATCCATCTTGAATTTCTACAATATCTCTTTCACATACTTGGACTGATTAATGAAAATACCTTTCTCTGTCTGCTGCACATTCAATCCCAAAAAGTACTTGATAGGTCCAATCATGCTCATCTCAAATTTTCTTTGCATCTCCTTAGCAAATTCAGCACTAAGTTTGTCATTACCTCCAAAGACAATGTCATCAAAAAATATAGCTATGAGTAGTAGTCCTTCAGATGTCTCTCTTATTAATAGGTTACAATATGATGGTCCTTTCTTGAATCCAATCTTTGTTAGATATCCATCAAGTCTCTCATACTAGGCTCTAGGGGCTTGCTTAAGTCCATAGAGGGCTTTCTTTAATCTACATACCATATCAGGTCTATTTGATAGGGTAAATCCTTCCAGCTGCTCAATATATACTTATTCTTTCAATTCACCATTTAGGAATGCTGACTTGACATCCATCTGATAAACTTTGAAGTTTTTGACTATTGCATAGGCTAGAAACAACTTAATAGCTTCTAATCTTCTCACAGGTGCAAATGTGTCTGAATAATCAATGCCTTCTCTTTGCGCATATCCCTTACATACTAACCTTTCTTTATTTGTTACTACTGTACCATCTTCATTCATCTTGTTTCTAAATATCCCCTTTGTTCCAATCACATTTTTATCACTAGGTCTTGGGACCAGTTCCCAAGTGTCATTCTTAATAATCTGATCAAGTTCTTCTTTCATAGCATCATGCCAATCTGAATCATTACGTGCATCTTCAACACTTAAAGGTTCAATCTAAGATAGTAAACATATCGCCTCATTGCTAGCTGAGTTCTTTTCTTGTGATCTTGTTAAGACTTTTCCGCTCTGATCTCCAATGATGTCTTTCTTGGATTAGTTTCTAGATGTAAACTTTAGAACTTTAGGTGATACTGTCTCATCTTCATTAGGAGTTTCTTCTTCACTTGTCTCAGGGTCATTGAATAACACATCAATACTTTCAAACATTTCTTCAATAACTATCTCACTAGTGGAGGGTCTAGGTTTTTCTTCAATCATGGGTGAGTAATCATGATATATTTCTTGAACCATAAACTTTTCATCAATCTTAACATGAGTACTTTCAATGATCTTTTTCAATCTTAAATTGAAACATCTATAAGCTTTACTTTTAGTAGAGTAACCAAGGAAAATACCTTCATCACTTCTTGCATCAAACTTGCCTATTGCTTCATCTCTCTTGATGTAGCACTTGCTTCCAAAGATTCTGAAGTATTTTACTATGGGACCATTACCAAACCATAGCTCATATAGTGTTTTGTCCATGCTAGGCCTTAATTGAATTCTATTGATGGTATAGACTGATGTATTGACTACATCTCTCCAATAGGTGTGTGCAACTTTTCCTTCAATCATGATGGTGAGCATTGTATCAAGGATGATCCTATTCCTTCTCTCTACAATTACATTCTACTGAGGGGTTCCAGGTGCACTCAACTACCTCTTTATGCCATGTTCTTCACAATACTCATAGAATCTATCAGAGGTGAATTCTCCTCCTCTATCCGATCTCAAACATTTTATCTTTAGTCCAGATTCATTCTCAACCTTAGCTTTGAATATTTTGAACTTCTCAAATGCTTCTGACTTGTCTTTTAAGAACACAACCCACATCATTCTAGTATAGTCATCAACAAAAAAAATTAAATACCTTTCACAATAGTATGATCTTGTTTGGGTTGGACCACATAGGTCTGTATGAATCAGATCCAACTTGTTCTCTACAGAATTGTGCTTGCTCCTGAATGAGTTTCTCATATGCTTTCCCATCACACATTCCTTGCATATAGTATCAAACAGCTTTGCTATGCTAGGTAGATCTCTTACTGCCTTTACATTGCTTATCTTAACTATGTTATCAAAATTGATATGACATAGTCTTTTATGCCACAACCAACTATCATCTATTTTAGCAACAAAACAACTCACTTCTGGATTAAGCTGAAAAACATTACCTTTAGTCTTTGAGCCTGATGCAATTATTTCTCTTTCTTTGTTGTTAATGATGCACTTGTTTCCATTGAATTCCAATTTTTAACCTTTGTCAAGTAATTGGCCAACACTTAGTAGGTTATGTTTCAAACCATCGACATAAAGAACATCATCAATACTATTATTTCCATCCAAGGTGATGGCTCCTCTACCAATGATGGGTTTAGGAGTGGTATCTCCAAATCTAACCATGCCACCATTTTATTTGTCTAGATGAATAAATTTTTCTTTATCACTTGTCATGTGATGTGAACAACCACTATCTATAATCCAGTATGTCCTAATATTAGCTTGTGAAATTAATGCTAGCTCTTCTTTCTCATCTTCATGATCTATCTTATGTTAGAAATAGGGAATACTGAGAGGGGGGGTGAATCAGTATTCTACAATCTTTATCTTTTGCCCAATTATGGATATAATAGATTATCTTTATACATGCATAACATAAGAAGCTAAACAACATGCATAACAATAAAGAACTCATAACACATTATTTATTCTCGAGGAAACCCTGGCCAAGGGAAAACGCCAGTGGGGATGGTACCCACAAAGATCCACTAATAAAAAGTATTTTGTTAAGGATGTTGACCCTGTTAGGAGTCTATTACAAGCATATATTGTATCAGTCTTTATTAAGGGACTATAGGCCTTGTTAGAACCCTCAACCCTGTTAGAAATTGGTAGTACAAAATGTGATTACCAGATGAGCCCACTACCCAAACAAGTAATGTACAATATACACTAATTACAAAAATAGGTTAAGGTACATAACCTTATACTACTTGCATCAATATCTCTTCACTGCTCTTTCACTATCACTACTACATATGCATCATATACTTCGCATCATATCACTGCTTCATTACATTTCATCACTACTACATAATACTACACTTCTTCTAGACAATTACAATTACATTTATACCAATAGATTTATCCAAGAGTTAACATCTAGGTTGTCATCCCTTTATATTGTTAAGTCATTATTTTGATAAATAAAATAATCCCTTAACTCTTTACTAGTTCTGTCTTTATATTCTATCATGTCAGCTTGACACTATCTTTGGTAAAACTATCATAACTTCTTCTGTACATGTCATACTAAATTGTGCTCTAAGATGGGTGATCAATAGTCATCATACAGTCTATGTTCAAGTGCACAAGCACTAAACTTACTCCAGTTAATGTCACAAACAAAAACTGTGTCCAGGTTCACTGGTAACAATACTATCTCACACTTAGACAAATTTGCAATGCGCTATGTCATACTTGCTCTCTAACCTGTGTGATCTTCATGTGGATCATATGTTTCCATAATGACAACATCTATGTAATAAACTCAGCCAAATTGCCAACAATCTCCCCCTTTGTCATTAGTGGCAACATATGAGAAAATTCGCTAAGTGTACAACTCAAAATCTCAAAATTGTTCAAATTTGTGGCCATAGTATAAAATATATAGTATCCTTATAACTCAAAAAATTATTGTCTCTAATATAGTACTCCACCTAGGAGTAACAATCCTTATCATATACTATCAATTTTCTTTTATATATCTCTCCCCCTTTGACAACAATGACAAAATAAAGGTAGGGAGGGTTACAAAATTGTATCACAAAAAGATTATACCTCAATTCAATTATTGCAAAGCCAGTAGGCTTGCAACACAATCTACAAAATCTATCTTCATGGCTTCTATCTCCTTCTCCCATGATTTCTTAATGGAATCTACCACATTAAGTAATGCTCTCAATCCATAAGAAGCTATTTCACATGCTTGGAGGTTTTCAAAGTTAAACTTTTGAAAAGATGTCTTAGCTGAAAGACATTCTTCCAACTGCTCTTCAATAATGCTTAACTTCATAGAAGCGTGCTCTCTCAAAAGAGTTTATCTTCTCAATTTTTTGTCTCTCTCATCTTACACAACTTTTATTTCATCATAAAGCTTCCAAACTTTCTTCTCAACATCACATACTTTCACATTGGGGCTAGATAGAAGGTTTGTTTCATTCAGAATTTCTACTTCCTTCAATTTTATCTTCTGATCTTCTTCTGCTGTCAAGGTCTCTAATTTTGTACACTGTATGTACAAAGATTTACCTATTTCCAAATGCTTCCTCAAATCCTTGATATAGATATTAAGAGTTTTGATATCATTCCTGATATTTTGACTGATGTTCAAAAGCATTATAGCCTCATAGGCTGCTTGTGCTTTCACTTTTGCAATATCAGACAAGTTTGTGAATTCATTGTCAAAAGTGCTCATTACCTTTTTTTCTTTCTCCATAGGGTTTGCTTCTACAATTTGTGCAGTTACAGTGCTTTGTAACTTCTTAGTTAGTTTCTTTAGACACCCTTCAAGACTCTTCACTTTCTTATTCTTGCCAATGATTTTGTTCAAGGATGTGATCAATTCCAACTAATCATAATCATCTACTTCCTTTCCCAAATGCTCAATCATAGATCCAATTTGAGTCTTTTTTCCAGTCTCAGAATTAAGACTGATATCTTCTTTGGTGGGAATGGGAATTTGTTCCTCTGTTACTGGTGGTTCCACAACTGTTGTCTCTCTCATCTCTTCTTCTTTTGTAGCTTCCTATTCTTCAAAGGCCGAATTGTCAACAATGTTCTCCAAATTCTTGAATACATTTTCATCAGTATCCAAGGTGATTTTTGTACCTTCTACATTCATTGTTTCATCTTCAATATTAATGGCTGGAGAAGAGGGAATGTCCTCCTATTCTTTCTCACCTACTTGCTCTGCTGTAACTGATGATTCTCCAACATATTCTTCCATAACCTTGATAATAGCTTGTTTTGTCTCAGAATTGATTTCTTCATACCTACCTCCCATAATCTGAATAGTTCTCCTTTTGGTTCTCAGATGGGTTCTTAAGGCTTTCATGATTTGATTGAAATGTGTTTCATCTCTTATTTCATGAAGCTTCCTCACAAGCTTTTCTCTAATAGTTGTGTCCTCCTCTGATGCTCTCTTCTTCCTATTTACAAGTTTGTTATATAAATCATCAGGTATCTGTCCCTGAATTGTATCAAACTTCTTGTTAGCCAAAATCGTATGCTTCACAACTGCATTCTCCAGATTAAGTCTATCTGTATAATCATAAAAATCATAGTACTTGTTCATTCTTGCAAAGTCACCATTCTCAATGATCTACTCATTAAGCTTTTCAACTTTGAGTTTCCAAGCTTTCTTCTTAGTAGTGACATCATCTTTTATTTCTACAATCTTTCTTGGAACTGGTTGCACTAAATTTTTATGTCTCTTTCCTAGTCTAGTAGCACTTTCCTTTACTCTTTTGCTAGGTGTGGAGAAAGTCGACCTAGTACACATCTTTGCTTCTATGTCCTTCTCAGTTACTTCCACTTTCACCTTCACTTGTGGTTCTTCCTATTGTACTGTCATTGATGATAAAGGAGGGATAAACAAAACTTATTTTTGTCCACTCTCTCTGATTGTTGATGCTATTTTCTTTGCTACCAAAAAATCATGCTCTGTCATCCCTGTATCTTTTAGGATTTTCTTAATGGTGCTCTCAACTCTCTTCTTAGACTACTTCTCTTCAATTAGGATCTTTGCAGAGTTGGAGTTCTCCTCAAAGGTTCCAAACCTATTACACTGAGTGTCCAACTTACACTTAAGTAACCTGCTAACATACTCTTCAGTCTCTACCTCAGATATCTCATAGCCAAGAGGGTCTATGAACTCTGTTCTAGGCTCCACTGCTTCAATATAGGTAAAGTCAGTATCCACCATAAAACATATATCATCTTTATATTTTTCAACAAGAGATTTAGGGATCCTTGATCTGCTAGACACAATATTCTAAAATGTCTTAATAACAAGTATTGCACTCTCATTTACACTATCAATAACATGTCTTCTGTACACTAGGTTAATCCTTTCCATTGTATTTTTTCTATCATTCCAGTCATTTCCTATGGTGTAAGGAAAACTCCTCAAAAGATGAAAAAACATATATTTGATTAGGGATGAGAACCTAAACTGTGTATACTTAGTTTTCTTGATCTTCTCCAAGTTCTCAAACAATTGAATTCTTAGAATTTCACACAACTTGTGACCTGTCAACACACATTAGATAGACTACATGTACCATTCCAATTGCCATGTCATCTTCTCTTGAATTTGCACAAAACTTAGTAGTTAGGATTTTGCATAAGTATCTCACATCATCTTGTTTGATCTTACTAATCACAATTCTTCTACCATTATAGGATGAGTTTGTGTTATTAATGACTGTCTTCCTCATGTTTTTCTCATTTAAAGGAATAGCTCCAATTTTAGATAATCTAGTGACTTCATGAATCAAATTTTCTATAATGTGTATCACTCTATCTTCTAGCCAAAACTTTCCATTATGAATTCTGCTCAAGATAATCTTAGTGCATTCTTCATTATCAAATTCATACTATAATCCATACTTAACAATTTCATTATGTTCCAAATATTCAAAACCTTATTTCAGTGTCATATCTTGATTGTAAATCTTCTGATATTCATTTGTGAAATCACAATCACTCACTGTCTCTAGTTTGCATCCAAGATAACTTCTGACATTTTCTAAGTGTAAAACTTCATTTGGTACAGATGATAATGCAAACCTAGGGTCATCTTCCAAGGGTTATACTAGTTCCCTTTTCAATTTAGGTCTATTCTTATCTCTGACATTGTGTATTAAGGAAACATCTATGATTTCTTCAAATTCCTTTACTGATTTGAAGATTTGTCAAGTAAAATACCTCAATTTCATGATTTTAGGGCTTGCGTAGATTCGGCACAAAATTCTTCACCAAATCCTTGCAAAATGCTTTCAATCACTGTTCTTTGATCTCCTTGACACTTGAATTCACTTTGATGATCAAATAATATCGATCATAACCTTTTATTAATTCAATCTCACTTAGATATAACATCGCATTCAATTCTTTTGCCGCTTCTTTCCAAAAGTTGTCTCTGCTAACCTGCAAAACTTAAAACTTCTTGCAATCTCGCAAAACATAATATTTTTCTTTGTGCTCTTAACCATAGCATTAGAACATCATAAACTACCTTGTATTAACTATGCAAGACTCAATTCATCATATATCTACTTCTACACTAATCTAAGTTCCTATTCTACTGCAATTTACATAAATTAAGTACTTTGAGATAGGTCAGGTAAAGATACATTCTTACCTTTCAATACTTCACCTTCCTGATTACCTTCAATGTTGAATATGTCTCCTTGATTTGTGATTTTGATAAACTTCACTTCATCTGAATTACTAAAGCATCCTTTCTGACTGTTACTTGCATCTTCATTTCTTCTTGCATGATTTCTGGGATTAGGATTAGGATGAAAAACTCTATTGTTCATTCTGCAAAACCTTTCTATATGTCCAATCTTGTTGCATATCTAAAAAACAATTCCATTGTTTCCATATCTTGGTCCAGGTTGATTGATTCGTGATCTACAGTTTCTAGCAATGTGTCCAACCTTGTTGCATCTATAACATATTACTCTATTTCTTCTATTCATATCTTCAGTAGGTTTCTTATCTACATTGTTAGTATTCCTAAACATTCTACTACCATCATTATTCTCAATAAATTTAGGTTTCCTACATTCAATAGCTCTATGTCCAAAACCATGACAATTGTAACAATAGCCATTAAGGGGTTTAAATTGTTTACTTGCACAATCTCTCTTCTCACTAGTTGAATATAGCCTTTCAAGTTGTTGTTTGGATTGAGTCAGTTCACCTTTCACAATCTTATTGTATTTCTCAAGTTCATCATACTACAAATTGACTTTCTCAAGTTCAAATGTTACTTTACAAGGTTTAGATTTTAGTCCTTCATTTTCAGTCTTTAGACTTTCATTCTCAAATTTTTTATTTGTTTCATTCTTGCCATTTCCATCTTTCAAACTAAGCTTCAAATTTTTTATCTTCAGTTCATGCTTAAGGATCTAATTTGCTTTTTCTAAATTGTCATCACAATCTTCAATAAAAACTTCAGATTGCTTTTTAGATCTCAGATCTTCCAATTTGTTTTTCAGTTTCTCAATTAGGTTCTTAGCATCATCATACTTTATTTTCAAAGTATCTTTTTCAATACTAAGAAAGTCAATCTGTTCAAGAGCTTCTTCAAGATTCTTTTGTAGTTGATCCATATCCATAGAGATCTTACTCAAGCTGCTAGACTTTCCTTGAATGATTCTTTTCCAAGTAACTAAGCTCTGATACCAATTGTTAGAAATAGGGAATACTGAGAGTGGGGGGTGAATCAGTAGTCTACAAACTTTATCTTTTGCCCAATTATAGATATAATAGATTATCTTTATACATGCATAACATAAGAAGCTAAACAACATGCATAACAATAAAGAACTCATAACACATTATTTATTCTCGAGGAAACCCTGGCCAAGGGAAAAGCCTAGTGGGGATGGTACCCACAAAGATCCACTAATCAAAAGTATCATGTTAAGGATGTTGACCCTGTTAGGAGTCTATTACAAGCATATAGTGTATCAGTCTTTATTAATGGACTATAGGCCTTGTTAGAAGCCTCAACCCTATTAGGATTTGGTAGTACAAAATGTGATTACCAAATAAGCCCACTGCCCAAACAAGTAATGTACAATATACACTAATTACAAAAATAGGTTAAGGTACATAACCTTATATTGCTTGCATCAATATCTCTTCGCTGCTCTTTCACTATCGCTATTACATATGCTTCATATACTTCGCATCTTATCATTGCTTGATTACATTTCATTACTACTACATAATACTACACTTCTTGTATAAAATTACAATTACATTTATACCAATAGCTTTATCCAAGAGTTAACATCTAGGATGTCATCCCTTTATATTGTTAAGTCATTATTTTGCTAAACAAAATAATCCCTTAACTCTTTACTAGTTTTGTCTTCATATTCTATCATGTCGGCTTGCCACTGTCTTCGATAAAACTATCATAACTTCTTCCATACATGTCATGCTGACTTGCACTCTGAGATGGGTGATCAATAGTCATCATAGAGTCTATGTTCAAGTGCACAAGCACTGAACTTACTCCAGTCAATGTCACAAACAAAAATTGTGTCCAGGTTCACTGGTAAAAACATTGTCTCACACTTAGACAAATTTGCAATGTGCTTTATCATACTTTCTCTCTAACCTATGTGATCTTCATGTGGATCATATGTTGCCATAATGACAACATCTATGTAATCAACTCAGCCAAATTGCCAACATCTTGTTGTTCATTTTCTCTATAATGGCAATAAATCCAATTTCTTTTTTAGCCAAATCATCATCTGAAACTCCATCTTCAGCATAGTTGTATGCACCCAAAAATGGTCGCCTAGACTTTGGACCCCATTTATTTGATTTATCAACCCTGAATCAATTTTATCAATAATCAATATTTTCAATTCCTTGATCAAATCTTAGTTTCAATCATATATTAGATTTTTATCCTTGGATTAACCATTTTATCCTAAGCTTTTATTTACTTAAAAGGAATATTTCCTCCCCTTTTATTTGAATGAAAAGACCCACTTTTCCTCTTATCCTAAGTTGCACAAATAAAGCATTATTCTTATTTTATAAAAAGGCAAAAAATATTTTTTGTCTCATATGGACACAAAAGTCAACTCATATTTTCTCATTGGAGGATATTTGTGCACATGGATTGCTCCTCTTTTAAGCTCCACCATTGATTAAATATTTTGCCTCTTAATCTCCATGGTCCATTCCTTTGCATTTCTTATAAAAGGAGAGCTCTCTCCTTCATTTACATATCTATCTCTTTCATGCTATTGTTATGCTGCAGGTTTTCTAGGTGCATTTGGAGCTTTTGGAGATCATTGCTACATCAAGCTCTTCTTGAATTTTCTCATTGCTTCATAGTTTAGACTTTATTTCTTGCATTATCATAGCATCCATAGCTTCATTTCATAGCTTAGTTTCCTTTTATGCAATAGATTAGCTTCACATAGCTTAATTAGGGGAATTGTAATCCATTGTTATTTCCTTTCATAGTTGCATTGTACTTTCATTTTGATAGATTAACCTTGCATATTCATATTAGTTTGCATTGTATTTTCATAGTGATTCTTGAGGATATTGGCATTCTTGCTCTTGTCTTCATTGTGAATCTCTCATTTTGTGGTTGACTAGCAAGGTCATATGCTTCATAGCTCTAGCTGAGAGCAAATTCATTATCTTACAACTCCATGCATAAAGAGCTATGGATCGATTTGTGAGGGCTTATTGTTGAGTTTTCTTGCATGTAAGGATCCATAGAAGTGCACTACTTTTGTGTGTACATTTTTTGCGCCCACCGTGGGGAAGAGTAGATTAACTTTGTCCTTTATTTTCTGCATTTTTGCAAAAAATTTCATCAATTTTTGACTTTATTTTCGGTCTCTGGTTTTTTTGTCTCAGAGTGTCACGCGACACTTTGCCAGTGTTGTGTGACAGTTCTCTGTATAGCGGCGCAACACTTTACCAGTTAAAAGTGTTGCCCCCTTTGACAGGAAGTGTCGCACTGTTTGAGAAGTTATGTCACCCGTGTATAGCGGGAACTGTCACCCAGAAATAAAGTGTTGCACCCGTATACGGAAAAGTGTCACGCAACATTTTTGGTGACTGTACTGTCGCTTGTACCTGACAGTGAGTTTTTTTAGCCCCTTTTAGCTGAATTTAGATTGATTTGTTTGATTTTCTATGGCTAAATAGATTGCATTTCTAGATTTCAGTTGGTTTACTTGCTTTCATAGGCACAACTCTTTTGGGTTAATAAAAGGACATAGATTTGTTGTTGATAGTTTGTAAATGCTCTTTGGTTTCCAATATCAAACATCTCATTTGAGTGATTGAGGGCATGGATTCATTCCTTGTTTACATAGGGAGTTAAATGCACCACTTTGTGGACTCACTCTATGTTTACTTGGAAAGTTAAATATTCCATTGTTCAACCCCTTTTTCATTTGTGAGTAGTATTGATTAGTAGTCTTAGATTGCTTGTGATTGATCTAGATTTCTATCTTAGGTTATTGGACTCGCTAATCTACCAGCCCCTCGTTTCCACCCCATGGTTGCAAAATCAGTGCCACATTAAAGGGGAGGGGTCTACAGGAAAGAAGCGTTAATTGCTCCACTAGGCAACCCTTTTGTGCTTTTTGGAACTCACTTATTTTCTAAGGTGTGGACTCACTTTGAGTTGATGTGAGGAGTTAAAGGTTCCACTTTTGGGCTCACTTTGAGTTGATGTGAGGAGTTAAATGTTCCACCTTTGGACTCACTTTGAGTTGGTATGAAGAGTTAAATGTTCCACTTTTGGACTCACTTTGAGTTGGTGTGAAGAGTTAAATGTTCCACTTTTGGACTCACTTTGAGTTTGTGTGAAGGGTTAAGTGTTCCACTTTTTGGACTCACTTCACATTTTCTTGAAGGGTTAAAAATTCCACTTTTGGACTCGCTTCACATTCTCTTGAAGGGTTAAATGTTCCACTTTTGGACTCACTTCATATTTTTTTGAAGAGTTAAATGTTCCACTTTTGGACTCACTTCACATTATCTTAAAGGGTTAAATATTCCACTCTTGGACTAGCTTCACATTCACTTGAAGAGTTAAGTGTCCCACTTTTGGACTCGCTTCATGTTTACTTGAAGAGTTAAGTGTTCCACCTTTAGTGCTTTAAATACTTGTTGATAGTGGATTGCTTGGAGCTACTTGGATTTTAGGATTGTTCTAACCATTGTGGAGCTAACAAATTATGCTTGTAGGTGATCTCACTGCTTGAAAATTTGCAACAAAAAAAAAAAGGTATGTCAAAGAGGGCTACTAATAGTTTTTGCAGGGCTGCCCTAAGCATAAAAACTAAACCAAATACTTGTTTAATTGTTTTCTTTATTGAGTGCAGCATATACTACTTGTTTCATTTCATAGGCACTTAATACCTTGTCATAGGAATTTTGAGGTGGTAGGAGACTATGCTCTTCACCCTTGTGGTGAAATAGAAATCTTGACCCATCTTGGGATTTTGAAAGCAAGGAGGTAATTGAATTTGCTTGGTGTGTTTGGGAGAAGTTTTGAGATAGGGGATTATGCTCTTCACCTTTTTGGTGAACCAAAAACCTTGAACCTCAAAAATTATCCACTCTTTGTTTAGTACAAGAATCCTTTAGTGGGCCTACCCTTGAGCAATCAAGGGGAACGACCCAAGTGGGGACAAGCCTTTTGCCGGCTATTCTGACCCACTATAATCTCAAGGCTATCAAGGACACAAAACCTTGGTAGACATAACACTTGTCTTCGCTTGATGTGAGTAACTCATGGGATTGTGACCATGGGGAAAGCATTGAGCAAAAATGCTTAAGGTACTCTTGAGGCCGCGAGGTCCTAGTCCTTTATGAGGAGCAAGAGGGGTGTTATGAATGGAAACCCTTACTAAGAACCTTATGTTAGAGGCCACCTTTATTTAGCCACTTATCTTCTTAGTGCAAGGATTGATCCAAGTGGACTACCCAGATCACCCCAAGATACTCACCATATGTGTCCCTTTGGTTGTGTTGTTTAACACTTCCACAACAAAGCCAATATCTCTTGTGGGAAACCACTTGGTGTGAGGCAAGGGGGCATCAAGTTGTGGGCTAAGTTGATAAGTATTGAGCCTTATCTTGTAGGTAGATATTATTTGAAGTGTCCTCAATTATGTGATACTAGTGTAAACGTTCTCAACATACAAACAATCGGTAGCATGCATAGGGTACTTTTTCAATTTTGATATCACAATTGTTTGTCTTGGCAAGGTTGCTTTTGCCCTTGTTTCAATTCCTTGGATACATGTTTGATCTCATACTATTTGCAAACCTATCCATTTGCTGCTGTCATTATGATTACATTCAAAAAATTAACCCTCAGACTGAAAATATCAAACGAACAAGCTTTAAAACTGAGATTTTGACACTCATTGGTCATAGAGTCATATGACACTAAACAAGTGGCGCGCCTTGTTGTGAGAATTATCGTGTGCCAGTTCACCCCTGAAAGACTGTCACCCTATTTGACGAGAAGTGGTGCGCGAATAGCCTGGAAACTATCACCCGATTTAAGGCGAAGTGTCACCTAAGTATAAATTATCGCCTGGATTAAGGCGAAGTGTCACCTAAACATAAACTATCACCCTCCTTGCCTGGAAAGTTTTGCTTGGGTAGTTTCTACTAGTTTTTTTAGTTTTAGTCAGTTTTAGTTGCTGCTAGTCAAATTGAGTCTTGGAGTGGGTTTCTTGCTTTGTTATTGGAGACCTGTTTTGGCTTTAAATCTCTAGTTTTTGCCCTCTAAGATAACATCAATTGGTTTACAAGGCCACTTTGGAAATAGTTGTCAAGTTAGAAGGTATTCTTGGTGAGAAAGTTTATCTCTAGGGTTGTTAGCTACATTCTTGGAGAATTTTAGTGCTCTTATTGTCCAAATCACTTTCATTTAATCAATCTCAGTTATATTTCGGCCTAGTCCAACCTCCTGATTCAAAAGTGAAAGGGTAGTCACCCTTTGATTTGAAGCACCTCTTTGACAGTGTTGGTAAAGCCCCTTTTTCTATCTTTTTCATTTCACTTTGGACAATAGAGAACTTTGATTATCCTAGTTTGGTGTTGACACTTTGCAAGGTCACCCTATCATTAAGAATCTCTTTCTTTCATGTCAGTTACAACAAGGTACCAAGTCAATCAAGGGAAGCGACCCCCTCTTTTCTTTAGCCAGTTACCACCAGTTAAGACTCGTCAACAGCACAAGGGAAAAGAACCCCTTTTTGACCAATCTCTTAAAAGTGAATCTGAGGTTTGTTTTGATCCAAAAGGTAATCCTAGTGAAGTGAGCACCTTTTCAGCACCACTTTCATCAAGTATGGACATGAGTTACACTTTCACTTGACAATAAAAAGAAGCCATGAATCAAACTCTTGAGGATATCTTCCAATGGCATAGGAGAGAGTACGGTGGTTCTTCTCATGCTAGTCCACCCGGGTCACCTCCCAACAACACAAGATATTTTGATGCTCACCAATGAGCTAAGAGACATTATAAGCAAACTCACTCAGATTCAGGGTCACAACACGAGGACCAGAACAACAAATCTAGTGACCATCACATCAACATAGCCAACACGATAAGGCATTCAAGATAATCTTCTCCACTTAAAGATATCTCTCGATATGCAAATACGAGATTGAAAAGCATTGAAAGGGAGAACCAAGCCTATTTGGATGAACAAGCTGCTAAAAAGGAGAAATTTAGACAACTAGAGGAAGAGGAATGTGCATTATTGGACATAAGAAAAAGAGTTGCTCAAGAAGAAGAAGATAGACTCTATGCACAACAACTCCAAAACTAATTCAATGGGAGGGGTACTAATAGTGGGACCCACTCACCCCCATCTACTCCCTCACCAAGTCTTAGAAGAAGGTCAAGGATGCCCTCAAGATCCCCAAGTCCTAGAGGTAGAAGGACTTCAAGATATGATCACCATAGGAGACAGTCACCTCCTAGACTTTCAAAGCAACGCTCCTAACGAGCACATCATGGCTCACAACATGGAGGAAGTTATGCCAACTTTGATCATATAGATTTTATGACTATGCAACAAGAACCATCCTTTCAAGCATATGTAGAAAGGTATGTGGAACAAAACAAGGATCAGTTCCTAGAAAGTCTCGTCAATAAAGGTGCTAAGGTCCCATATAATTTTGATGTGGACCGGAAGGTAAAGAAGCAAGATCCATCAACTAATGAGGTGACCAAACAATTGAAAAAGGATATAGAAAAGATGAGGGCTCCTAAGAGCACATTTAATTTGGATTCCATAAGTCCCAACCCAATTGACAAGAGTGTGGTGTTGGTTGATTTTCCTAAGAAAGTTGAGTTTCCAACCTATGACAAATATGATGGCGTTGGTGACCCTCATGACCATGTTAGACAGTTCTACATAATGAGCTTTTCTTTTCACCATGAAGACTCCTACTTGATGAGATTATTCCCAAGGAGTCTCAAGGGTCAAGCCATGGAATGGTTTACTAACCTTACTCCTCCAGTTAAGACATTCAAGGAGCTTGTGGAAAGATTTGTTCAACATTTTTCTTACAACTTATCAAGGTCGGTCACCATGCTTGATTTGTGCAAACTCAAGCAAAATCAAGGGGAATCCTTTTTTACCTTTCTACAAAGATGGAGACGTTTGTGCTCGAAATATCCAAGGACAATTCCTAAGGAGGAAATAATAGACATCATTGTGAGCAACTTGGTACTAGAATTAAGGTATGAAGTAAGGAAAATCCCATTTAATTCTTTTGATACCATGGTAGAAGTGGTGTGTCGCATAGAGGATGTCCTGAAAGAACAAGGAATTTTGGCCAAAATAACTAACAACAACAATGGCCAAAACAATAATAATAATGGTAACAAGGACAAAAAGACCTCCTATTGGAATAAGAATAAGCAAGTGGTCAATGATGGAGTTGTTGACTCATCACAACCTAAGAATGAAGGAGTTCTTAATCTCTCTAATTCAGTCCAAGCCATGAAGCTACAAACATCTTCGGCACAACAGGAGAATAAACCCAAGTATCAAGGGAGACCTAAAATAGAAAAGAGACAATTTACCAAGCTTGGGGACTCCTATGTAGACATTTTCAAGATGTTAATTGCTTATAATTTGGCACAACCTCAGGATCCTGCAAAGTTCTGCATACCAGATCCTAAGCCTCATTGGTGGGATGAGAAGGCTTTTTGTGTCTTTCACAATGGAATTGGACATGATATAGAAAAAAATTTTAAACTTAAGCATCTTGTCCAAGATCTTATTGAAAGTGGAAGATTGCAAGTTGATGGTTTAACCACTAATGTGGATCACAAAGCTTTTAAAGAACCCTTGCCCAAATATGAGAAAGGAGAGAATTCTAACAACAAGAATGGCAAGGCTACTATCAACTACACCTACACAAATGCTGAAAATGTTATTAATATGATTGAAGTTGTTGATGACAATGTCAACATGATGAGAGGGAAAGACCCTTATGGATATAATGTGGATTCAAATCCTATGCTTGATGAAGGACCCGTTGTGGTCCTAAGAGGTCGTCACTCATGAAGGATGTCTCAACCCCTCAATGCTATCACTAGAAGCCAGTCTCAAGCTCCCATTGTTATTAGAGGTCCTAGCTCTAGTAAATCTAAACAGCCAGTGTCAAAAGGTGTTCTTCCTAAATCTGTTGTTGGTCCTGAGTTGAACTATAATCTTGTTAACCAATTACAATGTACACCAGCATAGATTTCACTCTTTGAACTCTTAGAATTGTCCCCTAAGCATAAGCGTGTCCTTGAGGATGCCTTGCAAGCGGCTAATGTCCCTAATGATATAGATGTGGATCAATTCCAGAATATGTTCAACCACTTGGCTAGCCCTCACTACCTTACATTCTCAGATGAAGATGACAAGTCATTAAGCCACCCACACAATTTGGCCCTTCACATAGAGGTTATGATTCACAAGACCCGTGTTAGGCGCGTGTTGATAGATGGGCGTGCAGGGCTAAATATCTATACCATGAGTTTGTTGAAGGCTCTAGGATATTCTGAAGAAGTCATTGACACAAGGAAGAAGATAACTATCAAGGCTTATGATGAAGCAGAACGTAGTTCTAAAGGATTGGTTGTTCTTCCTATCTGAATTGGTCCTGTAGAGAAAGATATTTTATTTCAGATTGTTGATGTTGGTCCTTTGGCTTAGAATATTTTGTTGGGTAGACCTTGGATACATGAGATGCAAGCAGTCCCATCTACTTATCATCAATGTGTGAAGTTCCCTTACAATGGAGTAGAATTTTGCATACCTGGGGATAGCACATTGTCCGTCAACACAATTTCAACAGGATCTCACATTCCTTTGAATAGGGAGGCTGACACTTTTGATACTACATTTGAACAATGCAAAAACAAATTCAAAGCCATGGATCTTGGTATGGGGGATTACAAAATTGATTCATTCATAAAATTGCCAATTTCCCCTAGGTCTTACGGCAAACCCTCTCAAGATATGAAACCCTCATCTTCATCCATGACATTATTCGACAAGTTTGTGGAATCCTTAGTTCTGATTCAAGATGAAAAAGAAGAGGTTGTTGTTAGGGACTGGATTTACCGAGAAGAGAAATACCTACATAATGAGAATTTTGCACCTTCCCCTAGAACTTATGGGAGGGGATATACATTGGTCAAGAATATGGGTTATCCAGGACATGGTCTCCTTAGTCACAGATTGGATGCCAGGTCTGAACCTTTAGATCATGCACTCTTTGCACGAAGGGATAAGTCAACAGTTGGCTTAGGTTTTGAAAATAAGCAACCAAAAAGTGTCCCTATCTCAGCTACGATGGATAGTGATGATGACTCAGACTACACACGTGATCTCTCTAATCAGCAAGACAGGTCTGATGATTGGGTGCCTTCAACAAATCTCCTTTGGGGAGATTCAAAAGATTTACTGATTGATGGTCCTACTATCCCAGCTACGATGGATAGCGACTATATGAATGCTAGATTGACAATGGAAAGTGTTGCTATCCTAGCTGCGACAGATAGTAAGAGTGCTAGTGTTGGAGAAGGGGAAACTCTTCCCAATCTTGAGGCTTCTACATCACAAAGCCCAAATAATGATTCAGAAATAGACTCACATGAGTTTGAATGGGACTCACTTTCAGATGCAATAGTTGATTTGGACATGGATGTTGTCCATACTTATAGTACTCAACCCGATGTGACCAACGAGCCTAGTGTAGGACTAGAGGATTGGACTCCTCGAATTGCCTTAGTGGATGACGCTTCATTTGGTAGAACAAATCTTGATTCGGGTATCTTAGAAGGAGACTTGATGAATCTCAATTGTATGGTCACCAGAGATAACACCTTCCACATACACAATGTTGAACCAACCATTGACCTACCCCTTGTTCATTTCCACCTAATTGATTGGTCTCAACGTCACCAAGAGCCTCAGCTCTTAAACTTTCAAAATGACTATGAAATTGTCTATTATCTAAATGCTCTTGAACCTGTAGTCTCTTCCACCAGCGAACCGACAACAAGTATGACGGAGCCTGATATTAAGTACCTCAATATAAAAATAAAAGAAAAAGAAAAAAAGAAAGATGGTTCTGATGGCGAAAACCACTTTGTGGCAGTGTCAGAACCCAAAATAGTAAAAAGAAAAGACGTATCTGAAGGTGAAAACCTTTTTGAGGCACCCAAGGATGGGGTACTTAATAACTTTCCAAGTTACTTCCAGGATAGGTCATTAGTTCTCATTGATCCCACACAACCAGTGAATTTGAATATAGAAGAGGCTCCCTAGATAGTACACCTAGCTCAGTCTCTATCAGCTGAAGAAAAAGAGGCATATACAAATTTTTTGCAAAGGAAGAAAGTCAACTTTGCTTGGACATATTCTGATATGCCAGGGCTTGACATTGATCTTATTATGCATCATCTATCTATAGCTCTAGGAATGAAACCGGTTAAACAAAAGTTGAGGAAAATGCATCCTCGCATAGCTCTTCTTGTTAAAGTTGAATTAGAAAAGCTCTTACGTGCAGGATTCACTCGAGCTATCAACTATGCTGAGTGGATCTCCAATATTGTTCTAGTTTCAAAACATGATGGGTTCATTCGCATTTGCACAGACTTCAGAGACCTCAACAAAGCATGCCCAAAGGATGACTTTCCACTCCCTAATATAGACATGATAGTGGATATGACCGCGGGCTATGAGATATACTCTTTAATGGATGGTTTTTTGGGATATAACCAAATAAAAATAGCTCCCGAAGATCAAGAGAAAATAGCTCTCACATGTGCATGGGGAACCTATTGTTGGAACATCATTCCATTTGGCCTAAAGAATGCAAGAGCAACATACCAGCGAGCTATGACCACAATTTTTCATGATATGATGCATAAGAACATGGAAGATTATGTGGATGATACCCTGGCTAAATCTAGAAAATGGGACACACACCTCGACGATCTGGAAGTAATTCTAGATCACATGGTACAGTTTCAGCTTAGATTGAATCCAAAAAAGTGTGCATTTGGAGTTGCCTTAGGTAAACTCCTAGGATTCATAATTTCAGCAAAAGGAATAGAGGTTGATCCCAAAAAGGTCCAAGCTATATTAGATATGCCACCTCCAAGAAATATCAGTCAAATGAGAAGTCTTTAGGGACATCTTCAGTCGATCAGGAGGTTTATTTCTCAGCTTGCAGATAGAGCACAACCTTTTAATAAGACATTGCATAAGGGTGCTTCTTGCGTGTGGAATGAGGAATGCCAAAAGAGCCTAGATCAAATTAAATCATACTTGGCTAATCCTCCAATTTTGATGCCACCTATTCCTGGGAAACCATTGATTTTATACATTTCAGTAACAGAGTCTTCCTTAGGGGCATTGTTGGCTCAATTAGATGATACTGGGAAAGAAAGGGCCATTTACTACATTAGTCGTACTCTAGTATCTTATGAGATCAATTATAATAGCATTGAAAAGTCTTGTCTAGCAGTAGTGTTTGCTTCCCAAAAGTTGTGACACTATATGCTTGCTCATACTATACATTTGGTTGTAAAAATTAATCCTCTTAAGCACTTGCTTAGTAAGGCCGCCCTCACGGGTAGGCTTGCCAAGTGGATGATGGTTTTATCTAAATTTGATATAGAGTACATTGAAAGAAATGCCATCAAAGGGCAAGCTATTGCTGACCAATTAGCTGACTTTCCAGTTAAGGATAGTATGCCTATTCAGGTAGAATTCCTAGATGAACACATACTATATATGACTACCCACACTTCGAAGATGTTCTTTGATGGTTCCCACATGCAAAATGGATCAGGTGCTAGAATATTATTTGTCTCTCCACATGGGTACAACATTCCAAATTCTTACAAACTTTTATTCCCATGTACAAATAATATTGCCGAATATGAAGCTTTGACCAATGGATTGAAAATGGCTATAGAATGGAACATAACAGAATTACATGTCTTTGGGGATTCACAGTTAATTATCAACCAAGTTAATGAGGAGTATCAAACCAAGGATGATAAATTGGTACCTTACAAAAAGATGGTTGAATCATTGAGACGTTACTTTACATTTGTGATATTTCAACAAATCCCTAGGACAGAGAACAAAGCTGCAGATGCTATGGCCACATTAGCTTCACTCCTTCAGTTGGAGCAACATGAATCAAGATTCAAATTCATGGTGGAAGAGCTACACCATCCCATATTTGACTCATCTAAAAGCCATGTCATTTGTACCTTGGTTAGTCATGAGTCTTCTCGATATGGTGCTATCTACTCATATCTCTATGATGGCATCATCCCTAACACTTTCAACCGTTCTGAACATCGAAACCTCATCCGTAACGCCTCTCACAACACCCTTACCTCTGGTGATTTATATAGGAGGGGTTTAGATGGGACACTTCTTAGGTGCTTGGAATAGGAAGAATCCAACCAAGCGTTAGCAGACATCCACGAGGGCATTTGTGGTGGACATTCTAATGGTCTTGCCATGGCTCGAAGGTTTCTTAGGGTGGGGTATTACTGGCCCACAATGCAAATTGATGCAGTAGCTTTCTCTAAATCTTGTGAGAAATGTAAAAACATGGAAACCTGATTCACGCTCCAGGGAGGGAGCTAATTCCTTCTATTTCTCATTGGCCATTTCAGCATTGGGCCTTTGACCTTGTTGGGCAAATTCACCCCAACTCATCAGGTGGACATAAGTTTATCATCACAGCTACTGATTCTTTCACGAAATGGGTAGAGGCAGTCCCTCTTTCTGTTGCCTCAGGCAAAATAGTTTTCCTATTTATTCTGAATCATATTATTTTTTGATTTGGAGTACCTTCTGAGATTATTACTGATAATGGAGGTCAATTCAAGAACAAGGACCTAAAACATTTATGCAAGAAGTTTAAAATTAAGCAACATTGGTCCTCCATCTATTTTCCACAGGGAAACAGACAGGTAGAAGCCTCTAATAAAACCATTCTTAAGATTCTTCATAGAACAGTGCACAAGAATGGTAGGGATTGGCACTTGCAAATCAATCCAGCACTATGGGCTTATAGAACAAGCATTCGCACACCTATAGGAGCCACTCCTTTTTCCCTTACCTATGGCGTTGAAACGGTATTACCTTTAGAAGTAGAGATACCTTCACTTAGAGTCTCTCTCAAAGGTTTGATTACAGATGAGGATTACCGTGACATGAGGTTACAAGAACTAGAGCTTTTAGATGAGAAGTGTAAGGCTTCCTTTGATCACATAAGAGTATATCAGAAGTGTATGTCCAAGGCATTTAACAAGAAGGTTCACCCTAGAGAGTTTCAAATAGCTGATCTTATTTTGCGAGAGAATCCTAAAAATCAGCAGAACAAAGAACAAAAGGGCAAGTTTGAACCCAATTGGCTCGAACCATACATTATTACAATGGCTATTGGTACAGGTGCATATTTACTGTCGAATGAAGATGGAGAACAGCTCGCTGAGCCCATCAACATTTTGCACCTAAAGAAGTTCTATCCTTGATGCCCATTTTTGTCTGAGGGCATCCTTTGTACATATTTATTGATCTTGAAAACATACCAAAAATATATATATATGATGCTGAAAAAATCTTAAAAAGCATATACAGTCTTGAAAAAATATAAAAAAATTCAAAAATAGCAAAAAAATTCAAAAAAATAGAAAAAGTGCCTTGGTGAAAACCTGGAAACAAGCGCCTTGGTAGCAAAAATTCAAAAAAAAAAGAAAAAAGAGAAAAATTGCAATAAAAATCCAAGTGGTGAAAACCTGGAAATGGGCGCTACTTGAGACCTTTGCACTCCTATTTGTTAGCATGCATCCTCGACACTTAGCCACTTTCCATCATGCCTTGACCTTATTTGACTTGGTCTAGAATTGGTCTTTATCTTTGTCTAGGGGGCATAACTGTTAGCATTGGTCCTTTAGGTGCGTTTGTCTCTTGGGGCATTTTACAAACAGGTGTTTTTCAACACCAACCCAAATAGTGTTTTTCAACACTACCCTTGCGTCGAGTGTTTCTTAACACTTATCAGATGTCTTACCCAATAGTCTAAGTATGGTATGATATTTCTCATTAGCAGATGTGATGATCAAAGTTTGACTTTATGACCAACACACACGCACTTAAACAATCAACTTGTTGAGATATGTTGACTTTATTTTTCTTTGTCTGCTGTCTATGAGAATTTCTTTGATGAGTGGTCTCTCCCTGAGAAGTTTTCGATGATGCATAGCTAGAAGACTGAGGGTATGAGAACATGTTTTATTTCTTTATCTGCTTGTGGGTATATTTTTTTAGTCCTAATCATCATGAGCATTTTATGCTAGTCTTACTTGACACTATGGATTGACAAGGTATTATCCTTGACTGTTATGCGAGTGCGTGCTTCTAGTTATCTCAACTTTTATGCATCTTGATACAAGCATAATCTCGCCATATCAAACTTAGGTAATTTCACTACATTAGTCATCTTGACCTACATGTCTTTGATGCCTAGGTGGGATTTCCACATTTCTATTTGATAGAGATCATATTCATATTCACATAGTTATGTTAGTGTGCATTATATGATCTTGCGACGCTACCCATAATGCTCGATGATGATAATTAGATGTCTATAAGCGTTGTGACCTTGCAAGTCAACCACTTTTTATAGTAGCTTGCATTTTTAAGGTCATGTTAGTCTAGTTTTGCATCCTACATATGGAGAGAGCAAATGTATGCACCCAAAAATGGTCACCTAGACTTTGGGCCCCATTTATTTGATTTATCAACCCTGAATCAATTTTATCAATAATCAATATTTTCAATTCTTTGATCAAATCTTAGTTTCAATCATATATTGGATTTTTATCCTTGGATTAACCATTTTATCCTAATCTTTTATTTACTTAAAAATAATATTTCCTCTTCTTTTATTTGAATGAAAAGCCCCACTTTTCCTCTTATCCTAAGTTGCACAAATAAAGCATTATTCTTATTTTATAAAAAGGGAAAAAGCACTTTTTGTCTCATATGGACACAAAAGTCAACTCTTATTTTCTCATTGGAGGATATTTGTGCACATGGATTGCTCCTTTTTTAAGCTCCACCGTTGATTAAATCTTTTGCCTCTTAATCTCCATGGTCCATTCCTTTGCATTTCTTATAAAAAGAGAGCTCTCTCCTTCATTTGCATATCCATCTCTTTCATGCTATTGTTATGTTGTAGGTTTTCTAGGTGCATTTGGAGCTTTTGGAGATCATTACTACATCAAGCTCTTCTTGGATTTCCTCATTGCTTCATAGTTTAGACTTCATTTCTTGCATTATCATAGCATCCATAGCTTCATTTCATAGCTTAGTTTCCTTTTATGCAATAGATTAGCTTCACATAGCTTAATTAGGGGAATTGTAATCCATTGTTATTTCCTTTCATAGTTGCATTGTACTTTCATTTTGATAGATTAACTTTGCATATTCATATTAGTTTGCATTGCATTTTCGTAGTGATTCTTAGGGATATTGGCATTCTTGCCCTTGTCTTCATTGTGAATCTCTCATTGTGTGGTTGACTAGCAAGGTCATATGCTTCATAGCTCTAGCTGAGAGTAAATTCATAATCTTGCAACTCCATGCATAGAGAGCTATGGATCGATTTGTGAGGGCTTATTGTATCTCTTCCTCCAGAGCCTATATCCAAGCTCTCAGACCCTCTTCTCCTACAGGTGGATCCTGCCTGGCCCTTGTTTGTCAGCGAGCTGGTCTCGCCTCATCCTCTAGAGTCACTGATCTCCATCCCCATGATCATTTTCGGCCACCTGATCTAGATCCCTCCCCCTCTCCATCCCTCTCCCTCTCCCTCTCCCTCCATCTCCCCCCTCTCCTCCATCTCCTCCGTCACCTCCGTCATCCCCCTCATCCCCCTGTGCCGCTGGTGGTTGTGCATCTGGGACTGTAAACCTAGGAAATGGAGTCTTGCGCCTTTCTGCCCTGTACGCTACGTCTGCATCCGCATCCACCATATTTGGTAGGTAATCCCAAGGCTCCTGGCGTATAGCAGTTGTATCCTGTACTATCTTCTGGTAGTCTAGTATCGGCAGCCAACCCTATCCCTCCTCATCTCAGAACCGGGCGTGTGTAGTGGTCTCTATGGACACCCTCTGCTGGCATCCAAACTGCCTCCAGACTTGCGTAATCACAAATCTCTCTACAATGTCTAGGTGACAGCCTACCAGTGGCCGACTGCATAGCATGTAGTCCAGATCCCGCCTGTCACTCCACTTCTCACATGACCTATATGGTCTCCATGTGAATGAGGCAAGCTCATCCAGTATCCTGCGATAATAGGAAACATCCCCGCTATGTGTATGTGGGATGAACCCTGTATACTTGTATATATAGGGATACTTGCGCTCCCTAGGCTATACTCGTGGACGCACTACTATAATATGCTCCCACACCCATATCTGAGTGAGTATAGCCCCGCATGCCCAAGTCCTACCATCTCTATAGATGATCTCATGTAGCTCATAGTACATATCAGCTAAGATAGTCGGGCCCCATGCCATCTGTCGTGGTTGTGCCACCAGGTCTGCTAGTAATCTCCCCCATCCCAAGGGGAAGCCCTTCTGACTCCTGTCAGGGATAAGGGCCTGTCCAATGAATGATGCCACAATGCATGGCATCAAGAAGTCTTTGCCAAAGTCCTCCATCAACCTCTCCCAGCTGACATGCCGATCTAGGATTGTGACATCCTGAAACATCCCCTAGATGATCTGTCGACCTGTCGTCACATCCTGATCATAGTATACCTGTGCCAACAAATAATCATGTCAATTTCTATCATATGGAAACTTTACAACTATGCTTATCTATAAACATGATTTTATTTACAGGCTCTCCATGGCACGGAACTCGTAGAATCCGATAGACATCCTCTAATGTGATAGATGTCTCTCTCATCGGTAGATGAAAGATTTTGTGCTCACTATGCCATCTCTCGGCAAGAGCAGTCAACAACCCATGATCCGCTCGGATATGCGAAAACTGCAATAGATAATGGAATCTCATGGCTCTAATATCGGCCTTGCCCGGATCATCCATATCTCGGACAAACTGCAATCCCATCACCTGGGGTGCTCTGATCCGAAGCGCAGGGAAGACCTCTTATATGTCACGAAACCATACCAGATGTCAGAACATATCATGAAGGATGTATCAGTACAAAGCATCTTAAAATCAAACATTGTCAGGACTCATGTCATTTTGGCTCGAAAATGTTAAAACATGTCAAAATTTTACTTAGGCGACACTATTTTTTTGACTAAGTGTTGCGCGACACTTTCTCTTAGGCAGTGCGACACACTTTGTTTGGGTGACACTTCGCATGGTGTCATGCGACATTTTGCCCTGTGTCGTGCGACACTGGTTTCCATGTTCGCGTGACACTATTTTTACTTGCGAAGTGTCGCGCGACATTTTCCTTCAAAGGGCACGACACATGTAAAGTGTCACGCGACATGTCGCCCTAGTCTAGAAATTTGACATGTTTTAATATATTACATGCAATAAATGACTCAAACAACGGTCAGTTTTCAGATACATACCAGGGCACCGTAATGTGGAGGTCGGTTGTGCAACCGGGCGCGCTCAAATCAATGTCTGTGGATGGGAACTCCTGCTGGTTGAGCCATCACTCTCTCTCAGAGCTCTCAAAATTCTCAAATCAATAAAAGACAAATGATTTTTGAAAATGGCATTTTCACCCCTTTTATAGCATTTTGACTTTTTGACCAAATTCTAGAACACCTCAGAATTGCGCAAAAATTGCACCCTTGGCTAATTTTGATGTCCTGGACCCATTTTCGAACTTGAAATTAAAATCTGAGGTCATCTTCATTGTCAAAATCATGTTTCAAAATTTTCCTTCTTCTACGCAGTTGATTGACCTTTTGAGGCATAATTCTTCAATCTTTGGTAGAATTTCTTCCTTCCATGTCTCTCAAATTTTCTAATCTTTCATTCACTCTATTTCTATTCTTCTACTTCCTCACTGGGGCATGTTTCATCACCTAATGGTTAATCTACTGACTTTTACCTTCGATTATGATTTCCTTATGATTTGATCAAATCTTTTATCAATCCACTATCCTCCTCTATCTGATTTCAATTTTGATTTCAATGGGACAATATTTATGAGATTCTCATCCCTGATTCCTTGATTTTCTTGATTCAGACATCTTTTGTGAGCTTTCACTCAAATTTGAGATTCTTATCTCTTACTTTGAATGTGATCCCGAATCGACCTCATATTTAAAGGCTTTTGTTTATGTTTGTCCAAGTGTGATCCCGAATCGACCTCACGTCTGAGTTATTTTGTGATCCCAAATCGATCTCACATTTCAACTTCATTCTTTGACTACATGTATTCCCAAATCGATCACACATTAGTCAAAGAGGGGCAAATGTATGCACCCAAAAATGGTCGCCTAGACTTTGGGCCTCATTTATTTGATTTATCAACCCTGAATCAGTTTTATCAATAATCAATATTTTCAATTCCTTAATCAAATCTTAGTTTCGATCATATATTAGATTTTTATCCTTGGATTAACCATTTTATCCTAATCTTTTATTTACTTAAAAGGAATATTTCCTCCCCTTTTATTTAAATGAAAAGCCCCACTTTTCCTCTTATCCTAAGTTGCACAAATAAAGCATTATTCTTATTTTATAAAAAGGGAAAAAGTATTTTTTGTCTCATATGGACACAAAAGTCAACTCATATTTTCTCATTGGAGGATATTTGTGCACATAGATTGCTCCTCTTTTAAGCTCCACCGTTGATTAAATCTTTTGCCTCTTAATCTCCATGGTCCATTCCTTTGCATTTCTTATAAAAGGAGAGCTCTCTCCTTCATTTGCATATCCATCTCTTTCATGCTATTGTTATGCTGCAGATTTTCTAGGTGCATTTGGAGCTTTTGGAGATCATTGCTACATCAAGCTCTTCTTGGATTTCCTCATTGCTTCATAGTTTAGACTTCATTTCTTGCATTATCATAGCATCCATAGCTTCATTTCATAGCTTAGTTTCCTTTTATGCAATAGATTAGTTTCACATAGCTTAATTAGGGGAATTGTAATCCATTGCTATTTCCTTTCATAGTTGCATTGTACTTTCATTTTGATAGATTAACCTTGCATATTCATATTAGTTTGCATTGCATTTTCGTAGTGATTCTTGGGGATATTGGCATTCTTTCCCTTGTCTTCATTGTGAATCTCTCATTGTGTGGTTGACTAGCAAGGTCATATGCTTCATAGCTCTAGCTGAGAGCAAATTCATAATCTTGCAACTCCATGCATAGAGAGCTATGGATCGATTTGTGAGGGCTTATTATTGAGTTTTCTTGCATGTAAAGATCCATTAAAGTGCACTACTTTTGTGTGTACAATAGTAACATTCCTTAGAGTATTTAGGCTTATAGTCATTTTTGAACTTTCTAGCTCTTGTAGGACACTTAGATGCAAAGTGACCAATCTTATTACATGAAAAGAATTTAAATGGCAATTGACCTTCATATTTTCCTTTTCCTTTCTTTTCTCTTTTGGAAATCATAGTAATGAAATCATCTAGTGTTTTCTCTTCATCAACATCATCAAAATTATTAGAAGTGTTTGCAGATTTCTTACCATGGACTGTTGCTTTGAAGGCTATCTCACTTTTAAGTTCTGTCTTCAATCTTGAAATCTCAAAAGATGAGATTTTGCTGATCAAGGTCTCTCTCTTGAAATTTGATGTAAGATGCATGGTCTCATCAAGGATGTTGATCTTGTTTTCATATTTTGGAGTGAGAGTAGTCATCAATTTATCCATAATGTCTTCCTCTAAGATCTCTCCACCATTGTTCCTAATTCCAACAACTGCTTTATTGATCCTTTGATTGTAAGCTCTGATGTTTTCTTTAGGTAGCATCTCTAATGAATTGTATCTTTTCTTTCATGTTTTTCTGCGTGCATCATTTTCTTGTTTGTCTCCTTCAAATATGTCTTCTAGGTACTTCCATTGTTTGTGGGCTATATCTACTTTCTTTATTTCTGAAAACTCACTATCAGATAGGGCGTTGATAAGGGCTTCTCTAGCTATTGCATTCTGATGAAATAATTTTTTTTTCTTTTCAGTAGCATCATCCTTTGCAAGGTCTTCCAAGGTAGGGATCTTGACTTCTTTGATAGTTACATCAAAAACTTCAAAAGAAATGCATTGCAAATGAATCACCATCTTGTTCTTCCAATCAAGATAATTCTCTCCATCAAACTTAGGACTTTCTTTTCTGAAGAATGTCATTTAATCAACCTGAAGCTATTAAACTTTCTCTTTGAGGCACTTGGCTCTCATCCCAATTGTTAGGAATAGTCCCAAGAGATAATTGAGAGGGGGGGTGAATCAGTTATCTACAAGTTTTAATTTTTTATCCAATTAAGTAAACTTAAACATAAAGCATAAACACAATGAAAGAACACTTGAACACAACACCAATATTTTGGTTACGAGGAAACCCAAATAGGTAAAAACCCCAGTGGGAGTTGACACCCACTAATATTCTGCACTAGTGTATTATGATACTTGTTAGAAGATCTGTAACCCTATTAGGAGTTGCTTTACAATATATTTAGTATAGTAGACCTGGTCAAGGGTTAGACCCTATTAGGATTCTTTTACAATAGTCCCTATTAAGGGAGAGGACGCATTGTCCGAAAGCACACTGCTCAAAGGGGTGAAAGCTACAACCTTCTGTTTAACAGATACATACTATATCTGGATCTTGGTGAACTGCGCTTTGACCTACTATCTGGATCAATTCCAATGTATGGCACAAATACTTTACTTGGTCACATAGACCTTCTTCTGATGGCTCAACACTTCTCACACTCTTCTCTGCTCTTACTGTCAACCATGAGCCACACTCTAGCAATCACAAATGACTGTCTATAAATATCTTTTCTCTAAATGATATAATCAAGTCAGCCTGTTAGAATCACCTTGAAATTATATTATAGAAGTCATAAAAAATTCCAATAATAATTCAGTCACCTTTACTAAGCACGCAACACATTTTGGGACTTGTCCAATAAGATAATTGTAGACGCATGCTACACACTGTCGGCTCTACCAAAACAACTGGATCTTTCTCCTCAAGCTGAATTACCTCATGCGCTCTTAACCAAACCTTACTAACTCTTCTCCAAGCTCTAATCCAAGGGTGCATAATGAAATGATAGGCACAACTCCAGAACCAATATAATCTCTATTGGCTCTTCTGAACAAACATAAGAAACTGCTACTAGTGAATAGCAACTGCATAACTTCACTTCTACTAATCATCAGACTCTATGTCCATGACTATAACATCACTAACATGTCTTCATCACATATCCAAACGCACAAGGCTCCATGATAACTTTACGGACAACCATACATAAAACACTACTTGTTACTCTGTCAAGAACACTACTGACACAAGCTGCTATATAACTGTTTGTACTAACAGTTAACCTCTGCACCCATGATATCATGCTGATAAAATATCTATGCCACATATACTAAAATCTTACTACATAAGTCTTCCATGCATGCTACTTACCATATGTTGTCATCAATGACAAACATATAGTCAGCACTGGCTCACTGGCAAATCCCCAACATAGGGATGATGATGTAAGGAAGTGGTACATGTAGAGAATGGAGACCAAGGTGTTGAGATGGAAGGATGGTTTATGAAGGAAGAGCTATATGGTGGCAGATGAATACATGAAGATCCCTTTGATGGTGTTGGTTAGATGGATGATCAAATACCATATCGAATACCAACCGTGTATTAGCGATCTAATCTATAGGATACCACCATGGGGATAGCGTCCATGGGGATGAGGTCCCCCACTATGACACCACTGGTTCAAAGCTCTAGTCAAAAGTGATTAAAAATAAAAATAAAAATATTTTTGGACAATGATTGCAAGCTACACAAATAAAGTTATTAGATAGTAAAATTAACAAAGGAACCTAATGAAATAGTGTTAGGAATAATAGTCCACAATACAACTGAGAGGGGGGGCAAATCAGTTGTATGGAAGATTATTAAACTTTAAACTTTAAGCAATAGCAATATCATATCCAATGAATACAATAAATCCCAACACAATAACATAATATTTTGGTCTCGGGAAAACCCTGTTAAAGGTAAAAACCCTGGTGGGAATTAGCACCCACAAATGATGTACTGAGAGTATAGTTATCCTTGTTAGAAGATATAACCTTGTTAGGAGCTTATTGAAACATTAAAGTAAATATTCCTTGTTAGAGGACATACCTTGTTAGGAGTCAAGAAGAAAGGGAGGGATAACTACCCAAAGAAGGTTAAATCCACCTTCAGAACTCATTGTTCGCAACACAAGTGTATATGAAGAAATACACAATCTTTTTGAACTGTTATGGTAGCAACTATCTTTGCTTGATCATTTCTAATGAAGTCCACCAACAAACCTCTACTCTACATACAACAAACACAAGCTCACAACTTTTACAACCTCTCTATATCACCTTCTTCTCATCCATATTTTTTCCAAAGAAAAGACCTTACATATATACCCTATTACAATTCTCATGAATAGGTTGACCCATAAGGCTTTTCTAATTACAAATAATTACATAAACCCTTGCTAAGATACACAAGGAATCTAGAACAAGTATACATTGATTACATTACAACAATTAAGGACCAACATCCTTAATTCAAGTTTTCCATCCATCATACACGCTACATCTTTGTAGTCAGATTCCAAATAGATCACCTCTAGAACACATGCCATAGCTGACATCATCCTTCTTTTCATACCTTGCGTAGTTCATAGAACATTCTTCAATACTATGTCTTTCATCTCTTAAGTTTTCATACACTGATTCCTTATTGCCTGTAAGCTATACACAAGACACAGAGACTAACTCTGTCATTTCTCACTGTCACAGTCAGTGACTAGTCTTCACCAAAACTTTTGTAACTCATCCAATATAAAACATTACATAATGCGACCTTGGATATAAGATTACAACATCCTCCTAAACTCTCATCTGTCTTCGCAGCATCTGAAACATCCGTATAGTGTCCGTACACTGTGATAACTAGCATATTTTCCTCACATAAATATATGTTGACATCAGTGACAAAGCATAGATGACGATAGTATGAGTGCCCATTCAGTAACATAGTGATTAAACATATTAAATGTCTCAATAATCTCCCCATGAATTAGCAATATCCAAAAATCTCCCCCTTTGGCATTTATGTCAACATATGAGAAAATCCATCATCCCAAAGTTATATCAATCCAAAGTTCTGCAACCAAACAATCTCCCCATATAGTAGGGATTTTCTCATAGTAACACTCCCCCTTTGACAACAATGGAAAAGGGTGCCATGAGCCATCGACTGCTTTCCAACATCTTTCTTCCACGATCACTCCCCCTGAGGAGTAGATGCCTACACCCAGTCCAGATTATGATAAGGCTTTGAAAACCTCTGGACTGATGCATCTCTACATCATTTAATTTTGACTAGGAGGGGCCTGAACCCCCAACATACCTATGAGATATTCAAAGGTATCTTTTGTCAGTGGCTTTGTGAAGATGTCTGCAATCTTCTCTTTTGTACTAATATATTCTAATTTTATTTCCTTCTCTGCTGCCATGTATCTCAAGAAGTGATATTTGATAAAAATATGTTTAGTTTTAGAGTGCATCACTAGATTCTTTGACATATTCACTATACTAGTGTTATCACAATGGATAACCACATGCTCATCAAAAGTTATTCCAATGTCTGTCAGCATTTATTTCATCCAAACAATTTGAGTGCAATTTATGGCAGCATCAACATACTCTGATTCAGTAATAGATTGTGCTATACAATCTTATTTCTTACTTAGCCAAGAAATCAACTTTTTCTCAAGGAAAAATACACCACCACTAGTACTCTTTTTGTCATCAATATTTCCTACCCAATCAGCATCAGTATAAGCATGAAGTTCAAAGCTATCATTTATGTCATACCATAAGCCATAGTCTATGGTTCCTTTCAGATATCTCAATATCCTTTTCACAATAGCTAGGTGTGTTTCTTTGGGTTTTGCCTGATATCTAGCCATAATTCCAACAACATTAGCAATATCTGGTTTGGTGTGGGTCAGATATTGTAATCCTCCAACCATAGATCTGTACAAGGTCTAAAAATCATACTTTGATTCATCATCAATTGTTATCTTATTACCAGTCACCATGGGTGTTCCTACTAGTTTACAGTCTTCCATTCCAAACTTCTTTAGAGTTTCTTTGAGATACTTAGTCTGAGAAATAAAGATACCATTCTCATTCTGAGTTATTTGCAATCCAAGAAATAATTTCATTTCACCTATCATGGACATCTCAAATTCACTTTTCATTTCCTTAGAAAATTTTTTACATAGATCATCATTACCTCTAAAGATAATATCATCAACAAAGAATATGAAATACCTTTCACCATAGTATGATTTTGTCCTTGTAGGTCCACATAGGTCTGTGTGTACCAGCACCAACTTCTCTCTTGATGTATATGCTCTGCTTTTGTAGCTGCTTCTAGTCTATTTTCCCATGACACACTCTCTGAAAATAGTGTTATATGGTTTCACAATCTTCGGTAGATCTCTTACTGCATTAGTCATACTTACCTTTAGAATGTAATCAAAATTAACATGACAAAATATCCTATGCCATAACCAACTGTCATCAACCTTCGCAACAAAACAAAAGACTCCAAATGTATTTAATTCAAATACATTACCTTTGGATTTAGTACCAGTTGCAATCATCTTACCTGCCTTACTTTTGATAAAACACTTGCCATTAACAAAAGTTAATTGAAACTCTTTATTCATTAATTTTTCAACACTCAACAAGTTATGTTTCAATCCTTTAACAAGTAGTACATTATCTGTATTAGTCTTTCCATCCAGAGTAATAGATCCTACTCCTATGATAGATTTAGGAAGATTGTCTCCAAACCTCATAACACCACCATCATACTTTACTAATTTAACAAACTTTTTTTTATCTCTAATCATATGATGAGAACAACCATTGTCTATTATCCATTCAGTTTTCTTTTCAACATGAGATACTAAAGCTTTTTCCTCATGCACTAGCTCATCTCTAATAGCAACAAATCCGATCTCTTCATAATCTAAATCATCATCATCATCAGAAATGCCTTCACTAGCATAATAACATTCTTTGTCACTTTTATTCTTGGCAAAATTAGGTTTGTACTTAGGAACTCTTGTAGGACATCTAGATGCAAAATGACCTACCTTACTGCATGAAAAATATTTCAAGGGTAACTTGCCTTCAAATTTGCCCTTACCTCTCTTTTCTCTTCTAGAAATCAGTGCAACAAGTTCATCCATCTTTCTTTCTTCTACCATTATCTGTTCCCCTTCCTCAACATACTCACTAAGCTCTTATTTTAGGTCTTCATTGCTGGTGCTCGGAAGTGCAAACAATTTCTTGTGTGCAGATGCCTTAAATGCAGATTCAACTTTAGGTACAAGGGTATGTGCAGGATCATGATATGCCAAAAAGTGGTGATGTGAAAAAGAAGTCCTGATTGATAGACTCTTTGAAAAACAACTATAACTTTCCAACAATATAACATTTTTAAAATTTGAAATATACATCACATTCTATGATTCACTTGATACAATAATAATAAACAGTTCTTTCAATTTGATGAAATTTAGACTAAGTTAAGGTGGTCATACATGAGAGTCTTTATATTTGGGAAGATTTGTAGCAGAAAAATCATAATTAATTATTTACTTGAAAAAAAGATACAAAAAAATATATATCACATCTGAACATGAGTCTACTACTTTTATCTAGAATCTTATAAAAAAATATTATCATTTAATTTTGTTTAATGTGGTTAGACATACACCTACTTGTTATCTTTCTAGTCCTGGTTGATAGACTTATTGAAAAATAGCTATAACTTTCAAACTGTATAACATTTTTGAAATCCAAAATATGTGTCACATTCTATGCTTTTCCTACTACAAGAAAAATAAAAATAAAAATCAATTTGATAAATTTTAGACTAAGTTGACGTGGTCAAACACGAGAGTTTTTGTATTCTGGAAAACTTGTAGAAGAAAAATTATAATTAATTATTTACTTGGAAAAAATTATAAAAAAATGTGTCACATCCGAACATGAGTCTACTACTTATATCTAGAATCTTATAAGAAAATTTTATCATTTGATTGTGTTTAAGGTGGTCAGACATACACCTACTTCTTATATTTTTCCTGAACTTTTCGTACTACTACATTGAAATTTGAAATTTTCAGCATATAGAATTTTTTTTTTCAAAAAAGGCCTAGTATCTTAGAAACTAAATTCAATTTTCTACAAATTGTCTTCTTACATATTTTTGATACAATATTTATAACTTGTTCAAATTTTTATGTCAACTTGTCGAAACCTGATTTTTTGAATTTTCATTGCCACTTAAGGGCCTAGTTTGGCATACCATGACCCTGCACATACCCACAACCTCTACTAATTTTTTAGCTTCAAAGTAGTTAACTTTGCAATCAACATCTCTCTACTAAAGTTCGGAGTTAGAGGTATAGTTTCTTGAATAGACATAGCCTTGAACTTGTAATCAGGTGTTAATGATCTAAGGATCTTCACAATAACTTCTTCTTCATCATAAGTGCCTCCGCAGTTTCTAATTCCAAATATAGCTTCTGTAACCCTTTGAACATAAGCCCTAATGCTTTCATCCTCATTCATTTGTAGCTTCTCCATCTTTTTCTTCCAATTTTGTAACTTCTCTTATTTGATATACTTGTCTCCCTCATATAGTGATTCTAATCTTTCCCAAATCTAGTATGTCGAATCCAAGTCTTTAACTTTAGTAAACTCTCCTTCAGAGAGTGCGTTGATCAGTGCTTCTCTTGCAATCATGTTAAGTGAAAATATCTTCTTTTCATCCTCAATAGTTGTTGTCAATTCATCTTCAGTCTTTATAGCTACCTTGTTCCTTGTAATCAACCAATAGTCAATCCCCAAGAAAAATAGGTGAGTTCGCATTTTGTTCTTCCAACTGTCAAAGTTTTCAAGATCAAATTTTAGACTATCCTTCCTATAGTATGTCATCTCCAGAATCACCTCAAGCTATTAAGCTTTCTCTCTAAGGACCACTTGCTCTAATACCAATTGTTAGGAATAACAGTCCACAATACAACTGAGAGGGGGGTGAATCAATTGTATGGAAGATTATTAAAATTTAAACTTTAAGAAGCAACAATATCAGATCCAATGAGCACAATAAATCCCAACACAATAACACAATATTTTGGTCTCGAGGAAACCCTGTTAAAGGTAAAAACCTCTGTGGGAATTAGCACCCACAAATGATGTACTGAGAGTATAGTTATCCTTGTTAGAAGATATAGCCATGTTAGGAGCTTATTGAAATATAACAATACATAGTCCTTGTTAGAGGATAGACCCTATTAGGAGTCAAGAAGAAAGGGAGGGCTCACTGCCCAAAGAAGGTTAAATCCACCTTCAAAACTCACCGTTCACAACATAAGTGTATATAAAGAAATACACAATCTTTTTAACTGTTATGGCAACAACTGTCTTTTCTTGATTAGTTCCAATGAAGTCCACCAACAAACCTCTGCTCTACATACAACAGACACAAGCTCACAGTTTTTACAACCTCTCCATATCATGTTCTTCTCATCCATATCTTTTCCAAAGAAAAGACCTTACATATATACCTTATTACAATTCTCATGAACAGGTCGACCCATAAGGCTTTCCTAATTACAAGCAATTACATAAACCCTTGCTAAGATACACACAGTATCTAGAACAAGTATACAATGATTACATTACAACTATTAAGGACTGACATCCTTAATTCAAGTTCGACATCCATCTTACACGCTACATCTCTGTAGTCGGCTTCCAAATAGACCACCTCCAGAACACACGCCACAACTAACATCATCCTGCTTTTTGTACCTTGCGCAGTTCATAGAACATTCTTCAATACTTTGTATTTCATCTCTTAAGTTCACATAAACTGATTCCATATCGCATGTAAGCTATACACAAGACACATAGACTAACTCTGTCATTTCTCACTGTTACAGTCAGTGACCAGTCTTCACCAAAACTTTTGTAACTCATCCAATATGAAACATTACATGATGCGATCTTGGATATAAGATCACAACATCCTCTTGAACTCTCATCTATCTTCACAACATCTGAAACATCTGTACAGTATCCGTACACTATGATAACCAGCCTATTTTCCTCACAGAAACATATGTTGACATCAATGGAAAAACATAGATTACAACAGTATGAGTGCCCATTCAGTAATGTAGTGATTAAATATATTAAATGTCTCAATCACCTCCCCATGCATTAGAAATATCCAACAAACAGACCATAAAACCATTGAAACAAGATGTAGATGTTGGCACCAAACCAAAGGGAGTTATAAGGTGTTTCTACTCAGCCGGTCGTCGAGGGATAAGGAGTTTGACAAAGTGATGAAGGTATAGGAGGTGACATGGATAGAAGTGGCGAGGAGGAATAGAGAAAGAAGGCAGTGATGTGGAGGATAGGGAGGAAGATGATAGACGAAGCATGAAATAGATGTCGCGATGGGGAGTAAAGGGCAGTTGCAGAGGTGGTGGAGACTAGGGATGATGAGGTAAGGAAGTGATGTATGTAGAGAATGGAGACCAGGGTGCTGAGATGGAAGGATGGTGTATGAAGGAATAGCTAGATGGTGGCAGATGGATACATGAAGATCCCTTCGATGGTGCTGGTTTGATGGATGATCAAATACCACATCAAATACCAACTGTGTATTGGCGATCTAATCTATAGGATACCACCACGGGGATGGGGTCCCCCACTATGAAACCACTGGTTCAAAGCTCTAGTCAAAAGCGATTAAAAATAAAAATAATTTTTTTTTTGGACAATGATTGCAAGCTACACAAATAAAGGTATTAGATAGTAAAATTAAGAAAGGAACCTAATGAAACAGACGATAAAACCATGGAAACAAGATGTAGACCATTGAGTATAGGGAAGTTGTGAAGGTGGTGGAGATCAAGGGTGATGAGGTAAGGAAATGATGTATGTAGAGAATGGAGCCTAGGGTGTTGAGATGGAAGGATGGTGTATGTAGGAAGAGATAGATGGTGGCAGATGCATACATGAAGATCCATTTGATGGTGCTAGTTTGATGGATGACCAAATGCCACATTGAATACCAACCATGTATTGGCAATCTAATTTACAGGATACCAACATGGGGATGGGGTCCCCCACAGTGACCCCACTGGTTTAAAGCTCCAGTCAAAAGTCATTAAAAAAATAAGAAAAAATGTTTTTGGACAATGATTGCAAGCTACACAAATAAAGGTATTAGATAGTAAAATTAACAAAGGAACCTTATGAATAGGCCATAAAACCATTGAAACAAGATGTAGACCATTGAAATAGGGTACATACTCATTGAATGATAGAAAAATATAAAATAATACCATAGTAAAACTATTGAAATATGTTGTAGATCCACTAGTTTATAGATTGTTCGATCTAGTGAAAAGTATAGAACCATCAAATCATATAGCATATTTGTTGAATTGGGAAGTGCATATGTTGAATCAAGGCATGCATATGCTAGAAATAATATTTGCAAAAAAAATACAAATGTTAGATATAAAGTAGTTTAAAGTTGTTCAACTTCCAAACACAAGGCAAGAGGTAAATTTGACATCATATCCCCTTATAGAATTAAATTTTGACAAAATATAAATGTTAGTAAAAAAATCAATAACAAATGGTAAAAGGGGTAACGAGTAGAGTTGTCAATATGTAATAGATTTGCTAAAACATATAGTAGATTTGTTGAAACACATTAAAGTTGCAAAGATCTATGAGAAACTCTACTAGGCTTATAAAATAATGATTATGATTTCAAATAAACAACATAATGGCCTATGAGGTTGAACAACAAATTTGAATTTTAAAGCAGTAAAAATCACTAAAAAAAAGTGTTAGAAGAGTTGGAAGTTGTTAGGAATGAATGCTAAATGTTTGGTAGCCATTCTGTAGCAGTTGTTGCATTCATAACTATGATTGTCATTGATGTCAACACAGTGATTTATCGGAGACTTGCAGAGAAGCAGACAGAATTTGGATTAGCGCACATGGGTTATTGCAGTTGGAGCTATGCGATGTTGAAGATATACTCTTTAATATGTTATATGTCTATGGTTAAGAGCGTAGATAGTAATTCATTTATTCATGGAAGTTATGAGCACTTTTGTGGAAGCAGTATTCAGGCAATGTTCCTGAGTAGCGGTTTGTGGAAATTGGATGATATCTCCTAATTAGGATGGAATCTTATTTTGCACAGTTAAAGAGAAGTTGAAGACACATTGATAGTGACATGGATGATAGTGCAAACTTCGAGGTCACACGAGTGAAGATTTATTGTATTTGGAAGCCGACAGTTTTGTGTAATTTTGATGTAGCATGTGGAGACTTTTATGTTGTAATTGTATGCCGACTCATTTGTAATTATTTGAGTGTGGTATAAAGGAAGGAATGTATTTCCTTGTTGTAGTAGTGATTGTGTGTGATGTTGTATGCATGAAGTGAAGAAAAGAGCTGAGTACAAAAGAAAATTTGTGAAGGAAGACATGCGAGGTACAGAGATCTGAAATTGAGATCTGGTGTAACAGTGAGTGCGGTGTGGCATAGTCAAAGAAGAGATAACATATTATCTGTTGAGTAATACAAAGATTATTTGGACAGTGTATTCAGTGATCTTACCCTGAAGCTGTTTGGGCAGTGGGTCCTTCTGTCTTCCATAACTCTTAACAGGGTTAGAATCTTTTAACAGGGATTCAAAATCTCCTAACAGGGATTCATATGTACTGAATGTATTTCATAAGACTCCTAACAGAGTCCATCCTTTCACAAAGAATATTCATATTAGTGCATCTTTTGTGGGCATCATTCCCACCGGGGTTTACTCTTTGATCAAGAGGTTCCCTAGTCAACATATCTTGTGTCCTTATGTTATTGTGTATGCATATCTTTCTATGGTTAGTAATTATATTGCTTACATGGTTTAATGCTGTTGAAGATGATAAAAGTTATAATTATCTGATAATTGATTCACCCCCCCCCCCCCCCCCTCTCAGTTATCTTGGTGGACTTTACTTTCTAACAGAAGTAAATATGACGAAACATGAATTGGAACAAATAAAACACAAAATAGTGTTGTTGAAACACAAAGTGGAACTATCAAACTATGATTTGTGAAGTCAAAATAACTAGAAATAACATAAATTGATTAGTAAGGGGGATGTAGGCCCCGTCAAGTGTTCTAGTGATGTGTACATGAAAATTGAAGTGTGGATATGAGTTTATGAAACTAAACTATTTACTCATAATCATATGCTACACTCAAGATAAAGAAAAGGATTAGCAAATAGAAACAAAAACAAACAAAATTCTCACCAACTACCCTGGTTGCACCAAGCCATGACAATCATGCTCAAGAATGGTGGATGATGAGGTATTTGAATGTCTTCACTAATAGCATAAAGTTGTATTTCAAGGTGAGATTAAAGTGGCTTGGGTTAAGATCAATTTTTAAAAATTTGGCCTAGTGATTAGATGACTAATATCAAAAGTAGATATCAAGAACTCAATTTGGTTGAGATAATTGGAGGGATGAGAAGATACATATTCTCATTTGGTTGGTGGACGGAGAGGGGTCCAAGATCAAAGGAAAATATATGAGGGATGTTTCATTTGGTTGGTGGACAGAGAGGGGTCCGAGATCAAACGAAAATATATGAGGTATGTTTCTCTTGAGAGGAGTGGAGGGCTAGGATCAAAAGGATACTTTGAAGTATGGTAGAAGGATGGGTCAATCCTTTGACTTGTTACATGGTACCAAGACCATGACACATGTTCTAAGGGGCCATGCCTTATGAAGGGATACTTATATACACATTCAAATGTGTATGATTTGATGGTTTTGACTAAGGCTAAGAATGTGCAAGAGAAGGGTTAATGAGTTAATTTTAACTTGCTATTGAAAGTGGTGGAAAAGTGAAATTAAGTAAATTCATTTTACTTATTTATTTAGTCCTTGAAAACAGAATAAGAGATTTAAGTAAATAAACATTTACCTAAAGTGAACATTGAAAGAACACTTATATAATTTTAAGCTAGAAATGTAATTTGAATAATGATGAATAATTTAATAAATAGTTTATCCAACTACTCTTCAAAATTTGTCTTTGGTAAAATAGAGTCATTTTATTCATTGGTTTGAAAAGACAATTTGTTAACTAACAAAAGGGATACTTTGGAGTATGAGAGAAGGATGAGTTAATCCTTCGACCCATGTGACATGGTACCAAGTGCATGACATATGTACTAGGGGGCTATGCCTTGTGTAGAAATACAACAAAAGGGATACTTTAGAGTATGGGAGAAGGATGAGTAAATCTTTCAACCCATGTGACATGGTACCAAGTGCATTATACATGTGTAGTAAGGGACCATGCCTTGCGAACAAAGACAATACTACAAAAATGTGCATGATTTGATGGGTTTGACTAAGACTAAGAATGTACAAGAGAAGAGTTAGTGAATTAATTAATTTCAACATGCTAATCGAAAGGAGTGGAAGAGAAAAAATAAATAAATTTATTTTACTTATTTATTTAATTTTTGAAAAATAAAATGAGACTTAAGTAGATAAATATATACCTAAAATAAACATTAAAAAAATAATGATTATATAATTTTAAACTAGAACCATAATTTGACGAAATAATAATTTTACTAATTAAAAAAATACAAATATTTATATAAATTCAATCTTACACACCAAATTTAATTTGCATTTATAAAAATTAAGTTCACAACAAAATAATAATTAAATTATAAACTCTCAATGATCCATCTAAACAAGCCTTACAAATTTAATAATTTAACAAGTCAATTCCAAACCTCTTCAAACTTTACTTTCCTCTCTTATCTTAAAAAATTAAACTAAATATTATATCCAAATATATTTAAAGTTATTTCCCCATTCAAACTCCTAATTATTTAATCATTTGTCCTAAGTAAGAACATGTTTCCATCACACTTACGATCTTTGAAGATTTGCATGATTTTGGATAGTGGGCAGTCCATGACTCGCCCTTTTCAAAGAGAATATTTTGAAAACCCAACAAGTCAAGCTAATAACATTGGGTATTATTTGGACTATTTGACGTATAACTTTCTTTGTAGACTTTTCTTATCATTTTAAAATATAAAAGGAAAATGTACTGCATTTCGATCTTTGGATCTTTCGAAAAGAATGAAGGAATGATTTAAACAGCAAACGATTATGTCATACTCCAATTCTTCTAAATCTTAGCACGTAAAGCAAGATGAGAAAGAACAAAACAGGGCACATGTTTTTGGACAGAAACCACTGTCAAATCAATAGAGTAAGATTAAGATTGATGCTTTCCTGCCTTGGTTTCCAGTAAATCATACTATGTGACATCTCATCTGACCAATACGACATTCCATTACTAATAATATGACACTGCACCCCACTCTCTGTATTTTCATGGAGGCATAATTGTTCAAACAATCCAGAAAAAGTATATGAAGAATGTGCACCAGGGTTCACAAACATGTGGAGGTACAATATAGTAATATAACCATGATCCTCTTTTTGTCATGATCCCTGTGATCAAATGGACCATGTGTACAGACAGAATGGCTTGAAGATCATGAAAAACATGGTAGGCAGTCTATGGAATTGTTCCTATAAACTGCCATGGAGTTATAATCCTGCAATAATGGCGTCTATGGAGTTTTATGGGTTGAGTAGCTTTAACATCATGGAAAACATGGTAGGCATCTTTGGAATCGTCTCTTTAAACCACGAAGGAGTATTAAAGCTGCAATAACAGCGTCTATGGAATGTTATGTGTTGAGTAAACACATTATTTTACCAGAGTGAAACCAAATTACAACAGTGGGGAGATTTTCATTACAATATATAGGTTGAGATGACCATGGCGAAAACCCTGCTTAACAGTAATTCATGTTTTCAGAATATCTTAGAAACCCTATTAACAAAACATCACAGACTCTCCTATTTCAAAACTACAGTTTGGTGAAACTGGTACTAACCCAACTGGACTCAAGGCTAAAAATCATAGACAATTTGCTCAAATTTGTCCAGCTGATCATTTGGTAGAGCAATGTAGAGGTTGAGACCACCATCTTGTTTTCCATTAGAGAGTAGCAGGGGAAACTCCACCATAGCATTCACAATGGGTCCTGCATAGATAGGCTTTCCGAACCCGAAATCAACAAGAAAAAATGGAATTTTCCACCATGCAGATAAAAATATGCCACCTGGGAGTGCTGGAATTGATTTGTAAGTCTCAGAGAAATCCATGGATGACCGAACATAATCATTTGTGACTCTGGATACGCCTTCCTGGACTTTTTCCACACAGAAGGATAGCGGCTTCTCTTTCACTGCACCTGCTGGTTCAATGCAATATGCACAGAAAACAGCATTGCCTGAAGAAAAATCCAACAGACAATTAAACCAAATATGAAATGTTAATCACAGTCGCAGCTAATTCAACTCAAGGGTTCCATAATTGGAACAAATCTATGGAGTACTATAATTTAGGCCAATATATGAATTCAATTTAAGGATTCATAATTGGAACAAATCTTATGGTTCATTAATCAGCTTGGTGGTTTTACATTGATGAATGACAAAAACTGCAAATCTTAGATCTAAATTCCAAGTCATCTGGGTATTTGATAGTAGTCTTCTGCATTTAAAGATATAAACTTGGCACTAACAATTAACGGCTCGTTAATTGGTTGGCCAATACTTAAAATTGGGGATAAATGGTAAAATTGGAAATCATATTCTTATATCACACCTGCAATTTATCCTGTCAATTTAAGATTACAGAAATGGGTAAACCAGGGCCCAAAATTCACACTTGTCTGCAAAGTTGAAATCCTGAGCCGAGGCATGTAAATGACTGAAGGATAAAGCATGGCCCAAAACATCATAAAGAATCAAGGGAAAGGGAAAGGCTCAAGAAGGATGGCTTGTTTGAAACCTAAAACAGGGTATCAATAACAATTCCGTAGACCGGATTTCCAATGGAACATGGTATGAAAATATTACAAATTACATGTCGATCTAAATATATGACAATGGCTTTACACCTTAAAATCCTTTTCATGTTGTGGAGTCTGCACTGACACTTCCTTTTATACCGAAGCTTGCCTTTTTCGATAGCAAAACCACATCCTAAACCTGCAGAGAGTAAGGGTTCATAATATTTGTTTCAAACGGTAGAACATGGCGCAGTGCCAAGCTCATCCCAAATGTCCTTGGTCATGATTGAAAGTTTTGGGATGAAGAATCCATTGGTCACCTTGGTAAAGCAGGATGCTTAATTGAAAAAAGAACAGATGATGGATTTTAATTGCTCAAAATTGCAATTGTAGGTGACTATTAGAAGTTATCAGTTTACTCGACTGAATAATTCCAACTTCGCAAATGTTTATAAAATATATTGATTTCTACTTGCTTTAAATTATCCTCGAATTCAATTCACTCCAAGACGTATTAAAAAATGTTATTATTAGAGAACCTGTGATCTGCAATGTATATGGTCCACACATACCTGCAAATCCCTTTGGCAATGGAGGATCCATTTTTGAACGAATGTCCACGGCAAAAAACATCTTAGAAGGTTGATCAGAAGGCAAATCAATAGCCTTAGTTCGAGCCTGCCAAACTAGAGCTGCAATGACATCAAATGACGAACACTTGTTTAGATTACTATCATCCATGGCCTTCTTCTTCAGTCTCTCGGTCATGTCTTTGGTGAAAGGGAACACTCTGTAGCTGTAACCAGGTGGAAGAGAAACACTGGAAACGTCTGAGTTTGCTACATCTGCAGTTGTGAAAGAATTCCTCATCTCTTCTGGGATGTCACTCAATTTCAAGCCCTCCAAATGCTCATATTTGATCTCTGGAATATCCCTGGCTTTCAGACATGTCCTGTCAGGAACTGGGTAAGTGATCAATCCCTGACCCCGTGCTACAGAGGAGAAGTTCATCATGAATTCCATTGCGCCAAACCCATCAAATAGTGAATGGTTCATAGACATTCCCAGCACTATGCTACCACATTTGAATTTAGTTACCTGTTACCCAGCCAAACAGAATTAAACATTTGAAATATTTAACCCAGAATGACATAATCAAACAATTGTTCCTATTTTGTTCATGAGTAAACAGAACCACTTAAAATACTTTTAGTTGATTTGTAAGAGGCTGCCAATTATAATTGTCATCAGCCCAATTAACACCACTGGTTACAAGTAATTGATGTGGAGAGACTGTGCTAGGACTTTACAGCAAGATTTTGCTTGTGTTGATAGCTTTGAAGTATATAACGATCTTAAATTATTAAAACTCAGGCTAGGGGTCACCATGAATATCCCTTGAACTATACTATGGAAAATCAGTCTGATTAACTGTGTCCCACAAAATAGAAACAGGACAAATACTCAATGCATCTGAATATAATCAGACAAAACAGTTTCAATGCAAACAAAAACCCCTTAAACCCTCATAATGGCAAATGAATATAATCAGACAAAACCGTTTCAATGCAAACAAAAACCCCTTAAAACCCTCATAGTTAATGGCAACTCATTGTCACAAACGCTAGCCCAACCAGGAGGACTTTGCTTTGTTTCGGAAGCCCTGAAAAAGTACTTGAGGCTATTACATTATCTAAACTAAAACTTGACACTATAAATTAAAACTGAAAAGAAAGATGGACATCACTGAAATAAGTACAATACATGTTCGATGGCAATATCCCTGAAGATTACAAGCCAAATTTCTAGAGAGTTTTAAGATTTTTATCAGTGGATGGGTAACTCAGTGATAGATTAACTCGTAAGGCCAGGCCCCAGAGTAGATCTTAGATCTGTACAGGAGGCTACCAAAAAAAAATCATAGTATCAGTCTTCTGGTTTTCGGCCTAAAATCTGAAAGTGCTGTCATAAGATGTGCAATTAGCTAAGAGGGAATGCAGCTCACAAGCTATGAGCATATTCTGGGATAAAATCTTTTTGTGTAAAAATTTCCATCAATTGCACGAATGACAAATGGCCTGAAAGAATAAAGTTACATTACAGATGAAAAGGTTTAGGCAAAGAAAACGCACCACTGTAATGCCCATTATCTGGTTTATGGAAATATAAGCTTCCCAAATTCAGCACCATATTCCAAAACTTAAATTACATAGAATTGAGCAATCTATTTAACATAAATTCCTGTCACTAAGGTCTTACTTAAATGGATTCAAATTAGAAACCCAATCCAACTTCCTATTTAGTGCACATATATAACACAATTACCTGCATCATGAGCAGAGGGGTGTCCCCAAATTTTCTGGCATTGTTGGCTTGAAGAACCAGGCTCCTAAAAGCAGGATTTGGGTATGTAACATCCCCCAGGTTAGACAGAGTCAGGTCACATGATGCAGCTGCAAACAGGGCCCCTGCTCTGTTACAATCAATCTCCAACCTCCCCTTCTCTGCATTAAGCCTCAGTCTTCCTGCCATGAAATAGTAGGGCACCAACACCTTCCCAAGGGCATCTTTGAGCTTATCCACAATATCCACACCCTCCTCACCTCCTCCATTTGGTGGGTAAAAATACACAGTGTCTACAACATATGCAACTGTCTGATCAATATTTGACAGAAAGAGGGCACACTCCTCAGTGGGTTCGGCAGGCACAACCATCTCAGGCTCCTCCACCTTCACATCCAAGTGGGTTAGTAGGGGGTGCATCTCAGCTGTCTTATGCAGAGAACCCATCTTTATGTGAATCAAAAAAACTTGTTACAGGGATGTTTCTGCAATTTATGATGCACAGTTCTGGTTTGGAAGTTCAGAGCGAAGTGGGTATTGAGATTTTTGAAGTGGGTATTTGGATTCAGCATGTGGTAATGAGCTTATAAGCCTCGGACTTCTGAGTGCAAGCTGGTGGCCATTTTCGGCCTCGTGGAGCACGTCAGCTGGCACGTTTCAGTGAGCAGAAGAGATGAACGTAGTCAATGTGGGACAGTCTGGGCACTCTCGAAGCTACCTCAAATCTGTTTGCGTGATGCCCCCACTTGGTGGTATCTTTGGTTCGCTTTCATCTTTATTTTATTATTTATAATAATTCTTCAACACAATAATTGCCTCTTCGTCTGTTCATTAAACAACAGAATGTAGCATTTATTAACTTATATTAAGAAACAGTTATTAAATGAAGAGTGAGGTTATTTGTAATACAATTGAAAACAGAATCACATCACCATCTTCACTTTGAGGTAAAAGGATATTCAGAAATTCGGGAAGAAAGAGTTTGTATATTTTATTAGAGAGAAATGGATGATACTTCAGTATGGATTGTATAGATTGGAGATACTTATTTAGTAAAAAAAAAAAGTTTGAAAGTTAACAAAATTTACTAGGTATTAAAAAAGTAGCTATTAATTAAATAACTAGCTTTCTATTCTAATCAAATTCATGATAGAAATTTAATATCTAAATGAGTATGAAGATAATTAAACATGTTTTTTCAATCTCATTCATTTATTCATGTATATAATCTAATTTAATTAATTTTAAAATTATAAAATAATATAACTTTACAAATTCTAGAATTATACAAAAAAAAATAAAAAAATGTATGTATGTATGTATGTATAGAGAGAGTGTAATGAAAATATGATTTATAAAAAATATTAATTATATATGAAAGGTATATATTTTAAAATTTTGAAAACATAATTTTAAAATTATCTAGCTCTTATTGTTTATATGAGTTATATTATTTTTTATGTAAATTTGTTTAATGTGACAGTATTTGTTTTATGAGTATTTACTTTATTCAAATAAGAGACACATTTATAGATTTAGTGAAAGTGATAAATGTCATTCAAGGACACAAATTAATTTTGAAGTGACCTATGTTATTTTATTAAAGTTGATGTTCTTTTTTATGTCAGTTTACTTTATCACCTTACAATCATAAGCCATAAGATTGTTGCTTAACATTTTAAATTTTATATGCTCCTTGATTAAATTAGTGAAAAAAATTGAATGCAACTATGCATAATAATAGAGCTTCAAATCATGTTGAACTATACAGTGATTCATTTATGTATTTGTTACAAAGAGGTAAGAAATATTTGTCATTTAAGATATCTATGCTAGTAAATGTTTGTTATATAATATATGTATATGTACATTTAAATATCTGTTGAGTCTATCACTGATTAAGATTTGTTAAATATAAAGTTCTGAAATCAAAAGAAGTGAAACCTGAGTTCTATTATAGATAATTTTGATAAAATAGATAGTCTCTTTCAACCTAAAACTTATATTTACATATTAAATAACTAAATAACAAGATTATATCATGTCTGAACACTCCTTATAAAAAATTGAAAAAACAGTTAATGACCAAACCATCATGAAATTCTCAGTAAAATTCCGAACCTAATTGACCTCATTCATTTTAAATTAAGAAAATCAGGTTCCACAACTGCTTATTTCCTAATTCATTTTAAATCCAAAATATCAGGTTCCATGACTGTGTATATGTCCTCATTCATTTTTGAATTGAATAAGGTTACCAATGATGGCTCAGTTGTGATTGCTGTAACATTGTTCTGTCAATTATCAGTCCTTGTTGACCAACAGAGAGACCTTTGATTCTTCCATAAACAGTTTCACATTACCAAGCCATTCAAATCAATTGGAATTATAATCAAGCTCCCACATTTCACGTTTCCATCTCTAATTAGAAATTTGTTTGGTGGGAATAAAATTCATTATGTCCTTAACCCCACATACCAAAAAAGATCTGATACATATACTAAGAATGCTCTCTCTAAAGATACCAATCATACCTGTCCAATGGCTCTGTCATGACTTTGCCTGAGATTTCCCAATAACATCGTTTTGACAGGTGAAATATAACAACATTGCGTGCAAAAGTGAAAGATTGTAATTGAAAAGAAAATGTAATTTTTTTTAATATTGAATTAGGCTAAGCTAAGAAATACAGAGAGTCCTAGATCCAGCTCACAGACATTACTGCATCATTATTATTGAAATGTTCTTATTTTACAGTAAGGTCTAAATATAGCACTATGGTTGGTGTCTCTTTGGCTTTATTGGGTGAATGTATTAGTCAACAAAACAATTAATTACAATACATATATAAAGTATATGTCCTTGATCAAGGAAAGAGAACATAATCAAGCTCTAGAACTAATCTAATAGCATACGTCTATTTCTAATATGAGTTGCAACTTGTGAAAAATCTTTGAAAAATCTTATAGAATCATAGCTATATACCCTTGACAATAGTATAATGTTGCAACCATGAACACCAAGATATCAATTAAGAAGAGAATCTAATAAGAAAAACTCTCCAAGTATCAATGTACCCCTACCACATATCTTGAGTACACAATATATAGCCAAGCCGTGGCCAATTCAAGGCAAGAAATCTTGAATATATCCACTTTCTAGAAAATGCTCTCATATAATGAGAGAAAATCCTTCTTGATTTTAAATTCACACTTAACTTCATATATTTTCATGCTCTTTCCAAAGTCTCTTTCACACCATACAAATTCCTTTGTTACATTCAACAAAATCAATGATTTAGGTGTTACTTACAACTACTAAAATATAAAGTGGGACATTCTTTTTGATGTGGTCACATAGCTAATTTATAAATTAAATAAAAAATATGAATATAAAATTTTTTAATTGTATGTCACATAATTCCAACATTCTCTTAATTGATGTAAACTTTGCAAAATAAAAACAAAAATCAATAGTGATGACTTAACTACTAAGGACTAAGAAGTCCATAGTCAAGCTACATCAACTAAATTGCACTATGCTCATGGGGTCCTAGAACAATCGAAATTTTTTAAATAACTCATGATATTTCAATTTCTCAAACAATCATAAAAATCTAATGTAGTGACAACATCTATATTGTAAGCACCTAAATAATACCGGAGTTCAAATCTTCTATAAAACAAGAAAAAAAAAAAGAAAAAACAAAACAAAAAACTTTCTTATTAAACATCATAAGATATTTCTAGAATAACCAATTTTTTTTAACTAAACTTCATGACATTTCAATTTCTCAAATAATCATAATTTTTTTATTATTAAACATCATAATTCATTCTAAAAATTAATTTTTTTATTTTGCTAAAATATAATCATTTACCAGTTTTATACTCAACGACAGGAAATAATAGAATCGATAACTTTCAATTAAAAATAATATACCTTAATAAAATAATTGATGGAATTGTAAACCTTACTAAATAATAATAAAAATAAGTCACAAGTTTGAACCCTGTACCTTTCAACTGTACACTGCAGATTGTCGTGTCCATTGAAACCCAACAGGCAATGATTAAAATATTAGTACACGTACACAAAGCAGCAGTTTATTGAGGGTGGTAGAAATTTTCCCCATAATGTGAAGTTTAAAAAGTTTAAGCATGAAATTTGTGTGGCTAAACATGGAGAAAACGCAGAGATTTGTAGTTTAAAACATCCTTACAACGTGACTACCTGAAATGATACTTCTGCCCACCATTATAATTGCAACTCACAAATAAACAGTACATACCGAGATGTACAATCAACTTCCATAATTTGCAATACCACCAACATCACTGTTCCCTTTTTAAGTGTTGCCAAAAAAATATTGGACTTTAATGTAAATTGGTTCTCAAAATCTTGAAGAATTAGATGATGAATCGGGGAAGGTATATTTCGGCCATTTTAAGTGTATATAGGTACCTAACTAGTGTTTTGATTTTTCTTTAGTTTTGTCATTTGTTTTTAGTTTTAATGTATAATTTAAGCATTTATAGCTATTATTTCAACTTTTGGGTGGTTTTTAGTCGATGTTTAATAAATATTTTCTATTATCTTTTAAGCAGTTCTTTTTTACTAGTACAAAATTTGTACAATTGATTCAATTATGCACCAATGTGCTATTAGTACTAATAAAATTGTACCATAAGTCTAATTACTTTTTTTTCCTTGGGTCTAATAAATTGTACTATTAGTCTAATTACTTGTTTTTCTTGGATACACTTTGAGCAACTATTAACCCACTAGATAATTTTTTAGTAGGATTTTAATCAATGAAATCTATGAACATTGGTAATTAAGCTGACTCACTAGATAATTTTTTAGTAGAATTTTAATCAATGAAATCTATGAACAATTGTAATTAAGCCCCTTCTCCTATTTGAACATACACCACTCCAAATTGTAAAGTTTCTCATGTATATATATAGAAAATTGGAAGATCATTAAAATATATTATAGAAGGCTTTATATAATTTAAAGATTGTTTTTTATATGATTTGAAAGTATGGACATATATTGATACCTTTTGGACTAAGAATTGATGACTAAGGAGGGAGTCATCTATCTTGTCATCTTTCAGTTGAAAGTTGTGCTAGGTTAATATGGAATCTTTATGCCTTCAATCATATTAGATTCATTAATTCTTTGTTGATATCCACATTCTATAATAACAAGAGAAAACGTGGTCTCATGTGTACATACAAATAGATAAAAAAGACTATATAGATTTTTAAAATTAAAATTATAAATATATTTATTCATCATTTTTTACATTAAAAAATTAAATAAAAAACAAAGTAAGTACTATAGTAAAATAACATAATTATTTAATTAAAATTTATCTATAATATTTTATTTTATATATTTTTTACTAATATGATTTTTATAACAATAGATTTATTAAGTATTATTTGGTGAAATATACAATTCAATTGTACTTCATCAATTTAAATACAACTTTTTGACAAATTAATTTTTTTCTAGATTTTTTTAAAATTATTTTTTACACTGAATCAAAAGATAAAGAATTTTAGTAAACAATATATTTAAAGACTCATTTAATAAATTGTTTATTAAGATGTATAATTCTATTTGTGATATCTACTTAGTCATGCTATTTCCAAAAATATAAAATACACATTTCTTCATTCTCATATCAGTGTTAATGTAAATTTTAATTAATGGCGGACTATAGCTCAGACAACAATTTTCTGTTCAATTGGCCGTCTTTGCCGACAGATTGCAATGAGGACGGGAGAAGAATATTTTCTCTGTCTTCGTTTAAGGAAAATGCAGAGGATGGCAGCAGTCTTCTGTCTTGTGAGCAAGGATTGCAAGCAGCAGCTGCGAATTCTTCTTCACCCTCTAAAACTAAAACAGGCGAGCCTCTCAAAAGGAGAGGAAGGCCTCGCAAATTAAGGAAAATTTAGGGTTTTTAAATTATTGTTGCAGCACTTTCTCTTTCTCTATCTATTGGATATGTATATGATGATTATGACTTTTAATTTTTTTATTAGATTATTATTTTTTATATAAATTTAATTGTATTGAGTTAAAATTAGATAAAAGGTAGAGTTTTATAAAATAAATTAGAATAAGTTTTTGTTGGATGAATAAGTATTTGTGGAAAGATTCATGATGCAAATCTAGTATAACTTTCTTAATTACAAGTTGTTTCTTGAATACTATTGGTTTTGATAAGTTAGGAGATATTTTGGAGATATTTTCCATAGGAAGTTAAATTGTGATATTGTTTTTGAGTCAAACTCATTGAGCATCACCTAGATGCAATGAGTGCTAAGTGTTCCATTCATTCTCATGAGAGATAGGTTTGTGTGAGTCACTACTCATGAAACATGGGTCAATGAGTTTGAATAAAAAACTACATAGTTGAGTGTGAGCATCTCTAATATATTTATCTATACAATTTTCCCACTTATTACTCCCCCTTTGACATCAATGGAATAGGTATACTCAAAAAATGTAGTTATATACAATTCAAAAATGTAGAGATGCTCACCAAAAATTCATACCATATGAAGTATATCTTGGAAAGAGGTTTCCAAGATCTTTACATCTACTATTGTCTTCTCTAGGTTTTGACCAACATGTATAAGTCCATTCAAAGAAAAGGATGAGATCTCAACATTCTTTATTACTTTAGGAAGAGCTCCATCAAGGGACTTCTTTGTTGTCTCCATGTCCTCAAGATGCTTCTCTAGAATAGACAGTTTAGGACTAAGTATAAAACCTGAACATAGAAAATCTCTAACACACTAACTTCCATATCCATCTCTGTAACAAATTGTGAGGAGGACCCACAATTCTTTTCCAAGTCATCCAATGTCTTTTCATCATTGTGGATTATATCCACCACATTCATTATATAATTAGAAGGGTTTATGCAATATATGCATATCTTCTTTCCATGCTTGATGCAAGACCTAATACCAGAAATAGTGGTGTCCAATATGGTGACATCCCACTTTAATGACTGACATAACTCATATAGCTTCTTCACCATGTATTATATCTCAACTTTCATAGTTGCAACTTTCTCCAACGAAGTAAAGTGAGCATCAAAGTTGTCAAGGAATTTGTTTAGATTATCCACTATATCATTTCCCTAAAAGGTAAAAGGTATGCGTAAGATATTGTTGATTCTATCTACTACCCTATCCATTACCTTTGTCTTTTTCTCTTTCCTCTATTTTGATCTCTCCTTAGCCTTGGCAAAGGCTATGAATGGAAACTTCATCAATTTATCCTCATCCATGCCATCAACATTAGTATTCAGAGGTTTACTATCACTTTCCAATAATAGAGTTGAAGAGACATGAATAAATACATTCATTTCTTGCACAACTTCAACTTCCTTCTTTACCTCATCCATACTTTCTTCAAGAGTTCTTCCTTATTGTCTTGATCTTCTTCCTTAATAGCTTCTCTCATTTCTCCCCCAGTCAATGTGCCAAGATCAATATTGACATGTACTCTATTTATTGCTCCCATCTACCTCAATAACAATGTCAATATTCCCTTGAAAAGGGTCACCAATATCCTACGAGGTGTCCAAAGACACAAGCACACCTACTACAAATAAGTCTGGTTGTTTAACTGTACTATATAACTGATTATTATCACCTTCATCCTTAGGTGTGTCAATGTGTACTTGTGCAGATTTAGAGGACTCTCCTTTTAGAATGCTTTTGGGCTTAGGAGGTGAAGGATTTTTTGGTTCAACTTCCATCAATACCTTATCAATAGCCTTGTTATTTTCCTCTATTACTTCATCATACCTTTTCCCCATGATCTTTATCAATCTAGTTTTTATTTTCAGCAAGGGCCCATTTGGTAGCAGGAATTAGGAAATGTTGCATTTGATCAAATGCTGGAAATGGTCAAATTATGGATTTGATAATCCAGTTGTTCATTTTTGGATTATAGTTTGGATTGTTTGGTTGACCCGGAATATGAGCGAGAAGATGTATTTCCTCTATTTGGTTCCACTTTTTGAAACTGGAATTGGAATTTGAGTATGATTTTTATTTAATTTTTTGAATTGTTTTAATACAATAATTTATTTTTTTATTTTATTTTATTTAATAGAAAAATCATAAATATTTATTTTTTTATTTTATTTTATTTTATATAGAAGATCATAAATATTTTTCAATTTTTTTTAATAAGGTTAATATTTAATTTTGTTTAATTTTATATTCAAAATCATAACAAAGTCATAAACAACAAAAAAGTTCACGAGTTTATCAAAATATGTCCAACGTATCTACTTGAAATTATAAAAAACTTCATGTATCTACAATAGCCCTTTGTTAACCACATTTACACATATGGTCCCAACAAAGTAGTGCGCAAACTACACAAAGAAGGCATTGCAGAAACATGATTTCTGCTTTTGCCATTGAAGCAATCTTGGCGGCACTATCTGCCTCTCGAGCCTTGCACAAGTTGTAGTCATTTCCTACATCAGGTACAGATGTAGATGGGGTAGACGTAAATGTGGTTTCATCAACCCACTAAAAATATTGACATCCACTATTTCCCTACAATACCAAATCTACATCAGTTCTTTCTAAAATGATTAGTTGTCACATTATTTATAAACATAAAATATAATTACATATCCAGACCTTTTTCCTATTTGGGCAACACCAAAATTGACTCCCAGGATTACTTGTTGTGCGTGATGTCCTCATGCATGGCCCAACACCGCATTGATCAGGTACAGATGTAGATGGGGTAGACGTAAATGTGGTTTCATCAACCCACTGAAAATATTGACATCCACTATTTCCCTGCAATACCAAATCTACATCAGTTCTTTCTAAAATGATTAGTTGTCACATTATTTATAAACATAAAATATAATTACATATCCAGACCTTTTTCCTATTTGGGCAACACCAAAATTGACTCCCAGGATTACTTGTTGTGCGTGATGTCCTCATGCATGGCCCAACACCGCATTGACACATAGGCACATTCACCGAAGTAATCGACGCTATAACGACAAATATTGCATTGACATTATTTTGTTCATTCATACTAATTATAATTACAATAAAAAGCAACATACTAATGTAGACTTCCACATTTTTTGGCTAAGTCGAAGTCTTTGGTTTAAATCACTAGACACTCAAAACAAAATGACAAACCAAAGACAACGATGCAATAAAAATCAATTACTAATGAACTAATTATAATTGCAATAAAAAGAAACATACTAATGTTCAACATGAGAATGTTTAATGAGTCTGCTACTTTTATTTTCATTTTTACAATTCCTCTCATAACTTCTTCTCTACTTAAAACAATTGGGAGTTCCCAGGAAAGACGAAATGGTGTAGGCCTATACCCTTTTCGCGTCTAGGAGGATAGTGGTTTTGTGATCCATGACTTTGATTTCTCTCGAATCAAGTACTGCCTGCATGATCATCTGCAACTACTATGCTTCTTGGTCATGGCCACTTCCTGCACAACTAATTTCTTATCTGCTATCTTCATTGCCCTGCATGCTTTGTCCTTGTTATATGTTGACTAGACTTGAATTAAGGGACATCGAAGTCGTTGATCTCTCACCGCTATATTTCTAGGCCTAAAAAAGGCATAGTACAATACAATCATCTTACCCGAGTACTACAAATAGTTTGAATTTGTGAAGAAGTAATGAGAGTTCATTCAAATACACTTCATAAAATTTTAGAAACTCCACATAATCAAATCTACTCTAACAATTCATGGTTGATTAAAGAGACTTTCTATTTGAAACTAAAAGGATCTAATAACACATCTACACTCATACATAGAAGATGGGGAAAAACAAAATCCAACAATGAAATGGTGGTGTGAAGACACACCGTGCAAAGTTCCTGTAATAAATGTAATACACCAAGGAGTAACATCAGAAATATGTGTAGTCATAAGAAATATAGATTGTAAGTTGAAATCATGAACAACATATGAGCAGTGAAGAAGTAATGAGAGTTCATTCAAATACACTTCATAACATTTTAGAAACTCCACATAATCAAATCTACTCTAACAATCCATGGTTGATTAAAGAGACTTTCTATTTCAAACTGAAGGGATCTAATAACACATCTATACTCGTACATAGAAGATGGGGAAGAACAAAATCCAACAATGAAATGGTGGTGTGAAGACACACCATACAAAGTTCTCGTAATAAATGTAATACACCAAGGAGTAACATCAGAAATATGTGTAGTCATCAGAAATATTGATTGTAAGTTGAAATCATGAACAACATATGAGCGGTGAAGAAGTAATGAGAGTTCATTCAAATACACTTCATAACATTTTAGAAACTCCACATAATCAAATCTACTCTAACAATCCATGGTTGATTAAAGAGACTTTCTATTTGAAACTGAAAGGACCTAATAACACATCTATACGCATACATAGAAGGTGGGGAAGAACAAAATCCAACAACAAAATGGTGGTGTGAAGACACACTATGCAAAGTTCCCATAATAAATGTAATACACCAAGGAGTAACATCAGAAATATGTGTAGTCATCAGAAATATAGATTGTAAGTTGAAATCATAAACAACATATGTGTACTCGAAGAGCTATCAATATGTATATAAGATGGTAACCAAAAAAGTAGGTGTTGGAGCAATGTACAAAATTTGTATAAGCTGGAGTACTATTTTCAAAAACTACTCCAACTTGTAGTTTTTGTTGAATTGCTACAACAACAAACCATGTATTCTAATCTCACCAGAAACACACCATGATAACAAACAAACATAGATCCTTATAACAAGTACAAACTTGATATTGACTATAATTTTAATGTCAATTTGGCACCTTCATTAATCCAGTAACAACATAGTACCCTCCAAATGGATTAGTCCTTTATTATCGATGAGCTCATAAACTAAGCCCAATGCATATATAGTCTTCTTAGGCATAATTGACAAGCCAGACTTTAAATTACAATTATGAGTTAAGTTGTCTCTATATACTAGTTTAAGTAGAAGGGCTTGGGCACATTCACTCAAGATTTCTTCAACTGAACAACTATTTTGAATGTGCTCAAAAACTACATAGCTTGAGTAGCATGCAGCATCCAAATGGATTAGTCATTTATTATCGATGAGCTCATAAACTAAGCCCAATGCATATATAGTCTTCTTAGGCATAATTGACAAGCCAGACTTTAAATTACAATTATGAGTTAAGTTGTCTCTATATACTAGTTTAAGTAGAAGGGCTTGGGCACATTCACTCAAGATTTCTTCAACTGATCAACTATTTTGAATGTGCTCAAAAACTACATAGCTTGAGTAGCATGCAGCATCCACTAAACTCATTTCAACTATAGGATACATTGCTTATCATGCAAGAATTTTTGGCTGCTTACAAACCTCAGGAATTTCAAATTTGGTTGCAATAAGCATATTCTGCATGAGAGGAGCAACCATTAGAACATTGTATTGAGGGATCATTAATGCCTTTTCTCTATTAAAAGTCACCCAATCACCTTTGACTTGTTCCTCCACTACTCTCTTCTTAAGATCTAGTGAAGTGGTCTAATTGGACCTATGGTCTTCTAGAGGTTGAGGCAAGTTCAATAGGGCATACACTTTATCATTGTCCCAAGTCTAAAGCTTGAATTGGGGAAGACAAACTTGCTCCCCTGGACACTTTTTACATTTGAACAATTGACATATTGACTGTAGCTTAGATCAACATTAGTATTAAAAGGTGTGTTTGAGGTATATTTGTTCTCTTAGATTTGCTTAATAATAGTACTAACAAACAGTCTGGAATCCTGGATACAGCATCCTTCTAGTACACATAAAATATTTTTTTGAGGAGATTATTTCTGGTAAATTCACCTGATTGCAATACTCACGCGCACAGTGAATGCCCCATGAAGCTTAGATCACAATTAGGCATAGCACTTGTGTCAAAGTGGCTTCTATAATGGCATATTTTCTTAATTACAACACTATCTAATGTTCTGAATACCTAATTAAAGCGTAGATTCCATTTTGTTTTTGAAGCTGAATCTCAGGGGCTACAATGTTAAATTCCTAATCATAATATCGCTCAAAGTCAGAATACACCATCAATCTTAGATCATCATAAGGCTTAAAAATTGTGTCCGAGTCATTTATGTTATGCCAAACTCTCCTAATTACCCCCATCATTAGGATTAGAACCTATGTGGAAGAGGTTAATATTCTGGAAAATTTGTCTGATTGTAAAACTCATCCACAATTTGAATACACCATCAAGCTTAGGTCACCATTAAGCTTATAAACATTCTGAGGGATTTCTATAGCACCAGATTTTCCTAATAGCAACCCTCATTCACTGTTTAACTTTAGCTTTAAATATGCTATCAAGCATAGAGTTTTCTCAGCCTTAGAAGTCTTTGACTGGTTTGTATTCTGCTAAATTTTTGTAATTATAATATGCACCCATAGGCTGATTACCCATCAAACAGAGATCGCCATTGTTCTTAAAATCTACATCCTAAGGATCTATATACATTGCTAGAAAAGGAGCTTGAGAATGGCAAAAATCATTTTGTTGAATGTACCGGATTGCCAATAAGTACATATTTCAATGCTTTGAAGCTTCTTTGGTTGTTGGAATCAGTAGAGGATGTTAAAAGAGCAGTAAAAGAAAATGATGCATTATTTGGAATGGTGGATAGTTGGTTGATCTGGAACTTGACTGGGGGTGCTAAAACAATAAGAAAGGATGGAACAGAGGTTCAAGGCATTCATGTAACTAATTGCTCAAATGCAGCTCGAACCATGTTGATGGATTTGAAAACCCTCGAATGGCTTTCATGTATCTATATGATGATAGCACACCTGCAGTCGTACTTTCAAATTTAGTTCAGACTTGTAGCTCTTGTTCCTACATTAATTACAATGTTCTTCATTTTGGCTTTCATGTATCTACTCATTATATATAATTAAGGTTTCAGTTTGAATGTTAGGCATCATCAACAAAAAGAGAACACAACAAAGAACATGACAGATAGAGAAAAGGAGAGAGCTAGTTAGATGGAAATGAGATTTGAAACCATGATTGACTCCAATGTGACTCCTTGTAAGGCTAATATATGCATTGGGCTTAGTTTAAGAAAGGCTAATATAGAGACAACTTAACTCATAATTGTAATTTAAAGTATGGTATTAACTGAATTTAGAAGGAAGTCTATATAGCCTAAGAAGACTATATATGCATTGGGCTTAGTTTATGATCTCATCTAAAGGCATAGCTACATTCACAATCATGAAATAACAGTAAAAAAAATATCATCATGGCTGAAATAGCATGAAATAACAGTAAAAACAATATCACAATTATGAGCTCATCTTCATCATGTGTTACTCCTTGGTGTATTCCATTTATAATCGTGAAATAACAGTAAAAATAATATCATCATGGCTGAAATAGTAGAAAAATATCATAATACATGAAATAACAGTAAAAATAATATCATCGTGGCTGAAATAGCATTATCGCTATAATTGATCTTCATCATGTGTTACTCCTTGGTGTATTCCATTTATAATCATGAAATAACAGTAAAAATAATATCATCATGGTTGAAATATAAGAAAAATATCTTAATGCATGAAATAACAGTAAAAACAATATCAACATGGTTGAAATAGCATGAAATAACAGTAAAAACAATATCATCATGGTTGAAATAGCAGAAAAATATACTAGAGCATATATAGTACAGAAGCTGATAAACAAAAACAATGTATGATGTTGATAAGACAAGTATCTTGGCTAACCTTGCCAACTTAAAAATTATCTTGGCTAGCCTTGCCAATGTTTAAGTAACAATACTTTAAAATGGAAAAAAAAAAAGTAGCTAGAAGTCTACAAACTTCATGGCAATATACTGCACCCTCTCATCTTCATTCATTTTCAAGAACCCTTTGGCTCTTTTAGTTTCAGCCATGAAGGTGTCATATGCTTTTAGCATAGTGGCTTGACTCAAATTAGGGATGCCTTTGAGAGCCTCATAGACACTATCCAAGACAAAATCTGATTAAGAATTGTCTAGTTTGATTAGAAGAGGCAAACGGAATTCCTCTTCTATTATTTTCATAGTTTGACAAAGAACATCCAACGAACAGGCCATGGTTGCCTTCTTCCTCTTTCCCCTCCTTGGTGACGATGTTGAAGGATTTGGACAACCACTTGCACTCGATTGATTGGAATGATACAATTCATCATCCAAATCAATTGTAGTGTTAAGAGGTGTACTCATAGGGACATCCTCATCACAATCCACGTAGGTGGGCCCATCCATATTGAGCCCTTCTTCTATCTCTTGTGCAGTAGTAGGCGGTACCTTCAGCTATGTCATTACCTACAATGAAGGCTAGGTCATTGTAGTACTGGAAGGGTTTTCTCTTGTACACTTTGGCACTTTTGAATTCTTTTCTCTGCATGTTGTCATGATGAATGAATTAGATCTTTGTCTTGTATCTAACTTAATAAGAAGGAAATATTGCTAAGACCAACATATTCAAAAGAGCATGTTACCTTTAGAAGCTCATCCCACACCATGTCATCAACATCCACACATTGAGTAGCTTCATTCCATGCAAACCCACTCATATTCTTCAACTCTCTCATGACTCTAAAACCTTGCTTCCATCCTTTAAGCTTATTTTTGAAATTTTCCTTTGACAAATTAAGGTTCATCTCAGCATTGAACTTCCTCTCAATGGCTTTCCAAGCTTCTTTTTTGAAGCCCCCTTCGCCTTTTCTTCCTAGGTGAACTTGATCATGGAGTAAGTTTAGGAACTTTCATTCCATCTCTCTTGTCCGCATAACCTTCTTGGAGGAAGAAGTTGACTAGCTTACTTGAACCTCATCCTCCATGCTCATCATGAGATCTATGAAGGACATCACCTACACCACCTATTATATGCAATCATTAGCTACATGCAAATGAGAATGGATATTAAAGAAATAGTCATACAATAGTGGCATATAATCCAAAATATTGCATTTATGCATGATATCCAGCAATATGTAATATATTTCTTTATTATCCATTCTCATTTGCATGTAGCTAAGTATGCATGTATATATGGTCTAGACTATGTTCACACATTTTATATATGGTCTACTATGTTCATTCAATATTGTATTCTTGAACATTTTATATATGGTCTACTATGGTCTACTATGTTCATTTAGTATTGAGCAATTGTATTCAAGGATCCAACTCAGCTAAGACAAACAGAGACAGTGGATGAATTCATCACTAAGTCATCACATCAAATACCTGGGAAAGACATTGAATGGTTAACAAAGTTTTAAATCATTAATTAAAATATAATTTCCAAAGAAAACATCTTATCTCAAACATTTTAAATGCAGTGTATACAATACTGATTCAGTGTGCAACATAATGAACAATACAAGACACTAATCCAGTTGCTCAAGAATGATGATAAGTGGGATTCTTGAGCAATTGAATTAGTGTGCAACAAAATGAACACTGATTCAGTGTGCAACAGAATGAACAATACAAGACACTAATTTAGTTGCTCAAGAATGATGATAAGTGGTATTCTTGAGCAACTGAATCAGTGTGCAACAAAATGAACACTGATTCAGTGTGCAACAGAATGAACAATACAAGACACTAATTCAATTTCTCAAGAATGATGATAAGTGGTATTCTTGAGCAACTGAATCAGTGTTCAATAGAATGAACACTGATTTAGTGTTCAATAGAATGAACACTAATTCAATGTTCATTATGTTGCACACTGAGTCAGCGTTCATTCTATTGCACACTGAATCAGTGTTCATTCTGTTGCACACTGAATCAGTATTGTAATTATATATGGTCTACTATGTTCATAAAATTGTACTATATATGCTCTAGTACATCTTCCACATGAAAAGGTGGAATTGGAATTTGAGGGCCAAATTATCGTTCTCTCAATCCCCATTTAGAAGAAAAAGTGTCAAACAAGATACACACATGAGTGACCAAAGTTGTGGGTAATCTTATGATTCCTCAAATTGTGGCCAAGGGTGTGGAGGAACATGACTAATTATTCTTCTAACATTATGCTCATCGTATCTGATAGGCTTCCTTTTTGCCTTACAAGATTGGCTAGCTGAAAGAAGGTTATTGCACTCAAGCGAATTTGGTCATGACAATGCACCTTAGTCGAATGAATAATGCGTTTATAAAAAACACATCAATCACTTCTTTCATTTCACTTTGTTTTCCTACCTTGAAGCATAGACACAAATTTCACTACTCCAAGGACAGCAAGAATAAGTGCATGAATACGAGCTTTTCTGGTCTTCCTACAAATGTGTCCTTGAATGTTTATATTGTTGATAAGATCCATCCTTGAGAAGTACATGGCGAAGAAGGTTTGAGATACAAAATCAATAGTCATAGGCAACAAGAGGACAAGCCAAGAAATGTGTGTACTTATTGACACAACTGTTTGTAAATGTACTCCTAGCTGGTTATTATCTATAGGTGTTCAATTTGTTAGCATTGTTGCATTAGGAAAGAAATCCGAATGAGGGAAAAACATAGAAGATGTTTTTTGTAAAACATGATTAATAATATTATTATATACATGTATATGTGCATATATATGGTTCTTATATAGGCACATATACATTTATATAAGTATGTAATATTATTAATCATGTTTTACAAAATGATCATTAAAATGAACTTTAGATTATAGGGAATATAGTTTCATGGCCAGCCTTGATTAATTGCATCATGTATATAATTTAGATGGATGTAGATTAATTGAATCACATTTTCATGGCACCATTTGATGCATTATGCCAATATGCTAATATAGGTAGCTGCTAAAAGTAGTAAACACCCAACCCACTTTAGTTCAACTAGACAACAAATTCTTGCAAAACACAAAGTGTAACTAACTTGTAATAGTCATGTCCACGGGTACAGTCTGAAACAACAAATTGACATGGTAGTTTGAAGTGAGACCGTAGCATAGAAATGATATAGGATTTTGTATTAGTTGTTGTTCATCTTTTCCTTGCATTATTTATTTGTTTCATCAGGTCTTAGTGGAAGAATATCAGAATGGTGCATTCGAATCAGTGACTAGTTAAGTTCAGTCAACATTTCTTATTTTGAAGTTTTCAAAGTGATGTAACTCTCCCACCCTCTGTGGTAACTGTATTTGGTGGGAGAGCACACTATAGATTTCATCTGAAGTTCTTTGCCTGAGCCTCTTTGGGAATTACTTTAGTGTTTGTAGATATGTGAGTAGTTGGCCTAAGATGAATTCCAGTTCGGAGTATTTCTTAAAAAAATCCAATACATAAATGAAAATTTGTCAGAATGTTACTGTCATTCAATATACAAATATTGAAGTTTAAAAGTTTGTAAAGTTTGTACATCTTGAGAAGGAATTCTGCTTTGAATATTCTTGCATGCCTTTATCTCAATATGTGGGAATCTTAAAAAGTTTGGAGGTGAAGATGCATTTTTCTCTACAAAACAAAATAATGACTATTTGGATAGGTAAAAGGTGGGACTGATGCTGTCTACGACATCCAATAATAAATGACATTCTGGTAATGGACGTTGACAAATTGAAGATGACCCAAAGCAATAACTTTCATGGTGGACCTTGGAAGTGTGACGAGTACACACAAACAGTAATCACATTGCAAATTACACTAGTTTATGGATGATCACCTTGAATTTTGTGTGTATGTAGTAGACAAACCCACTGTAACATATATACACTATATATATAGACACATAAGTACACACAAACAGTATTTCACGTTGCAAAGTATACTTTGTTTATGGATGGTCACCTTTGCATGTGAAACTCATCGATCAATAGAATTTTGTGTGTATATACACTTTGTATACAGATCCATACAATATATATAGTGTATATACAGACCTACAAGTACATATACACTATGTATATACAAATGTACAAGTACACACAAGGTGAATTTACATTGCAAATTAGATACATAAGGTGAATTCACATTGCAAATGATCACCTTTTCAAGTGAAACTCATCGATCAATAGAATTTTGTGTGTATATGCACTATGTATACATATCTATAACATGTTTTGTCAAATTTATTATGGTTTTGTTCCAGTGGACCCACCATTTATTAACTTTCATTTTGATTCTAGCTGGAGTTTCCATGTTGTTGATCTCTATTAATTAAATGTAATATATTTCTTGTTCCATTCCTATCTTATGTAGGGAATTGAAAATGTAGTTGAAGAACCACAAAATGGTTGTGGTTGGTGACAGTGAATATGCACAGATTTGACACTAGCTCAGAAGAATGTTCTCCTTATTCATCAAATTAAAAACTTCAGATTCTATTAAATTGAAAGTAAAAGTACTTATTCCATCAACAAATGAAACAAAATGCTTCAAGAAGATTATCCTCAAGAAAATTGGTGATCAATATGACACAAAGGGACCATCCCATCAAAGCAGCTAATATATGATAATCTCCCAAAATAAATCTTTTACCAAGATGGATGTTCTTACCAATATTAGGCATAGAACCATAATCTCATTTTAACACCAAAATCTCCCAAAAGAAATCTTTTACCAAGCATGACTCTTACACCAAAATCTCAGTTTAACAATTATAAATGCATAAGTTACAAATGACAATAAAATTGATAAATTATAAAGGCACATGATTTATTGTGGCTAATTTTTTTTTGGGAAAAAATGTACATGAAACATTATCAACATTCTAACACATTGCACCCTATGCACCATTGTAATAGTAGCCATGTACCAATGAACTATAGGACAAAACCTTGAGAAAGTAAATGAAATGACGACAAGCAAATGGAAATGGAAGAGTGTAAGGAAAAGGGAATTTCATGGCAACACGCAAAGTTTTATTTTGTTGCCTTTGACACAGACCAGTGGCCTAATCCCTAAAACAGATCTGCATGAACGTCATGAAATCTTGTTATACAAAGTGGGCATTTGAGCAGCGAGGATTCAAACCATCCATGACATCAAAAGAGCTCAAATCAAACCCTAGAAGAGCTCAAATCCATGAAATTTAAACCCTAGAAGAGCTCAAATCAATAAAATTCAAACCCTAGATGAGATCAAACCAATAAAATTTGAACCCTAGAATAAAGATCTCAACTGTCAATCTGTACAATTGAAGTACACACACAGATTGGAGATGCAAAACTGCTTCTGGAATAAAATGAATACACAACAAAGAAACCCTCTGGAGATGCACTATTTTAGCGCATACCCACTTCATAAAAAATGAATACACAACAAAGAAACCCACATGACATGATTGCAAAGGCATGAAAATACAACAGAAACTGAAACAAAGTGTTCTTTAGAGATAAAATGTACAGGGGAAACCCACGAACAAGGGACCCTATGCATACTAGATTAATGAAGAATAGAAGCGCTTCACCATGAAATAATGTCGTCAAATGCTTCGCTCTGCAAAATGCCTTCAAAAATGATACACTAGCTTTGCTATGCAGAATGCCCTAAAATGACAAATGCGGACACCAAAACAATGCGGACGCCAAAATAATGATTATGAAGCCCGCAGACCCGATGAGGTTTTATAAAACGAGGTTTCAAAAATTGGAATTTGGCCCTCAAATTCCAATTCCACCTTTTCAAGTGGAAGATGTAAATGCTCATTTTGAGCCAAAATGAGCATTTACATCTTCCACTTCTATTTCTATGTTGCACTCCCAAACTGAGGATTTGATGAAATGGGAACAAACAAATGTCAATTCCAGTCTAATTCTCGCTATCAAGATTTCATAATTTTATCATGCTCATTAAATGAAACAACATAGAACATATCTTCTATGGCCTTTTCCCTTATCTGTTGATCTTCTATATGTTCCAATTGCTTCCTTACTTCTCATTTGTCATATAAATCCTTATGAATATTATGTTCGAGTTGGAGTAAATTCTTTTTAAACACTAACATGTGATTAATGATAATTGTTGCCCAAAATTTCCCTATCATTCCCTTTTTGGCTGCATCTTGTTTGTTCCAAGAAATGCTCAAGTGTCAAAACCCTCTATGTTTTCTGCCTTTTAGTTTTGAAAGTCCAGTGTGTTTTCTGCCTTTTGGCCCGAAAATCTAGTGTGTTTTTTACCTTCTCTCTGAAGGCTCAGGATGTTTTTGACTTTCGGTCCAAAAATTCTCTGTGTTTTCGACCTCCAGTTTGAAAACCCTCTGTGTTTTCGACCTTCAAGTGCGCAACTCCAACCAGGTGGGTCCCAATTCCTCATAGTCGTGCAAGTGCAGTGGAGATCCGACGGCTATCGCATAATCTCATGGAATCTTTTGAGCCCATGAGATCATGCGACAACGGTCGGATTAGAATCTCAGTGGGTCCACATTTTTTGAGTGGGGTGGCATATTTCCTAAGTGCGCTATCGTGACTAGGTGGGTCCCAGTTTCTAACGTCACCGTGGGGCCAGTCAGCAGTCAAGCAAACAATAAGCCACCAGTGATCAGTGGTTAACATCTTACGGTTGGTCGCATGATCGCATGGGCTCTTCCGAGCCCATGCGACCATGCGACAAACTGTCCGTGGTCATAGTTAAGGTAGTTCACAATGGTTTCGGTGGTGTGGTTTCATGCTTGTCGCATGATCGCATGCGACTTCCTAACCGCATGCAACCATGCGACAAGCCTCTAACAGTCAATAGGGACTTTGACTCCGGTGGTGGATCCATGGACGGTGATGTATCCATTTGGACTGAGGTGGTGAAGGTTCTTGCGGGCCTGGGTGTCTATGTGGCAGCAAGGTGAGATCTCAAAGGCTTGTCACATGATCACATGAAGCCTTTCAGGCTCATGCGATCATGCAACTGTTGACTTTTTCAAATGCAGTGCAACCAGTTTTCGTGGGGCTTTCTTCTGGAGATGTTGCAAGTGCGGGTAGCTAGGGATTTATGATTTTTAGAGGCAGTGGTAGTTGAAAGAGATTTTGCAGAGATTTAGACTACCCTTTTGGGATCCTTTCGAGGATATGAGATCAGATTTGAACAGTAATGACAGATTCCAGTTGCAAGGAGGTAGATGGATCATGGCAATCTAATTTTTTTTTTGTAGACTCATTATAGAGATGGATATGCAGATCATATTAGATTGGATTGGCATGGACATTTTCAAAGATTCATTTATGATCAGAAGTGACTATTGTATACACCTAAAAATGGTCACCTAGACTATTAGCCCCTTTTGCTAAATCATAAATTGCTTATTCTTGATCAAATCCTTGTGCTATCATTTATTCGATTATTTTCTATGGGCTAACCATTTTATCCTAAGTTTTTATTTATTTAAAAGGAATATTTCCTCCCCTTTTAATAAATAAAAAGCCCACCTTTTCTTCTTATCCTATGTTGCACAAATAAAGCATTTAATTCTTATTTATAAAGAAAAATAAAAATAAAAGAAAAGAAAAAGTACTTTTTGTCTCACATGGACATAAATTAAATGCTCAACATAAAGTAAATGCTTCTAATTTTCTTATTGGAGGATATTTGTGCACAAGGATCAAGCTTCTTTTTTTCTCCACCGTTGATTAAATCTTTTGCCTCTTAATCTCCATGGCCCATTCCTTTTTCATTCCCTATAAAAGGAGAGCTCTCTTCCTCATTTGCACACACAATTTTTATGTTATTGTTATGCTACAGGTTTTCTAGGTCATCTTGGAGCTTTTGGAGATATTCTTGCATCTAGGGTTTGAAGATTTGGAGCATTGTTGGCATTCATCTTGGATCTTCATCAACACTCTATCTTCTTGTCTTTATTCTTGCATCATCATGGCTTTCTTGCTTCATAGTTAGATTTCATTTCTTGCATCTTTCATTTTCATAGCTTAGCTTGCATTGTACTTTCATTTCCATAGCTTAGCTTGCATCTTCATTCTTAGCTAGCTTGCATTGCATTGCATTTCATTTGATTCTTGGGGATATTGGCATTCTTGCCCTTGTCTTCATTGAATCTCCCATTGCATGGTTTACTAGCAAGGTTATTGGCTAAATAGCTCTAGCTGAGAGCATTCTTAAAACCCTTGCACTCCATGCCTAGGGAGCTATGGATTGATTTGTGAGGCCTCATTCTTGAGTTCCCTTGCATGTAATGATTCATAGAAGTGTGGTCACATTTTCACCATACAACTATCTTAGGGTTGGATTATTTTATGCATATCTATGTAGCCCTAAAAGTTTGATTCCTGCCTGCGTGCAGGGGATGTATATATTATTTTTTGGAGCCTTTAGGGCTCAAAATTCAGCAATTGTAAAAAGAAGGTTTCTTTCTCAGAGAGCAATTTGTGGCATTTTCCTGCCCTTTTGGCTTTCTGCAATTGTTAAATTTTCATTGATTGTTCAAATATTGTAAAGCATTCTGTGACATTTTTTATGTCCCTATGCTTTCTTGTGTGGATTATCTCTTATTGGATCAAAGTGTATGCATGTTTTCAATGATATCTCAAGTTTCTTGATTCCTCTTGCCTTCTGTAACTATGTGTGTTATTGGTTTGATCTGATTTAGATGTTTTGAGGGTATATTTTAGCCCCCTAATAGTCTTGTCTCAATCCTACACTGAGCTATAGGAGTGAATGTTTGTTTGCAGGTCATGGATTGATGTCTAATCCTAAGAGTCTTGTTGTTGTGAAAGAATCTTTCTCTTTCCCTAAACACCCTCTTTTGTTTGCAGACCCTTCCATGAAACACTTATGCAAGCCTATTTAGTAAGTTGTGATCTCCTAGACCTAGGTCTTTCACTGATTTAATCCCTCTATACTGAGATCCAAACCCTAATTTTGATGCATCACCTAGTAGGTAGTTTGCTTTCTATTATTTCCCTTTCCATGTATTCCTTCTATCCCTTTCCCTCAAAAGACTTACTTTCCTGTCTAAGAAGCAAACTAAGGTGACTATCCAAGAGGAACTAGCCTAGAACCTGGAGGTCTCATCTCGATTAGCAAAGGTCCCACAACCTTGAGATGATTCCCTTGTTATACTGGATTATCAAGACCAAGAGAGCTTGAGATCAGAGGCACAAATTTAGTGTATAACATTTCTGGCATGCCCGGTGGGATAGTAAAGAAGTTCATTTGTTAAAGATTGTGTCATCTCTGATATGCAGATTGCATAATACAGACCTTTAGAGGTTGTTCTATCAAGTATATCTGGTGACTCCACTAGTTTCAAAGATTCAGGCCAACCTTGTTTAAGGTTTATGAGAAAGATCGAGACTAGAAGCTCAAAGCCTACTGAATTTTTAGAGTTGCCCTTTTAAAGAAGCTACAAAGGCAGGTCAACTCAGAGAGAATCTCATGCAAGAAGAGTCCAATCTACACCTCCTAATACTTCAGAGAGGAGACCTTTCCTCTTTCATTTCAGAAGAAGAGGCAGATCTCTAACCAAGGATCTAGAAGAAGAAGAAGATCCAAATCTAGCAAATATAGCTCATATAGTTGTTAATCTTCAGGTTACACCTCCTACAATGGCTAGAAATTTTGCCTTTGCACCTTTCAATTAGGGGAGCCCATTAAATTTTGTAGTGCATCATGATGTGCCCTTAGTGGCATTAAAGAGTATACCTGATTTCACAGGGGAGGGACAGACAACAGCCTTTGAGTACATAAGAGATGTGACCACCATTTGCAGCATACACAACATTACTCAAGAGGATGTGGCCACCAAATTATTAGCAGCATCTCTGAAAGGTAAGGCTCTAGAGTGGTTTAGAACTTTAACTGTTGGCTCTATTACTTCATGGGATGAATTAGGGGATGCATTAAGCAAGCATTTTGAGGATAAATCAGATAATTTGTCTCTGGTTGAGCAATTAACAACTATAAAGAGAGACCCTCAAGAGAAAATGATAGATTATAATAGTAGATTCCTTAAAACATGGAATAGAATCCCAGTCTCTATAAGGCCATCAGCTAACCATACCTTCCTATACTACTTGCAAAGTCTAAATAAACAAATTTCTGTCATGATCCAGTCTATGGGTGGTACCACTTTACCCCAAGCCTTTGACACTGCTGTCAGGGCTGAAAATTGTTTGATCCAAGCAGGCATGATACAGAGAAGACCTCCCATGCCTATCTTCCTAGTCTTCAGCCCATTGCACCTCCATAAGTACCCCCATTTACGCCTATTCCCACAATATCAGCACCTCAAGCTAGTACCAGTGGTCAGGAACATGCTGCAACAAATTTCTCCCAAGGGTTGCAAGAGGTGAAGAGTAGTCACCAAACTAGTATACAAGAAATGACAAACTTGTTGCAGACTCTAACCAAAGAGGTCACAAACTTGAAGAAACAAAACCAAGGCATCAGGCCACCCTTCCAATCACAAGGCCAAAGTCCTAATTAGCAATACCAAAATCAAGGATAGCCTTATCGACAAAATAGGCCACCATACCAAGGAGGCTATCAAGGGCAAAGACAAAATTTTAATCAAAGACCATTCCAACCGTATAACCCTGCACCTCTTAATTCTACAAATCCAGTCAGGGATATGGTTCCTAGTCAAAACAATATGGCCATGGATAATGAATGGTGTTTCCCTTGCAATCAGCCTCACAATCAGGCTACGTGTTCTAATGGATGGATGAACCAAGCACTAATGGTTCAAAATGCTTCACAAGCTCAAACAAAAGCTCCTTCTAGTGGGATAGCTCCTCAACAAGAAACACAAGAGAATGAGACTGCTCTTTTCAATTGGGAGCAACCAGATTTCAATGGAGTCAATGATGAAGCTACTTTTGTTGCCTACACAAGAGCAAAGAGGAGAGCCCAAGACATGGAGAGAGAAGATTCTGGTACTAAGGCCACTACATTTGTAGAGCCAGTGAAGCAAGTTGCCCCTATCACATCCAAAGAGGCCCCTGTCGTCACAAGCAAAGAAGGCCAAGTTCCAAAAGAGGCAGAACCCATCATAGTAAAAGCACAACAAAGAGTACACACTGTGACACCTTATAATATTGTAGACAACATGAAGAAGGTGAATGTCACCATGTCTATGTGGGACTCTTTGTCTATTCCAGGACAACTTGAAATTTTGAAGAAGGCCATGAGAGAGGCAGCAAATCCTCAACCTGCAAAAGAAATTGCAAAACCAGTGTTGGTCAACACTGATCAAGAAAAGGAGACTCCAACTAGAAACTCCAAGGCCAATACCATGCAAGGTAATAATTTAAAACCACCTCCCTTTTACGTATCTTTAATTATTGGGAAATCTTTAGTGCATAATTGTATGGTAGATAGTGGAGCTACTAGCACTGTAATGCCCAGGAAAGTGGCTGATCAATTAGGACTTAAATATGAACCCTTCCAAAAGAAGGTTACACAACTTGATGGATCCTCAGTCAGTACTATAGGTGTGGCCAAGGATACCAGTCTAATTCTCCATGCTAGTCCTAATTTTTCCATTCTCCTTGACATATATATCATAGATCTCCCTGCATTGTTTGCCATATGTCTCTCAAGAGAGTTCACAACCAAGATAGGAGGTTATCTTTCTTCCAACTAGTATCACATGCTCTTTCATATAAGGTATGGTACCAAAGTCACCATTAAATCAAAAGCCTTAGCAATACATCATATAGAGCCATATGTGTCCAATTCCATCAATACTAATTGTCCTATATTTGATGACAATGATTTCCCAACCATTAGTGAAGCAAGCACCAAAATAGAGAATATCCCTGATATTCTCCTAGATGAAAGAACCTCAGAGATCCAAGAGAGTCTTGTTTGGGATTTTGGTTTGGGGAGTTATCTGATTCAAGAAAGTGGAGCCATAGAACCAAGCCTTCTCAAAGAATACACTGATTCGGATGATTGGGATAGTTAGGTCTGGGAACTATTTTTTGATGGAGCTAGAAGTAGACATGGTTCTGGTGGAGGTGCTATGCTGGTGTCCCCAAAAGGAGAAAGGTATTATACTGCCTTTAGATTCAATTTTTCCTGCACCAGCAACACTGCAGAGTATGAAAGTTTGGTTAATGGACTAGAAAAAGAGGGCTTAAAGCGTTAAAAGTATATGGTGACAATGAACTTTTTGTTAGCCAAGTAAGAGGGATGAGTGCAACCAAAAATGATGTCATTAAAGCATACAAACATAGAGTTTTGGATGCAATTGAAGATTTCCATGCTTTCAATATCGTTGCTATCCCTAGAAAATTAAATCAAAATGCTGATAGGTTAGCTGCTATTGGATCTCAGTTTGACATCCCCAATAGCATTTCAAAAGAAGCAGATCAGCAACACATCAAGATTATTGTCAGACCTTCAATTCCTGATAATAATATTAATTGGCAAGTGTTTGACAATGATGAACAAATTTTGCAGTTCTTGTTTGAAGAAGATGTCTTTTCAAGGCACAATCAAAAGAGGTTATCACAAAACTATGGTGATCAAGTGATACAACTTAGATCTAATAAGATGCCTGAAGGTCTTGTCACCTTAGAGACTATCTTCAACAAGGATGATGAAGTAAGAAAAATAAAGCTGGCCTGGTAGTCCAACAGGAACATTGTGCTGAATTAGAGTTGGAACCAGGTAAGAGCCTACAATTTGGAAAAGTAAACACTAATTCAGAAAAGCAAGCTTACACTAAATTAGTTAGAGAATTTAGTGATGTTTTTGCATGGAGGTATGGAGACCTCAAGGGTTTTGTTCCTACCCTTGTTCAGCACACTATTGAATTGGAGCCTAATGCTAAACTAGTAAGGCAAAAGCAAAGGCCTGTTAATCCCAAGCTTGAACCACTTATGCATAAGGAAGTACTCAAACTAATAGAAAGTGGCATCATCTACCCCATCAAACATACTAGTTGGGTTTCCAACCTTGTTCTTGTCAGGAAGAAGAATGGGGAGCTGAGGTTATGTGTTAATTTTAGGGATTTGAACAGAGCTTCATTAAAAGACCGCCATCCACTACCCTCTATGGAACAAATTCTACAATGTGTCTCTGGATCCAAGAGATTCTCATTGTTGGATGGCTATTCAGGATACAATCAAATCTTAGTGAAAGAAGAGGATCAATATAAGACTGCATTTACAACCAAGTGGGGAACCATGGCATATCAGAAGATGCCCTTTGGTTTGTCAAATGCAGGTGCTACATTTCAAAAGGCAATGGATATAGCCTTTAAGGGCCTCATGTACACGTTTGTGCTGGACTACCTAGATGACATAACTATCTACTCAAAGCATGAAGTAGACCAATCAAACATTTGAGGTGGATTTTTGAAAGATGCAGAGAATTTGGGATATCCCTTAATCCCAAGAAATGTGTGTTTGCAGTTCATGAAGGAAAACTATTGGGATATGTAGTATCCAAAGAGGGAATTACAGTGGATCCTAAGAGAATTGCAGCCATCTTAGAACTACCATTACCACATCACAAGAAAGGTCTCCAATCTTTCATAGGAAAGGTTAACTTTGTTAGGAGATTCTTGCCTAACATTGCAGAGTTACTCAAGCCTTTGACAACCATGTTGAGGAAAGGTTCAGCCTTCAGTTGGACCAAAGAAGGAAAAGTTAACTTCCAAGCTATTAAAGAAGCCTTAACAGAAGCTCCTGCTCTCCTAAACCCAAATTTCAATAAGGATTTTATCCTTTATGCTTACGGGGGTCATGATGCCATATCTGCAATGTTGACTCAAGAAAATGCTGAAGGATTGGAGCAGCCTATTGCTTTCTTTAGCAAAGGTTTAGAAGAGTATGAACAAAGATACTCTTTTGTAGAAAAACATGTTCTTGCTGTGGTAAAGAGTCTCAAAAAATTCAGACATTTGTTGACCCATAGCAAGGTGCATTTGATGGTTACTCATCCAAGTGTCAAAGAATTTTTGCTTTCTAAGGACCTAAATGAAAAAAGAGCTGGTTGGATCACTAAGGTGATGGAATATGACATAGATATTCAGACTACCAAGCTAGTTAGAGGAAGAGGTCTTTGTGAGCATCTGGCAGAAGATGGAAGTTCAAAGAAATTGGAATACATAGATGCATCTCTGGTGGTGCATTCTACAGGAGAGCAAGCCAAGGCAACTAGTTGGTTGCCTAATATGATCAATTATTTGAAGATAGGACAATATCCTGTAGGCCTAGATTCAGCAAAAAGGAGGTATTATAGGTTACAATCTGTTCCTTTTGTGCTGATAGATGAAATTCTTTTTAGAAAGGATCACAATGGTGTCCTTCTAAGATGCATAGATTCAGAAAGGGTTGCAGATGTCTTATTTGAGTTTCATGATGGAGCTTCTGGTGGCCATTTCTCTCCTAGGACTACAACTTTTAAGATCATGAGGGTTGGATACTATTGGCCATCTATCTTCAAAGATAGTCATGATTATGTTAGAAGATGAGTCAAATGTGCTATTTTTGCAGGGAAAGAAAGACTTGCAACTCTGCCCCTACAGCCAATCAAAACAGAGTAGCCCTTCATGAAGTGGGGTATAGATTTCATTGGCATGATTAACCCTCCATCTAGTGTAGGACACAAGTGGATAATCACTGCAACCGATTATTTCACTAGGTGGACAGAGGCATTTGCTTTAAAAGAAGCTAATGAGAATGTTGTTTTAAGTTTTTATGATGACATCATTCATAGATTTGGCATTCTAGATTCTATAGTTTCATACAATGCATTAGCATTTACAGGCCTCAAAGTCTCAGAGTGGGCAGTCAAGAAGGGCATCTATCTGAATACAAGTTCCAATTACTATCCTCAGGGGAATGGTTTGGCAGAATCAACAAATAAGAATCTGATAGAATAATCAAAAAGACCCTGCAAGACAGTTAGAGGGACTGGCATACTAAATTGAGATCTACCTTGTGGTTAGATAGAATTACTCCAAAGAAAATCATTGGTAATTCTCCATACATGTTGGTGTATGGTAGAGAGGCTAAGTTATCTATTTCAACTGAATTACCAGCTTTGGACTTGGCCACTCAATATGCCTTGTTTGAAGCAAGTGATCCTATGCAAATCAAATATGCCCAGTTGATGGAGCTAGAAGACATCAGAGATAAATCAATGCAAGATATGGCATTCCATCAGAGTCAAACAAAGAGAAGCTTTGATAAAAGAGCCAGCGTCAGAAACTTCAAGGTTGGAGATGTAGTTCTCAAATGGGATGAGTTCAGGTCAAAACCTAGCAAGCACACAAAGTTTGATTCCTTTTGGGGTGGACCATCTTTTATAATAGAGTGCAAAGGATCTAACACTTTTCATCTTTCAACCCTTGAAGGAGATGCCCTACCAATCTCAGTGAATGGTTTCCACTTGAAGCCTTGCTTTGAGGTTAATCCCTCTCTATAGGTCCTTCTTGTAAATTCTTGTAAATATGTTTCTTGCTTTCTTTCCCTACTTTCTAGGTTAGTTCATGTTTCCCAAGAAGTGCATGTGCATAGGTCTATCTTTTGGTTCAGTTTTGTCTCTCCACCAAGTTTTTATGCTCAGAAATGACCCCATGCCCAATGGATTGTCAAGGCAATTGGTCTAAATGTCTAGCAGGCTGACATCCCGCAAAGGTTGCCAAAATGTTGCCCAAAATTTCCCTATCATTCCCTTTTTGGCTGCATCCTGTTTGTTCCAAGAAATGCTCAAGTGTCAAAACCCTCTGTGTTTCCTTCCTTTTAGTGTCGAAAGTCCAGTGTGTTTTCTGCCTTTTGGCCTGAAAACCCAGTGTGTTTTCGACCTTCTCTGTGAAGGCTCAGGATGTTTTTGACTTTCGGTCCAAAAATTCTCTGTGTTTTCGACCTCCAATTTGAAAACCCTCTGTGTTTTCAACCTTCAAGTGCGCAACTCCGACTAGGTGGGTCCCAACTCCTCATAGTTGTGCAAGTGCAGTGGAGATCTGACGGCTATCGCATAATCTCATGGAATCTTTTGAGCCCATGAGATTATGCGACAATGATCAGATTAGAATCTCAGTGGGTCCGCATTTTTTGAGTGAGGTGGCATATTTCCTAAGCGCGCTATCGCGACTAGGTGGGTCCCAGTTTCTAACGTCACCGCAAGGCCAGTCAGTAGTCAAGCAAACAACAAGCCGCCAATGATTAGTGGTTAACATCTTACGGTTGGTCGCATGATCGCATGGGCTCTTCCGAGCCCATGTGACCATGTGACAAACTGTCAGCGGTCATAGTTAAGGCAGTTCACAATGGTTTCGGTGGTGCGGTTTCATGCTTGTCACATGATCACATGCGGCTTCCTAACCGCATGCAACCATGCGACAAGCCTCTAGCGGTCAGTAGGGACTTTGAATCCGGCGGTGGATCCATGGACGGTGATGTATCCATTTGGACTGAGGTGGTGAAGGTTCTTGTAGGCCCGGGTGTCTATGTGGTAGCAAGGTGAGATCTCAAAGCCTTGTCGCATGATCACATGAAGCCTTTCAGGCTCATGCGATCATGCAACCGTTGAATTTTTTAAATGCAGTGCAACCAGTTTTCACGGGGCTTTCTTCTGGAGATGTTGCAAGTGCGGGTAGCTGGGGATTTATGATTTTTAGAGGTAGTGGCAGTTGAAAGAGATTTTGCAGAGATTTAGACTACCATTTTGGGATCCTTTCAAGGATATGAGATCAGATTTGAACAGTAATGATAGATTCCAGTTGCAAGGAGGTAGATGGATCATAGCAGTCTGATTTTTTTTTGTAGACTCATTACAGAGATGGATACGCAGATCATATCAGATTGGATTGGCATGGATATTTTCAGAGATTCATTTATGATCAGAAGTGACTATCTTAGGGTTGGATTATTTTATGCATATCTATGTAGCCCTAAAAGTTTGATTCCTGCCTGCATGCAGGGAATGTATATATTGTTTTTTGGAGCCTTTAGGGCTCAGAATCCAGCAATTGTAAAAAGAAGGTTTCTTTCTTAGAGAGCAATTTGTGGCATTTTCTTGCCCTTTTGGATTTCTACAATTGTTAAATTTTCATTGATTGTTCAGATATTGCAAAGCATTCTATGACATTTTTTATGTCCCTATGCTTTCTTGTGTGGATTATCTCTTATTGGATCAAAGTGTATGCATGTTTTCAATGATATCTCAGGTTTCCTGATTCCTCTTTCTTTCTGTAACTATGTGTGTTATTAGTTTGATCTGATTTAGATGTTTTGAGGGTATATTTTAGCCCCCTAACAGTCTTGTCTCAATCCTACACTGAGCTATAAGAGTGAATGTTTGTTTGCAGGTCATGGATTGATGTCTAATCCTAAGAGTCTTGTTGTTGTGAAAGAATCTTTCTCTCTCCCTGAACACCCTCTTTTGTTTGCAGACCCTTCCATGACACACTTATGCAAGCCTATTCAGTAAGTTGTGATCTCTCAGACCTAGGTCTTTCACTGATTTCATCCCTCTATACTGAGATCCAAACCCTAATTTTGGTGCATCACCTAGTAGGTAGTTTTCTTTCTATTATTTCCCTTTCCATGTATTCCTTCTATCCCTTTCCCTCAAAAGATTTACTTTCCTATCTAAGAAGCAAACTAAGGTGACTATCCAAGAGGAACCAGCCTAGAACCTGGAGGTCTCATCTCGGTTAGCAAAGGTCCCACAACCTTGAGATGATTCCCTTGTTATACTGGATTATCAAGACCAAGAGAGCTTGAGATCAGAGGCACAAATTTAGTGTATAACAATAATATCTTCAATTAAAATTTTATCATTTTCATCATACCTCTCATAATATCTAGGTAATTGATCTAGATTTTCTTGATTAACTATCCTCTTTGCCAACATTTTTAAATCAGGTTTCCAAATTTGTCTCTCAGCTGGTTTGTCTTGTACTACCATTTTGGTTTCCTTCTCTTTTTTCTCCTCTTTAATCTTCTTTTCTTCATTCTTTTCCACACTTGTCCTCAGTATTTTTAGAGGTAAATTCTATTTGGATGATTTTGTTCTCCTTATAGGAATCTATGTTTCCTTCTCAATTTTAGTCATGCTAGTTCTCTACAATGACCTTTTAGGTTGTGAAGGGGTGGTATCAGGTATAGCGACCATAGCAGGAGGTGAATCAATGACCTCTACAACTTCAAGAGGTGGAAGGGTTGTAGGAGCAGTTCTTTCCAACCTAGAAGCTCCTTTTGGTCTCTTATTTCTTACTTCTTTAATCTCTTCATGTCTTATACCTACCTTTTTGTAGTATTGTCAATTATTTTCTCAATATTTCTTTTTCTTACTACCCTAGTTTGTTCATCTATGATTTTGGCATCTTTTTCTTCATAAGTGCCTCATCTTTCTTCAGTAGAATCAATCTCAGAAGATAGAACATGTTCTACTTGCATAGTAATAACTTTTGTACTGACCTCATAACCCATAGGGTAACTCCATTTCTTCCTTGGTTCGACTGCTTAGAAACATACACAATCAGTTTCAACCATGAAACATATTGTATCTTTGTACTTCTCAACCATTGCATCAAGAATCCTCTTTCTTTTCTTCATTTCCTTTGAATACTTTTAAACATGCCAAAGAGTTCTCCATCTACCCATTTACTATTTTGGACCTTCTATAACTATTACTCACTTGAATACCTATGGGTACATTGTCTTTCCATGCCCTAGGATGCATTCTAAGAAACTTGTGTACAACATGAATGTAGATATGTATCGGGAGTGATCCAAACTTGAATGCTTTAGATTCATCTCGCTTGATCTATTTTACATTCTCTAAGAATTGGTGTCTCAGTACTTCACATAAGTTGTATTGAACGTTTTCTTTTTCCATTTTATATGCCATCATGATTACACCTGCAGAGACAGAGTTAGGTCATCTTTTGTAGTGAAGTTTGTATCCCAAAATTATTGAAATCAATCTCGCATCTTGTTTAAAGATGTCGGTAATTGTCATTGCCCTCTTATCCAACTTAGAGTGAGTTAGGGTGTCTACCTATTTCTTCATGTTCTTTTTCATAGTAGGGATAATACCAGTATTATCCAATCCAGTCACATAATGAATCAACTCATTGGAAATATTAGCAAGCTACTCTCCTATCCATAAAAATTGATCATGGACTCTACTAAGGAATATCTTGATCTGTTCTTCCTTATTGAACTCATAGAGATCCACCATTTGCATGATGCTAATTTATGAAGATATTTGTATTTAGTCTAAAATTGATTTGAAGGTTGACAAAATCTACTAGTTATTTAAAAAGTAGCTATTAATTAAATAACTAGCTTTCTATTCTAATCAAATTCGTGATAGAAATTTGACATCTAAATGAATATGAAGATAAATTAAACATGTTTTGTCAATCTCATTCATTTATTCATGTCAATAATCTAATTTAATTAATTTTAAAGTTATAAAATAATAACTTAACAAATTCCAGAATCATACACAAAAAAAAACCCGTATATGTATGTATAGAGAGAGTGTTATGAAAATATGATTTATAAAAAATATTAATTAGATATGCAAGGTATATATATTTTAAAATTTTGAAAACATAATTTAAAATTATATTTTTCTTATAGTTTATATGAGTTATATTATTTTTTATGTAAATTTGTTTAATGTGACAGTATTTGTTTTATTCATTTTGCTTTGTTGAAGCAAGAGACTCATTTATAGATTTCAAGTACTTGTTTTATGTATTTTGCTTTGTTGAAGCAAGAGACACATTTATAGATTTAGTGACAAGAGATAAATGTCATTCAAGGAGACAAATTAATTTTGAAGTCACCAATTTTACTAAAGTTGATGTTCACCTTACAATCATAAGCCATAAGATTGTTGCTTAAAATTTTAAATTTTATATGCTCCTTGATTAAATTAGTGAAAGAAATTAAATGCAACTATGCATAATAATAGAATCTGCAGGTATCATTGCTAAAAAAATCTTTTTTAAGGAGGAGAAGTCATTTAAAGCATTTGATTTTGGGCTCAAACATAAGAGATTTCCACAGTCTGTCAAGGTGCTTCCTCCACATATTAACATCTAACTCGGTATACCAGAGTTTGTTAATATGACAAATGATATCAATATTGACATCAATAATTTTGTAAATATTCTTGGCCTTGATTTTTTCCACAATCGTACCATCGGGCCATTTGATTTTAAGGAATCTATGAGAGTCAAAATGGCAGGCCGTGGGTAGGTTATTACAGGCATCATGCTATAAGTCTTCTTTTGAGAAAGAGGAATATGATACTTGGCACTTAAATCCTCCCAACTGATAAGCTTATCTTCCTTGAACACGTAGATGAATTGAGATATTCACAGGTTATTCCAATGCTTAGCCGAGCATCCCTGAGAGAGGGCAAGAGGTTTACCAGCAAACTGTAAGTTCCACCAAATGGACCTTTCACCAAATAGAGTATTATGATCATGGAAGGTTCTATAAGTGATGCATGGCTTAACAATTTCCCAAGCCTTCCAAATATTTTAAAAATATTATTTAACACTTTTTTAAAAAATATTGTTATGATATATTAATATTATAATAATATTTTATAATATATTATAAGAAAAAAATTATTATTATTTATTTATTTAAAAATAAATAAATAATTGTAAATTTTAAATAAATTATAAATTAATATTTTTTAATATATTTTATTGTATTTATATAGATACTCAATTATAGATTGTCCCTCCTTCATACGTGGAAATGACTATTTCAATTATTACTTTTTAGACATAAATCTACATAAATAATATCATGCTATAATGTTTTTATTTAGTTAACAATTATTATTAAATATATATTACCAATCCAAATTCAATTATTAAGATATTCATTAAAGTTTTGTAGTGGAAACATTTTCATATCTTCAATAGACATATTAAAAATATAAAACGGAGAATGGTGGAGAGCCAGGTTAATTTGGAGGTGGACTTAAGTGGCTCGGATCGCCAGAGCTCAAATAGAATTGCCAAGGAACAGTGTAAAACCAGGTTGATGGAAATGGCCTCTAGAGAGCAATCCCTATCTGGAAAAGACTCCCACACCACTGAGTCCATGAAAGGTTCCTCGGATGATCATATGAGTCCCCTTAGGACTAGTAACACTCCCCTGCCCAACCTCCAGCAAACCATGGAAACCCCCAATAACCCTACCCCGCCCCTAAGTCCTTCTCATGATCCACAGGATAAGCCCCCCACCTTTGATTACAATATCAAGGCTCTGGATGACAAAAACAAATTTAAAGGCACCCTCAAAAGGAGGTTCTCGGAGATGGACAAAGATATTGCAGAGATTAAGAAGAATATGCAGGATCTGATGCACCAATGCATGATGACCAACAAATTTTCCCTGAAGGTCATGCATGCTTTGGCTACGACCCTCTGTCATGTGCAAGAAAAGCTAGCGGGTGGTAGTCTAGAAGCGGATGAGGACAACAAGGATCTTTTCCTATTTCTCCTGGAAGAGTGGGCTAGGACCCTGTTGTCTAAGCAACTGGATGGGAGGAACTAATTTTTGGTATCCATGTGTTGGTTAATTTTGGCTGGGCTTGGCCCTCGGATCCCTTATTTTGTGGTTGGGGTTAATGTTAGTTTTTATAGCTTTTCGTTCAGCCCTGCGTGGCTTATGACTGATACTTTAACTGCTACTCTTCGTTTTAAGTGCTCTGGTTTAATCCTTTTGATCAATACTGTGGTTTATGTTTTTGATAGGGGCAGAGTTAGACTTGGTGATTATGATGTTAAACTGTTCTATCTGCTTTGACTAGTTCCATTAATGTGCTATTAATGTGCTACTAGTCCTTTGTTCCTTGGGCCAACACCCTCTTGTTGCTTTATCTATCAAAAACAATATATTGTAACATCTATAATTGTACTATCTTAACAATTTTGACATATAATAATTTGTAAATAAGCTATTTATAGTCATTAAATTTAATTCTTTAAAAATATAAAACATCAAAGAGAAAAGAACAATATATTGTAACATCTATAATTGCACTATCTTAACAATTTTGACATATACTAATTTGTAAAGAAGTCATTTATAGTCATTGAATTTAATTCTTTAAAAATATAAAACATCAAATAGAAAAGAACAATATATTGTAACATCTATAACTGTATTATCTTAACAATTTTAAATACTAATTTGTAAAGAATTCATTTATAGTCATTAAATTTAATTCTATTTTGACAAGAATTAAAAATTACCGATTCTATTATTTTATATAGTTGAATATAAAACTAGTAAATGATTATATTTTAGCAAAATTAATTAATTAATTTATAGAATTTAGAGTGTTATAAAGTTTAATAAAGTGTTATAAAGTTTAATAAAAAAAAACTTATGGTTGTTCTAGAAGTATCTTATGATGTTTAATATAAAAGTTTTGTGGTTGTTTGAGAAATTGGAATATCATGAAGTTTAATTAAAAAAAATTCCCTTGTTCTAGAAGCATCATTCTTCTTATTGGTATGGATGACATTGTTGTGATCTCCTTAAGGTTTGCAATCAACATTTTCCTAAAAATAATAAAATCACCTAGGAAGAATGGTTGGGGATTTATCAATAATCTTAAGAGTTCAAACAAATCACTTGTGGAGGAATTTGTAGTTGATTGAGGAATTCTCTTTGTTGGGGTACCTAAAACCCAACATAAACTCTTTTAAAATCTCAATAACATTGTAAGTGGGTTGGGAGGAAGGTCTTCCCCATGAAGTTCGCAAGATAATTAAAAATTAGATTCTCTAAAGTTTTATTTACAAATTCTATTATCCTTCAAATTAGGGATGTCAATTATAATATTGCGAAGATTAAAAGGAAATTATGTGTTTGTTCAAGAAGCTTCATGCCTCTTATTTATGTGATTGACATCATTGTGGTATGAGTGAGGTTTGTAGACAACATTTCTTTCAATTTTCTTAGATAGATCTTAGTTAACTAAGAGCACGAGTTGAGGAAAAACTCATTACCATATTCCTTATGAATTTATTATTTAAGTAAAGCCATATTATGAAAGATATTTCAAAGGTGGTAGTGGTGTAAGCGGGGGTGACCCTACCTTTTGTGTATTATTCTCAATAGTTAGAAATCTAGGGCGTGCTCATAATGCATGGGTTTGAAGTGGAACTGTAGGAGGATTCGATAGCTCAAATTAAATTGGCATGTCTATGGAAGTGAAAAAATATACAAGTTCCAAATAAACAAGGAAGATGTATTGGGTTCATTCTCAAGGGGAAGATAAAAGTTTTAAACAACTCAAAAGTTAGTTTCACCAAGTATTATTTACCTTATCCATGGGATGAATAGGTGTTGCAAATTATAAGGTACAATATCTTAGGCTCTAATGTAGGAGCACCTAGGGTTTGGCTTGAAACCTAATGAAATATTGGCTTGTAATGACCCTAGCCAGGTCATGGATGCAATAAACACCTTAGAGGGGTCTAGGGAGTTGATGCAGGAGCATCCTAGGTGTAAGAGCAATCTTGCATCACCCAAAAATATTTCTATTTTTATTTTCAATAAGGGCTATTTTGTGCAGAGCTGCTATTTATGGAAAGTTACTATTTTTGGTCATTTTCGTATGTGCTCAGAATGATCTGATTTCTTTCTTGGAGGTTCATTTTGGTCATATAAGTCTGCTAGTAAAGTTTCATTGCCAGATCAAGTGTATATTGGAAGATATTGAAGATTTTCGGTATTGGCAGCAGGGTACAAAAACTTTGAACTCAGTTTTGAAGGCTTTAGAGGCCCCAGATGAGGTCAAAAATTTGGGTGACGGGTGCTTGCGCGGATAAAGCCTGTAGAGCACTTCGTGGCATTTTCAAAATGGGGTTATAATAGCCGATCGGGTCAACTAGTGATGACTTATGGTCTTCGGAAGTTGGGCCACTTGAAATGGCAGAAAATAATTTTCTTCAAAATTTCTGTTCGGGTTTCCAAGGTTATCTTGAGCTGACTATGATGTAATGAAATGTAAAATAAAATAATTCTAAGTTTGGTCGGCCTTATTGGTTAAAATTCTGGAACCTTCCTAGGTGGTGGGAATTGCCTATATAAGGAAGGCTGTATTATTGTCTTAGGTAGTTCAAAATAGTTCTGGGTAGTAGATCTGGGTAATAATTCGAGGCTTTGTCCTATAGAATATTGTAAGGGAATGCCCATGTGGCTTTGCATATTGTAATTCTGAAAGTTTGTAATTCCACATTTGTGGAGATAATAAGAAGCCAATTTTCTGTTCTTGCATATTGTTGTTGTTTCTCTATTTTTGTTATGTGTTTGTGGTATTAAGGGGAGCACCTTTCATCAAGTGGTATCAGAGCAGGTTTCCTTGAGTGTGTAAATAGATCACCGACTATGAGGCAGTTTGCACTAGGACCGTGGTTAGGGTTTTAGCGCGGATCGTGAAAATGCCTCCACGAAGAGAATGTGGCGGAAGAGCTGGTGCTGTGACACCTGAGGTTAGAGAGCTGCAGAGACAAGTGCGAGCATTGGAAGAAGAGATTCACAGAGGAATGAATCTTAATGTCAGAGATGAAAGTGAGGATGAAGCCGAAGAATAATATCAAGAAGGAGAAGTTGAAATTATGAACCAGGAGGAAGAAAGACTTTTTCGGGCAATTTCCAAGATTGGGAAAAGACCTAAGATTGAGGTTCCTACATTTTTTAGAAATCTTAACACAGAAGAATTGATCGACTGGATCAATGAATGTGAAGAATATTTTGAGTATGAAGATGTTGAGGATCCTGATAGGGTCAAATTTGCGAAGGCCAGACTGAAAGGTCATGCGAAGATATGGTGGCAAGAGATTTAGTTGGAGCGAAATAGAAGGGGAAAGGAGAAAATCATGAGATGGGATCGGATGGTGGATAAATTGAAGCGATAGTTCATTCCTGTTGATTATGAGCTTGACTTACTGAAGAAAATGCAGAGTTTGAAGCAAGCAGGAAGATCTGTTCAGGAGTATACAAAGGAGTTCTATCGACTTCTCATCAGAATAGGCCATGCAGAAGCTGATAAGGAGAAAGTTGCCCGATACCTTAATGGGTTAAGGCCAAGCATTCAGGAGGAGTTGAATCTGGTTCGAATGAACAGTATTGAAGAGGCATACCAGTTTTCCCTAAAAGTAGAGGAAAAGCTGAACAAGAAGTTTGAGAGTAGACAAAACGGAAGAGGTCACGGTGGACGATCTGGTGGACGGTCATATGGTGGCCAAAATAAAGATCTGAAAAAGAAGGATGAGGCCAGTAGCAGTCAGAATCAGCGAGAAAATAATTTCAATCGCTTTCAGGATCAGAATAATAGAGATCAAAGAGGAAGAGGAAGAGGACAAGGATCTGGAAGAGGTGGCTTCCGTGGAACATGTTTTCACTGTGGAGAAGAAGGTCATAGGGCATTTGAATGTCCTTAGCGCCAAGGTAGAATAGACAGGAGAAATGAAGGCCAGGCCAGAGTTGCACATGTAGATGAAGATGCCAGATCATCAAATTTTGAAGATGCTGAAAGAGGAGAAATGTTGATTAACAGAAGAGTCCTGTTGAGTGGTGAGAATGAACCTGAGCAAAGGAGGAGCTTGTTTCGCACCAGGTGCAAGTGTGAAGGTAAATGTTGTGATGTGATTATCGATAGTGGAAGCACTGACAATTTGGTGTCAGAAGAGATGGTGACAAAGTTGAAGCTCAAGAGACAGAAACACCCACATCCATATCGGATTGCCTGGGTACAGGATGACCACAAGGTCATGGTCAATGAACAATGGCTAGTGAAGTTCAAGATTGGTGGATACCAAGATGAGGTATTGTGTGATATCATATCTATGGATGCATGTCATATGTTGTTGGGTAGACCATGGCAGTTTGACAGATGTGTTGTACATGATGGTCGTGCGAATACCTATTCCCTGACAAAGGATGGAGTGCGACATAAGCTAAAACCATTGAAAGAGACTGAAGAAAAGGTATGTGGTAATGCAAGAATAACATTTTTTGATGGAATAAAATTCTTAGATGGTATGAGGCATGAGCATGTATGTTTTGCTTTAATTCCAAAAGCTAGTAAAGAGGAAGTAGAAGATGTTCCTGTAGAAGTTGCAAATTTGTTGAATGAGTTTCAGGATATTGTATCCGATAACGTGCCTGATGGATTACCACCAGTCAGAAAGATCAGTCATCAGATGGACTTGATCCCAGGAGTGAGTTTTCCAAATAAGGCAGCACACAGAATGACACCTGCAGAAAGTGAGGAGTTGAACAGACAAGTACATGAGTTGTTACAGAAAGGATTGATCCGTGAGAGTCTGAGTCCCTGTGCTGTACCAACGGTATTAGCACCAAAGAAGAATGGAGAATGGAGGATGTGTACAGATTCAAGAGCAATAAACAAGATCACAATCAAGTACAGGTTTCCATTGCCACGAATGGATGATATTATGGACTGTTTGAGTGGAGCTGTGTATTTCTCAAAGATAGATCTGAAGAGTGGATATCACCAGATTCGGATCAGAGAAGGAGATGAATGGAAGACTGCCTTCAAGACAAAGGAAGGACTGTATGAGTGGTTAGTCATGCCTTTTGGGCTAACCAATGCACCGAGCACTTTCATGCGGCTCATGAACGAGGTTCTGAAAGAATTTCTGGGTAAGTTTGTCATTGTTTACCTAGATGATATTTTGATCTTTAGTAAGACATTGGAGGAGCATATGATGCATATTCGTATGGTATTTGAGAAGCTGAGAGAAGAGAAATTATTGATTAATTTGAAGAAGTGCAGTTTTGTGAAGAAAGAGTTAGTGTATTTAGGATTTGTAGTTTCAGCAGAATGTCTAAAAATGGACCCAGAAAAGGTACAGGCTATCCTTGAATGGCCTACTCCAAGGAGTGCTACTGAGGTAAGATCTTTTCATAGTTTGGCTAGCTTTTACAGAAATTTTATCAAAAATTTTAGCGGTATTTGTGGTCCCTTGACTGAAACAATGAGAGGGGATAGAAAAGAGTTTAAGTGGACTAATGGGGCAGAAAAGAGTTTTCAATTGTTGAAACAAAAAGTTACAGAACAACTTGTTTTAGCATTTCCAAATTTTAATAAGGTGTTTCAAGTAGATTGTGATGCTAGTGGTACTGCAATAGGAGCTGTTATGAGCCAAGAAGGTAAACCTGTTGCTTATTTCAGTGAGAAGTTAAATGATGCCAAGAGGAAATATTCTGTTTATGATCAGGAATTTTATGCTATAGTTCAGGCATTAAAGAAGTGGAGACATTATCTGCTTCCTAAGGAGTTTGTTTTGTATACTGATCATCAAGCTTTGCAATATTTGAATAGTCAAGGAAAGTTGAATCAGAGGCATTTGAAATGGGTTGAGTTTTTGCAGAGTTATACATTTATTTTGAAACATAAGAGTGGAAAGTCCAATAGGGTTGCTGATGCTCTTAGCAGAAGGCAACTATTGCTGACAGAAATGTAGATTGAAGTGGTTGGGTTCAAGGAATTCAAGAATTTGTATCCAGAGGATCCTGATTTTGGTGAAGCTTGGAAAGCTTGTACAGAACCTGTTACTCTAGACAGGACGAAATGGTTGGATTTCATCATCCAGGATGATATGCTATTCAAAAGGAGTAAGTTGTGTATTCCACAAAGTTCTATGAGGGAGAATCTCATCAAGGAGAAGCATAGCGGAGGATTGGTTGGACATTTTGGTCATGATAAAACCTTTTCTTTAGTTAGTGAGAATTATTATTAGCCATAGTTGCAGCAAGATGTGAAGAAGTTTGTACAGAGTTGTAGAGTATGTTAGATGGTGAAAGGAGTGAAGCAGAATATAGAGTTGTATCAACCATTACCTGTACCAGAGAAGCCTTGGGAGGATATCAGCATGGACTTTGTTCTTGGTTTACCGAGGACTCAGCGGGGACATGATTCAATTTTTGTGGTGGTTGACAGATTTTCAAAGATGGCACATTTCATTCCCTGCAAGAAGACTAATGATGTTGTTTATGTAGCAGAATTTTTTTTCAGAGAAGTAGTGAGACTTCATGGTTTGCCAAAGACCATAGTTCCAGATCAGGACACTAAGTTTGTTGGATATTTCTGGCGTACATTGTGGAAGAAGTTGAAGACAGATTTGAAGTTCAGTTCATCACATCATCCACAGACTAATGGATAGACAGAGGTGGTGAATAGGAGTTTGGAAAATTTGCTGAGATGTTTGGTTGGAGATAAGCCAACAGGATGGGATTTGATTTTACCACAAGCGAAATTTGCATACAATAATTCTGTCAATAGGAGCACTGGTAAATCACCATTCCAGATTGTATATGGAAGTAGTCCAAGAAATGCATCTGAATTGAGGAAGATAAATAAAGGAGAAATAAGTAGTGCTGAAGCTGAGGATTTTGCAGAACACTTGAAGAACATCCATGGGGAGGTGAGGAAGTATATTACCAAGATGAACGCACAGTATAAGGCTAAGGCAGATGAGAAAAGGAGGTATAAGGAATTTCAGGTTGGTGATGAAGTCATGGTTCATTTGCGGAAGGAGCGGTTTCCAGTTGGTACATATAACAAGCTGAAAATGAAGAAGTTTGGACCATGTAGGATATTGAAGAAACATGATTCAGGAAATGCATATGAGGTAGAATTGCCTACTGAGCTAAATATTTCACCAGTGTTTAACATTTCAGATCTGACAGAGTATCATGAGGGAGGTGTTGAAGATGAGATCACAGCAGCACAGTGGAGTATTCCAGCAACTAGTTCAGACACTAAGGAGATCGAAGATATACTAGACAGTCGTGTTGGCAGAAGCACAAGGAATAGGACATATGAAGAATATCTGGTCAAGTGGAAAGGATGACCTATTGAAGATTCATCATGGCTGACAAAGGAGGAGATTAGTAATCTTGGTTTTCCTCTGCACACCTAAGTCGTGATAGGGTCACTTCTCAAATTACCCCGGGTGTCTGATGCAAGAGCATCCTGGGTGTAAGAGCAATCTTGCATCACCCAAAAATATTTCTATTTTTATTTTCAATAAGGGCTATTTTGTGCAGAGCTGCTATTTATGGAAAGTTACTATTTTTGGTCATTTTTGTATGTGCTCAGAATGATCTAATTTCTTTCTTGGAGGTTCATTTTGGTCATATAAGTCTGCCAGTAAAGTTTCATTGCCAGATCAAGTGTATATTGGAAGATATTGAAGATTTTCGGTATTGGCAGCAGGGTACAAAAACTTTGAACTCAGTTTTGAAGGCTTTAGAGGCCCCGAATGAGGTTGAAAATTTGGGTGACGGGTGCTTGCGCGGGCCAAGCCTGTAGAGCGCTTCGTGGTGTTTCTCAAATGGGGTTATAATAGCCGATCGGGTCAACTGGTGATGACTTATGGTCTTCGGAAGTTGGGCCACCTGAAATGGCAGAAAATAATTTTCTTCAAAATTTTTGTTCGGGTTTCAAAGGTTATCTTGAGCCGACTATGATGTAATGAAATGTAAAATAAAATAATTCTAAGTTTGGTCGGCCTTATTGGCTAAAATTCTGGAACCTTCCCAGGCGGTGGGAATTGCCTATATAAGGAAGGCTGTATTATTGTCTTAGGTAGTTCAGAATAGTTCTGGGTAGTAGATCTGGGTAATAATTCGAGGCTTTGTCCTACAGAATATTGTAAGGGAATGCCCATGTGGCTTTGCATATTGTAATTCTGAAAGTTTGTAATTCCACATTTGTGGAGATAATAAGAAGCCAATTTTTTGTTCTTGCATATTGTTGTTGTTTCTCTATTTCTGTTATGTGTTTGTGGTATTAAGGGGAGCACCCTTCATCAGGAGTGTGTTAGAGTAAGTTTGTCAATGAGTGAAGCAATGTGAGTTTGGCACAAAGTTGTCATTATTTGGCCAAAAGTTGTCAAGGTGGCCAAATAGGGCCCAATGAGAAAAATGATTCCAAATTGCTTAGTATGGGTGAAAATGATGTTAGTTGTGTTTGAGGAATGATTTTGAGTCATGTTGAATAAGTTGGAGTTAAGTTGGCACAATGAAGTGCAACATTGTTCATGTTGCAAAAAAGTTGTCATGACAACTTTTGTAACTTTGCAAAGTTGCATGACAACTTTTGGCATGGTAGTTTCATCTTGTGGAAAATCAGTTGCCTATGGAACCCAAATACGGGATCATGGAGGGGATACCTATTTAATCACTCTCAAACTCATTTTGTAAGGTTGGTTGAGGTTTTGATGAATAATCAATAGCAAACAAATTGCATTTCCTAACAAAACCTTCAGAGTTGACTTGCAATCGAAGTGATTTACATTTCATGGATTGAAACTTCATTCTTTTTGTTGTAATTAGTTAGATAAATTTGTTTCCTTGCTTCATGTACATTGGTGTGGGTTTTTGACCAGTTTGAATAGTCTAGGATAAAATATTTTGCTTTCAGCTAGTTTACTGGCTTGTACAAAGTAGTTTGGATATAAATGGGTCTAGTTTGAATCCTTGCCATGGAAATTTCACAGCCTGTTGAGGTTGGAAAATGGACCCTATAATTTTTCTTTTCCTTTTTGTTTGAGGCAAAATAATGAAGTTTGCTAGTTTTAAAAACTTCACTAGGCGAGTATGACAACACTCATCTAAGAGCAAGATTGTAACAGACCATGATGGTATGCAATATGTAATGCCCCTCCAACCCTGTCAAGTCTTGGTTATGCTCACTAGAAATTAGGAAGAGCTATATGTGAGAATGATCCTTCTTGAGATGGTTGCTTAAACCGAACCTCTTCCAACTCACCATAACTTCATATTTTAATGTGAGAAATAATAATATTGCATAGGTATGTTCCTATACATCTTCTTGTGTGTTAGTGATATTTTAGGACCTTAATGCTAAAAGGATCACCTGATAGACTTATATGCTTCTATGTGAAATGCTCATTATTAATATATATGTTTACCTTAGGTTAATTGATTATAATCACTTAAGGGTTAGATGTGTTACCTTCTTTAATAAGATTACTTGGGATTAGACATGATTAATGCATTTAGGGTTATATGATTTGTTTATCTTGATTTGATAATGAGACATTTTGAGTACATGCCTGATGGTTAAATGGGTTTGTGAAAGTTAATAGATGACTTACATTTACATGAATATGTTATGATGCAATTCTTGTTATAAAATATGGAAAAGAGATTATTCTACTAGCAGTTGTGCATTTTTGTACGTGCAACAATGAGCCGATAGGAGTGATAAAATTTGTACTATAAAGATAATTGGTCACACATAATGAACACAAATATGTGTATTAATGTCAATAGAAAGATGTTTTCCATAGCAAGGAGAGATAGAGACCATCATTGGCATAGACGACAGCTGACAACACAATTTTAAGGACACATTAAATTCATAAGGATGAGTAGTGTGTCCAAAATCAAAGTGGTATTGAAGAGGAGAAATTAGAAACATATTTGCATAATGGAATAGTAAATGGTATATCTTATGAACTCTAACTACTATAGAAAAATTTAAATTGAGGTATATCTTATAGCTTGAAATTTTCAAGCCTCACTCCAATAATTGATGTAATAGTTTGCAAAACTAAAATCCATTGTCATTTATTAGTCAAGAGGGATTTTATAGTGTTGGCAATACACCAAATGTCATGTTGTAACCATGTATATATAAACAAAATAAAAAATAAAATGATAGGATATTTTGTAAGGTTTCCCAACAATCAAAATGAAATTGTTAGTCCTTTCCTCATCACAATTTGTTCTTCATGTGACATAGATTTTTATAGGTGAAAATCAAATCTCTTATCCTAAAGCAAACCAAGATATCAAAGACTATAACCCCAAAGAAGGACTTGTTTGTACTAATTTGTTATAACTCGCTACTTTTTTCAAATAGCCTAAAGGTTAGGATTTTTTTAAGCTTTTAACTTCAAGAATCAAAATCCAAAAATTGATACATTAACAAAAGTAAGTTCAAATGTGAAAAATGCATAACGCAAATAACTGAAATCAATAAAATAATTACAATTGTTAAATTGTAGGTAAGATCACTTTCAAATTTTTAATTATTTTACCAATCTACAATATTATATATTGCTATTAAAAACAAGTGCCACTTAGTGGCCAAGTACTTGCCTTTAGTTTTATAAATAAATTTTATTTTAATTTTGATTTATATGTAAAGTGAATTTTTAATTATAATAATTTATAACTAAGTTTAATTTTAATTTTAATTTATATGTAAAGTAATTATTTAATTATAAAAAAATATAAAATTACTATAATTATAGTTGTAATAATATTTTTAATTTTATAAATAATTATAAAATATCATTTATAATTAATTTAAATTGTAAAATAGTTCTACTTATAATTAATTTTAATATTAATTATTTAGTCCAAATAACTCTTTTTCAACAATATTATAATGTTATTCTATTAAATCTAAATTTATATAATATATATTAAAATAAATCCAAAAAATTCAATATTTTATAATACAACAAAAATAGAAATATTATTTTAATATAAGGAAAAACTTATCAATCTCTTTCTAAAAAGTTGTAAACCATAAACCAAATAAAATCAGATGATATATAAATTAGATTGTATTATTTGAATGCATGATTTTCAGGTATAATAAATAACAAACGTGGTACATTTTAATTGGTCGCTACTTAATGGAAGAAATCCAAAAAGTGATGCAATAGTACTTGCTAGCCTATTGGCAAGTACTAATAATAGGATTGTCAATTTAACCACAAAACTTAAGTATTACAATATTTTAATAAAAAATGAATGACATTATTTTACAACTAAAATCAACCAATAATAAATGTTCATTTTAGTTTAATCAAAATTATAATATAAAATAATCATAATAATTATTAATAATTGTATTAAATTAAGACATAATTTATTATTTTAATTATAATAATATTAAATAATAATTATTTAGTTAAAAATATTATTCTTATAGAAATAATTAATTAAAATAAGGTCATAATATTATTATTAATAATAAAATTATTTATATCTAAAATATATTGTTAAGTTATTAATTATTATTTTTAAATTTAAAATTATTATAATATAATTATAAATATATCAATCAATCTTATTATAGATTTTAATTAATATTTTTCTATTTATAATAATCAAATAATAAATTATTATAATTTTAAAAATATTATAATTAATGAACTTATAATTTTGTATTTACATTTCTATTTAATGTATGATTTTTTCTAATTTAAAATATTTTTAATATATTTTTTAAAAAACTATTTTTAACATATAATATAACATAATTTTAAATATAAAAATATATTATTATAAATTATTATAAATAGAAATATAATATTAAAATACGGGTGGATAAAAAGTAATTTTTTTTATAAAAAATAGAAACTACTATTTGTAAATTAAAAATTTAGATTTGAAAAGTGCTAAATCTTAATTTGTTAAAATGTTGAACCATCAAAATATTATAGATCATAAAATTTGTTAATGTTTTTCATTCCATAAATCGGGTATAAGACTCAAATTGGTTTAGCCAATCATATCATCAAAAATTAATTTTTCTAATTTATAAACTTAAAAATTTTACATTTAAACTATATAAAATATGTTATTTTTAACGAAATAAAGAATGTACTAAATTGTAATTGGTGCAAACAAGTAGTTGTAATCACTAGTTAAAGCAAGAAATCCAAATAATGATGCAATAATACTAATAATAATCATGGCATTCCAGTCATAAATACAATTGACATTTGATTAGATGAATTAAACACTTTCACATATCATTTTTGAAAATTTTGATTTTTTCCCTTTGTTCATTAAAAAGACAAATAAATGATTTAGAAACTATTTAAATTTAAAAATAAATATAATTATACGAATCTTATTCAATAATTCTTATTTGTTGAAGTAATTAAAAATGAATTAAATGAACCCATTAGCATTCCCATTTGACCTAAAGTAACTAGCTTATATATATATATATATATATAAATATATATATATATATATATATATATATATATATATATATAATATATATATATATATATATATATATATATATATATATATATATATATATATATATATATATATATACATATATACATATATATACATATATGTATGTATATGTATGTATATGTATATGTATGTATATGTATATCTATGTATATATATATCTATGTATATATATATGTATGTATATATATATGTATGTATGTATATATATATGTATGTATATATATATGTATGTATATATATATACATATATATATACATATATATATACATATATATATGTATATATATATATACATATATATATACATATATATATACATATATATATACATATATATATACATATATATATACATATATATATACATATATATATATATATATATATATATATATATATATATATATATATATATATATATATATATATATATATATATATATAATAAGTCAAGAGATATCCTTCTGAGGTGCCAATTGCACTGACCGAAATTATGAAAATAGGCGCCTCGAGAAGGATATCTCTCGGCTTATTATATATATATATATATATATATATATATATATATATATATATATATATATATATATATATAATATATATAAGCTAGTAGCAGTTGCGACGCATAATGAAAGATTATTATTATTATTTTTATTATAGTTAATCTACAATAGTAAATTATATAGTGAGAAAATAAACGGATTATATCTAGGGATTGATTAACATATTGAATTAATTAATTTGATTAGGGTTAGCATTTAGCCTTAGCGTTAGGGTTAGAGTTTGGTTTAGATTTATTATTATGATTAGGGTCAGGGCTTAGTGTTAAGGTTGGGCTTATGGTCATGGTTACAAGGAGAATTAGGGTTAGGGTTTTGGTTATAATTACAATATAATGGATAAGGGCCTAATTTGGGAAAAGAGTCTAATTTACAATTAGGATAAGTATAATAATAATACACTTATGTCCTAATTGTAAATTAGACCCTTTTTCGATATTAGACCCCTAATTTAAAAATCTAACCCAAAAAATATATATAAAATAAGTTGAGAGATATCCTTCCCGAGGTGCCTATTGTAGTGAGAGAAATTATGAGAATAGGTGCCTCAAGAAGGATAACTCTCAGCTTATTATTTTTATTATGGTTTAGGGTTTAGGATAATATTATCATTCACACAAGGGTTTACATCATGGTTAGTATTATGCCCTTAGGATTATGGTTTTGATTAGGGTTATAATTTAGGGTTAGGATTAGAATTAGGATTAGGGTTAGGATAATAGTTTGGTTAAGGTTAGATTCATGCTTTGGGTAAGGAATATAGATAGGGTTAGGGTTTAATGTGTGGGTTAAGGTTAGGATAAAGGTTTAGGGTTAGGATTATTGTTAAGGTAAGCTTTTATATTATGGTTACTATGGCTAGGGTTAGATTTTTAAATTAGGGGTCAAGCTTAGGGTTTAGGGTAAGGATTTATTTCATAGTTTGTATTATATTTAGGATTATTATTTTCATTAGGCTTAAATTTTTTGTTATGGTTAGGAACAGGGTTAGTGTTAGGATTATGGTTAGAGTAAGGGTTTGTACATCATGGTTAGAATTGCGGTTATTAGAGTTAGGGTTAGGATTGAAGATTAGGGTTAGGATTATGATTTGTGTTAAGTCTAGTTTAAGAGGTATAATTTGGATTATGTATAGGGTTAGGGTTGCAATTAGGTCTAGAGATAAATTAGGATTAGGGTTAAATATAAAATTAATATTATGGTTAGGGTTGGCATTATATCCTAGACCTAATTACACCCTAACTTCTATTAAACTATATCATTGACCCTAATTGATCTATACCCTTAATTATATCCTTACCTTAATTTAACATAAATCCTGACTAAATTATAATCGCTAATTAAATTTTAACACAACTTCACAATTAATATCTACACTATACATTAAATGGAGAGGGTACAATAAGCCTAGAGATATCCTTTCGGAAGCATAAGGTGAATATAATCAAAAGTTAAAAACTTCTCATAGTTTCAATTGGTTGTGAATGAGACATGTCTCTATTATCAATTGTTAAAAAAATTGAAATTTCTTTTTGTTATATTTTCTTTCTAAAATTTAGAGTGAAGATTTGTTTCTATTATAAATTTTAAAAAATTATCAACCTTTTTTTCTTCTAAAATGACATTGAATTTTTAAATATTTCTTTAATAAATTTAATAAGTTTATTGATTTATTTACTTTTTAAAAATATTTCATTTTAGATTTATGTCTAATAACCACATTTTCTAGTTTCAAACAAATGTTTCCTATATAAATCTTTAACAAAATAAAGTTTCTTCATTTCTATATTTTTTAATCTAAAATAACTCTTTTATTATAAAGTTATGTTTCTATTATATATTTAAAATAAATATAAAGTACCTCTCATGATTCATCATTAAGATGTATAAAGAAAGTCCCTTACTATATACATTTAACAATGAATCATAAAATATAAATTTGAAAATAAATATAATTATACAAATCTTATTCAATAATTCTTATTTGTTAAAGTAATTAAAAATGAATTGAATGAACCCATTAGCATTCCCATTTGACCTAAAGTAATAATACATTTTATATGTAGATATTTATTATAAAGATGTCATCATTGGAAGTACTATGATGTAGCTGGCTGAAAAAGTCTTATCTTATTTGCAGGTTACTCTCCCATTTCTAAATCAACTCCAAGAAAAGTATTACATGTACAATGCAATGCTATATTAAAATCTTTTCGTACTGTCTGGATAAATACTTAAATTATACATTAAAAATTAAAAACATATGCCAACTCAAAACTACCAAGAAAAACCAAAACAATATACACTTAAAATGGCAGAAACACGGCACTTGGCTGCCGGCAGCCTGGCACACGGCACTGACGCTGCCAAGTGCACGGCACGGCAGGTCTGCAGCGCACAGGCTGTGCACCGTGTCAAATCTTGGGTAACGTTTTTTCCAATTCAAATTAATTTAGGTTTTGATTTTTTATTTTCGGTTTTGATTTTTGATTTTCAGTTTTGATTTTTGATTTTTTAGTTTTTTTTTGATCTGATACCAAAATACCAAAAATAGATCTGATACGGTAAGGTCTAAATATAACACTATGGTTGGTGTAGCTTTGGTTTTATTCGGTGAACGAAAAGACAAAGGATCCTTTGCTTCTCTTATAATATAGGAGAGATAATTTTTATTTTTATTTTATTTTATTTTATATATGGTTTGTGTTTTAAATGGAATAATAAATGTATAAATGATATTTATGGGAATTTAATTTAATTCATAATATTTAAATATCTATTATTTATTTTTATATATTTGGTCATAATTTTAAAATTATTCATTTGGCAGATTATTTTTATATGTAAATTTGACACTTGTGGTTGGTGTTCTTTTAGCTTTATTGGGTATCTTTGGCTTTATTGAACAAAAGAAAATGACCAGGATCTTTATGAGAATAATGGTACGTGAAGACATTCTATATTCAGATTAATTAGTATGTGACATAAATTGTATATTCATGTTATATTTTTAAAATTAATCAACAACAAAACAAGGGTGTTGACCCTTATAGTACTACAACCCAAGAGTGTAAAGGCAAAAAAATAAACACTAGCAATAGAAGAACAACACATTGTGAGTAATCAGAGTTCACTTTAAACCTCAAATTAGAAGAAGTAAAATAGTCTAAACATCTAACCAGAAAAATGTTCCATATGGAGCCAAAGTCCAGATTAACATAATACATCAAACATAAACAAGTTTTTCTAAGAACCCCATAGGGGCAAAAGGTGTTGAGAACCACAACCGACTTAAAATTAAACATGGCGAGGGGATTTAATGTGCAACTCAAGTAATAGAGCGCATGGCTCTAGTCGTCCGTGAGGAAATTGAATAGTTCTTTATAATTGTCTTCGTCTTCTCTATCTTCATCAAGTACCTTGTGTTACAACAAAGAGAAAGACATTGCAAAACTAAGCATGATCCAAAGGTTGAACCTAGAGATACTCCTCATCTTCCTTCCCATATCAAGCATTTTAGCTTTTAGTTCCCCAACCTCTCGAACTTTAGTTTAGCCAACTCCAAGGTTGTGTTCTAAATAGTCTGTATAGATGGGATTACCAATTTACTAGTAGTATTGACGCAAGGCAGGGAGCAAGAGGGGCCAAACAATGACGCACCTTGATGATCCAAGCCTGCCCAAAACATGCGGAAGCCAACAAACACAAGATTGAGAGAGAGAATGTAGAAACTTTCATATATTATCATCAATTGAATCATACATGCCAGGTTGTAAGGCCTTCCCGGTTACGGCCTGATATTACAATGAATCTCAGAAGTCCTCTAACATGCGAGGATCTGCTACAAATCTCCAATCTAATGTCTACTTATCTTCTATCTAAAACTGACTCCTCAACTACACCCAAACATGTACATTTATACAAGAAGCTACCAAACTAAGTTAGCCTTCAGATCCATAATTAACGGAAGTAATGGTCAAATCTAGGACCACATGCTTCCCAATGATAGATACAAACATTAAATCCATGATCCAATATAAATGCACAAGTCGGCCACAACAGGAAACAAAACTAAACCTATCAGTGAGAAAGGATAACCGAGCAGCAGACATGCAATGCCAAGCGCCAGTGAAATAACCGACTGCCTAGGAGATAACCGACCACACTTGGTAACCAAAGGAAACTAACCAACTACCAACCAACTCAGTTAAAGCAAAAACTGAGAAACACAGACAAACTCCAAAATGTTTTTGGTGACACAGGATTGCCAAGGACCCAAGATGCTCCTGCATCAAGTATGGCTAACATTCTCTTCTTAGGCATCATATCCCCAGTTAGGTCAATTAAATCCTCTTTCGTGCTGTCATAAATATGAATGGAGCTATTAGTTGTTGACTTTTAGGAGTTGTCAAGAATTTCAATTTCACCACCATCACCATCCACTATTTCCCCTTATTTCTCCAATATCTTCCCACTCCCTTGATCAACATCCTCCTCCTTAGAGTCATAGTTGAGAAGCAATTTTTTACCCTTATTCATTGATCGAGTTGCCAACCTATTACACCTTTATGGATTTTGATGTTCCTCTCCATCCTCATCTTCTTCATCACTAATCACCTCTTGAATAGATAATTTGGCTTTCGTGGCAAGGGGAGGGTTTTTCCCTTTCCTTTTGGTAGCGGTCAGTGGTTTAGTTTCTTTGTTTTTCAACCCACTTGGTTCATTGAGGGGAAAATTAGAATTGGGAGTTTCAAGGGTCCTTGGTCTAAGGTAATCTTAAGGGCTCTTAAGTGGAATATACATTTTTTCATGCTTGGCCCCAGAGCATCAATTATAGGCCTTAAAAACCACAATGGGTTTGGGGGAAAAAGAACCAGATGAAAGGTATAAAGTATATAAATTAATCCCTAGTGTAAAGGAATAATATTCTTGCCCTAGGTTCAAGCACTCTCCATCACTTCCATGACAAAGTTTTCAAGAGAATTAAGTAGAAAAAATTGGAAGGAAATAAGATCATGGTTCTTAAAATGGTTAAGGAGTGGCATATGATAATAGTAGTAAACTTAAAAATGTCATCCTAAGGTGTAATACTTCATAATAATAAGACAAACCTAGTTCCAAGGTGGCGATAGTTTCTCCCTGTCATATCCTCCCTGCATTTTAACTAGAGCTTCACCTCCTCTAAAAAACCTATTAAGGTTGTCATTGTCCACCACCTAAGTGGTCTTATTCCATTTCCTACCCTCTAAGGATAACCCAATAGCCTTTGCAATCACCTCTTTGTTAACTTTGAAGGAAACTTCCCTCATAGTAACTCTTTTGTCCTCCTAGGAGGTGGAAAATTGCATGATAAACACTATTTTGTCTCTATAGATAAATAGTGGCATAATTATTGAATTCATCTAACTTACCAAATCTCAATGTGGACGCAATCCCCACCCATCCATGAAGTAGGAAATGATTACTAGAAAGACCTGCCCTAGGAATACTGTAAACCCAGAAATGGTTAAAGAAACTTGTCATTAAAACATAATGTTTTGAAAGGAAATAAATGTTTTTCTTTCCAACTTGGTTGTAATTATTAATCCATCCTCCTAAAAAACTTGACTCATGTAGGCTATAGTTTCCCACATACAAATGTCTTCTCATCTCTGCGTACAATAAGTGCGCACCTTTACAAGGAAAATAATAATTAATGTGTAAGTGGTAATGTGTGATAAAAAAATGATGCTAGATCCTCATTATAGGACCCACACCAATGTTCACATGGTTTAGGAATACTTCTTCAAATGCCAATTAGGTAACTAATTATTACTAAAAAGGATTTTATTATCATAGGTCTATCAAGGCTAGTCCTCATCCTCAAGTCATGGTGCTACCTCATCAAATACATATTCCAATTCACATTCAAAATTTTAGCCAAATTTTCCCACTTCAAACCATCCAGGTTGAGACCCTAGTAGAGTGAAGCCTAACACCTAGTAGTACACAACATGATCCACAAAGACCAAATGAATAAATCACCCCTCATCCATACTAGATATTGGGGTCTCTTCCCTTAGAAGAGTTTGGATATTAATTGGGAGGGACTCCTTTTTTCTCCAACAGGTCTAAGTCCTTCCATACTATAGCCAACTGCAACCATAGAATCAACTATCACATTACCTTCCCTATAGACATGGTTAATGTCAAAGAGGTCTAGTCCTAAGAGAAGTTTGTAGATGTATCCCACAATTCTATCAATAAACCAATTGACCAGAGATAAACCTTTAAAAAAATCAACAATGAGCGTAGATTCCCCCTCTATAGATATCACTCTAACTCCTATTGGGAGTGCAATCCTAAGCCCCCAAAATAGACCCATTTCTTCAGCTTGGTTGTTTGTATAATTCTATAGCTTACCACTATAGGTTATCATCATCTCTCCAGAATCTATTTGATCACTCCTCCTATAGTAGCACCACCCTAAGCTTGTATTGCTATCCCATCAAATTCGAGCTTAAATGTCATTCTGATATAGGGTGAGAGCATTTGGTGTTCTTCCTTTTCATTCTCTTAGAGCTATCAAATTTCACATAGGAGTTAGCAAGGCTCCATTTTTTAGTAGTTCTATTGCCCAATTGTGATGGAGGGAAAGAAGGACAAGACCAAGTGGTGACTGTTAGGTTTTCCATAAGAAATTTAAGGAAGACTCAAAAAAATTCATCAAGTGAATTCTCCACACTATAAAACATCCTGTGATTTTGTTCTTTCCATATGCCCTAGCCCAAATGGGGAGGAATCTACATCTAAAACTACTCGATAAGGTGTTATAGGAAGTCTCACTTTAGATAAAAACAAGCTAGTGAACCTCACCATTCATAACCTAGTCCATTTGAAACTTGTGCAACACCATATTCCATAGAGTTTGCATGTATGAAAAATGAATTAGAATATGAGAAATATTCTCCTCTTTACACTTACAAAGCACAAAATGGTTTAGAAATTGAAAACCTTGCTTAATTAGGATGCCTTGTGTGATAATTTTATCATGCATGACCATTTACTAGGAAAAATATAATTTTAGGGATGAGCTAGGAATTTTAAATCTTTTTCCAAAGAATTCTAGTATTACCCTCCCTCAAGAGAATGTGATAAGAAATCCTCACAGTAAATTCACCTCCATAATTCTTGCTCCAAAATGATTAATTCTCTCTTTGAAACATAGGAATTCTTACATGATACAACATCTCATCTAAATCCCTTGAAAGTGGTAATAGTTGATGCTGATAAAGGCAATAGAAAGAGATGTTCTTCTAGGACTTAGAATCTAACAAGTAGAACTAGCAACATGATATCCAAAGAACTGATTCATAGTTTCATAGAGGGACCTAAACACTTGTTGAGAGATAAAAAATTTATCCCCCAACCAAGTGTTATCCCAAAAGTGAATTATTTGACCATTGCTAATTTTCCATTTTAGTCTCGTATGGATTATATTCCTACATTTAAGAATGTTGTTCCAAATCTTGGACCCATTAGAGAATCCTTGGGTAATAAGGACACGATAGAACCTTTCATTTTTCAAATGATTTGTAGCCATAATATCACACCAGGCAATACTATGAAGTGCAAGCTTATAGCCAATTTTTGGTACAAGGGCTTTATTTAGTGGGGAGATTTTCCTAATGCCCAATCCTCCCATGTTCTTTGGTCGACGAACCTTATCCCAACTAACAAGAACTATTCTCTTTCTTTCCTCCATACCCATCCAAAGGAATTTTTTCTAGATTCTTTCTAACTTTTTTAGCCATAGAGCTTGAAATTCTAAATAGGGTAAGGAAATAGATAGGAATGTCTTGGAGTGAAGTTACTAGAAATTGTAATTTTACAACACTATTGAGAATTCTACCTTTCCACCCTGCTAACATGTGTTGCATTCTCTCTAGGATTGAACCCCAAAAGGTATTAGACACCTCTTTTTTAGTAAAAGGAAGCCCTAAATAGATACGAAGAAGAGTGGAACATTGACTGTCTAGGATAGCTTTAATTTTATTTTGTAGGCTATCTAAAGTGTTGAAGAAATAAATATTACTTTTATCATAATTGATATGTTGGACTGAGACTTTAGCATATTGGTTAATAAATTATTTCCATCTCTAGCTTTAATCATATAAATAGTACCAAATAGGATGGTCTCATCCACAAATTATTGTAGAATGATTAGAGGCATAGTGGAAGCAGACCGAACCCCTTGAAGTTTTTTCTTCTTCCACTAATCTTTAGAAATTTCTCCCTAATATATTTGCAAGGATGATAAAATGACAGGGTTATAGGCCCGCCCCCTATCTAATGCGCACCTCTACTAGCTCCAAAGAAGTCTCTCAGAACTCTATTGACAAAAATTGAATATCTATATGTAGTTACACATTTCCTTATCAACTTGATCATTCTACTATCAAACCCCATTTTCTTGAGGACTTTAAAAAGAATCCCATTTGACTTTTTCATAGGTCTTGGAGATATCTAACTTAAATTCCATACTCATTTGATGATCCCTATCCATGGAATGGAGAATCTCATGGGTTGTGATAACTACATCAAGTATTTTTCGCCCAGGTTCAAATCCTTTTTGGTTGTGATTAATGAAGCTATCCAAAAGGGATTTAAGTTTGTTAACTAAGACTTTTGAAAATGTTGTATACACCATATTGAAAAGGCCTATTGTTTTTAAGTCAGAGAATCTCTATGACTCTTGTAACTTAGGTATCAAGACAATGAAGGGATCTTTAACTCTATTAGCAACCTCCTAGCCTTAAAGTAGTCCCTTATTGGGAAGGTGATATTGGAGCCAACTATATCCTAGAACTCTTGGAAAAAAGTAGGTGGGAATCCATATGGACTAAGGGCCTTATATGTGCCCATAGAGAAAACAACATTCTTTACCTCATCCTTCAGCATAGGTGCCAAAAGTTGAGAATTATTAAAAGCACTGACAACACTAGGAAGGCAGTCTAACAATTAATCTCCCAGAATTTATCAATAGTGCAATTATCATCATAAGAAATCTTGAAGAAATGATTTTAGTCCATCAAACCATATTTAGCATCATCCTTGAGGCTAAGTATAGTGTTTCTCTTTATATGCTTGCTAGAAAACCGATGAAAGAAGGCCAAATTTTGATCTCTATATTTTAATCACTAGATTCTAGATTTTTGTTTCTAAAAGATTTCTTCATTGTATATATTTTCCTTCTATTTGGTTCTTTGACCTTCTTCCTCTTTTGGTTTAATGTCGAGTGGTCACTGTATGCAATGACAATATGGACCTATTTGCTACAAATACAAAACAACAAAACACCAAACAATCACATTAGATGTTAGTCATTTGAAGTGCAACAAAATAAGTAACTTTCATTACAACCTCCGATGAGCTAAAACAAGGGCACCCAAAGCCTTGCTTGATTTGCTCTTTGAGATTATGTGGATATGCTATCCCAACACAAATGAAATGCAAAACTATGAGATGCAAGCTAGATGATGGTGAAGCGATTGAGAACAAGTATGAGGAACTTGCCCAAAGCTTCACATATGATAAGGATTAAGATTGATGCAAGATTGATTCTAGATGATGATAATGTAAAAAAGATTAAGATCTAAGATGAATGCAACAAGATTAAGAAGCTAAGATAAAGATACAACAAGATCTAGATTAGAAACAAGATTAGAATGCAAAGAAAGAAAATAACTAGAATAATTAAGAATGCTAGAAGATGCAAGAACTAAGAGATTAAGAAGAAAAAGAAGCTAGACTTAAAATGAGGAGTGAGGCCTCCTTTTATAGAAAATGAAAAGAATTGGATGGTGGAGATTAAGAGGCAAAATAATGGATGGCTAGGATTAAAGGTTAGGTAGGGTTTGGAAAAGATGAAGAGGCAAAATGAAATGAGTGGTTAGGATTAAGAGGCAAAAAGATGTTAGGTAGGATTAGAAAAAGGTGAAGTGGCAAAAGTCAAACTTCATTTGAGAGGGAAAAAGGGAATTTAAAAATGATTCCAGTGGAGAAAAGAGATGGGGAGGTAATCCACCATTTAATTAAGATTAGAGGAATGTTAGAAAAAGGTAAGCATAGGAAAAAGGGAAAAGGAATTAAATTAAAATAAATTTAATTTAATAATAGTTTAGAAGAACTTTTGGCTAGTGGAGGAATAAAATAAATAAAATTTATTTTATAAAAGGAAATTGAGGGATAATATATTAAATTAAATTTAATATATTATAGTATTTAAATAAAATTTAAATATAAAGGGAAAATGAATTTATTTAATTAAAGTAAATTTAATTAAATAAAAAGAAGAATATAACGATTATAGTTAATTAATTAAATTAACCATAATGTTAAGAGAAAATATTAATAAAAATTAATATTAGTGTGAAAGAACAATTTTAGGTGTCTACATTTTGCCCCTCTTTGACGTGGTGTCGAAATCAACATCGCGTCAAAGAAGAAGAAACAAGATGCCCCAGGGGTTGGGCCTAAGCGACGATAGGAAGAGGATGAGGATGGTGCCCCCTCGAGAAAATTGAGCAAAAAATTAATTTTGATAATTTTCTTGAAAAGGAAGGGTAAGAATAGCGTAAGTGAATAAAAGAAGGCCTCCAATGTAAAATGAACCTAAATGCAAATTATCATTTTGTCAATATGAGGGAGCATATCCGGTTTTGATACTGTACTTGATGTTATGCACCAAGGTATGACAAACTAGGATGACTATGTGCCAAATACGTAATAAAAAAAGGTCAAATACAACCATATGTCTTATGACACCATGATATTGAAGACCATGATGCCCTTGTGACAATAGGATATAAAGACCATGATTGATGCAAAAAAAATTAATACATACAAGCAACAAGCAAGAATGCACACCAAACCAAAATCAAACCAACTTATTGCCCCTAGTCAAGCTGAAAACCAATTGATTGATTGAATGATTAAGTGATTGGGAGGGCAGGGCCTCAAGGATTGGGAAGGATATATCCCATGATGATGATTGGATTTGAAATTGATCAATTGATTATAAGATGATTTGGTCTAATACGATGGCTTGATTAAAGATTAACATGCTAGATTGCAAGATTGGATCGCATGGATTAGTATTAATTGCACTTGATTGGACTGACTTGGGATCTTTTCGATTATAGGGAATTTTTTAATTTTTTTGATTTTTTAATTTTTTCAGGATCATATATCAATTTTTTTTGAATTTTTTTTCAGGATCATTTTATATTGTTTTTGGATTTAAATTTTATTTTATTTTATTTGGATGAGCAGATTGGATAGAATGGGATTGAAAGAGAAGATTATTGGATAAGATGAGATTGAAAAACATGAAAGGGGAGTAAATGGATTGGATTAGAGGACAAGTAGATTTGATAGACAAGATGGTTTGAATAAGATCAAAGGATGGTCAAGGGATTGGACAGGATGGGATATGAAAAATAATAAGTGGATTGGGACCAATGACAAGGGATAACCAAGGAATGATAGAGGATGGAAGGATGTAAGGATGGAGAATAAGGATGTATGAAATGGAAAAATGGTGTGTAAGGGACACATGAAGGAGATGAAGGTTTGTGCATTGTCCAAAGCATGCAGAGATATTTTATTTGTATTTTAGTTCCTCTAGTTTTTTTATGAAGGGAAAAGGTATGAAAGTGGAAGGTGGATGGATAAGGGATATGAGATGGAGGGTATGAAGAGGATAGGGGATAATGATATGGATAAATGGAATTAGATAATAGATAATGGATGGAAGAAATGTATAGGATAATCAAGATCAAGGACATGGGAAGGCATATGGACTCAAAGAGTATTATGAATGATGGATTAAGGGAATGCACATGACAAGGAATATGAGATGGAGTATAGGGATGTCAAGATCAAATATGTGAAAATAGATGGAATTATGCAAGAATATGGATGGATAAGGAGTAAGGGTTATGGTAGGTACATATTGATAGAGGGGATATGTAGGATAGTCAAGATCAAAGATGGGAAAGGAAATGATAATGAACTTAGATAGGAAAATAGATGGTGGATAGGGAATGTGGAAGATATCATGTAATGGATGGAGCTTGCCCCCAAGTATAGAGTGCAAGGGGAGGTGGATAAATGAATGTAAAAGATATGATTGGTATGTGAAATAGATGATAGGGAAGATAGTATGGATAGATAGCAGGAAGGAATTTCCCCCAAGTATGAAGAGAAATAGGATGGAGGGATGGATTACACGTGATGCCTATTTTCTAATTTTTCATCATGGTACTTGTCCAAGGCGCCTGATTACCAAGTTTTCACCATTGGATAATTTTTTCTTTTTTTTTGAATTTTTTTTGGAGGAATTTGAGCCTAATGCTCTTTGGATAATGTTCCTCTAGAAAGATATGATATGATTGGCCAAGGCCGCTGAAAGGTAAGCTCAAAGATGCTAATAATGGTGATGGTAGGGGAAAGATATGGAGGATAAGTTAGATGATGTGTAAGGATTTATGCGTAAGATGGGGTAAGAGAAATGGGAGAATATGATATGGAAGGATAGGGAGAAGATATAGAAGTTGGATATTGGATAGGGTATTGAAATGTTCATGTGGAAGGAGGTGGAAATGATGGAAAGATCAACATCGACACACACCTTAAAGGGTAGTGGGCAGATGAAGGGAGAATGCATTGGCTAGTGTGAGGTTTTAATCTAGGAAGTGATATGGATTTTGGGACACAAGGACCCAAAATTGATGGACAAGAGGATGGGAGATATTTGTAAGAATACGAAGTGGAAGTATTTGGAAGCTTGAATGTCAACTTTGATTTTTCTTTTATATTCCAGTCCTTTAAGAGAGACTTGGGAATCCACATAGCTTTTGATTTCTCTTTACATTTATGTGCTTTTGACCACAATTCTTCCATGATGGATTTAGGAACCCATATTTTCTTTGATTTTATTTTTTTCTTTGAGGACCCTTCTGGTATCTTGAGTATTTCCATTTTCTTTTTAGCCACATGTCTATTAGATAGGACATGGTGATCTTCATATGTAAGTGGATTCTTGTATTTCTTATTTTTATGTTGTACATCCAAATTGCTTCCAAAAGACTTGGGAATTATGGATGAATGAGGCTCATATAATAGGTTTTGATGGATGGATGGATATAAATTTCTCAAGGATGCATGTCTTTGTTGATCTTGAGGTATGCTGGAAGAAACAAATGATGAGCTAGTAGCGAGAGGTACAGTGGATGGAGAAACATAAGTACCTAAAATGGATGGAATGGATGAAGGGTTTAGCATTGGGATATAAGGGCCCATAATGGACAAACGGGATGAAGGATTTCCTTTAGGGATATAGGGGCCCAAGATGGATTTGGAAGATAATGAAGGAATATTTTTATGCTTGAATGGAGGTATATAAGGTGTAGGAGGGATATGAGCATCTATAGAGAGTGATATCACCAAGGCCATCAAGTGTAGGGTTTCCTTGGTCCTTGAGAGGCTCCCTAATAGGAATAATAAGAGCTTGAGGAGGAATGGGATCTTGTGAAGGATTAGGATCTCACGATGGAGGATCAAGAAGGAGGGTGGGATCTTGTGGAGGATTAGGATCATGAGGGGAATTAGGGGGAATAATGGGATATTGAGAGGGATTGGAATCATGACATAGAGATGAAGGGGTACTTTGATCTTGACTTTGGGGAGGATTATGTGGTGGAGTGGAAGGGATGGTAGGATCTTGAGATGGAAGGCTATCATGAAAGAGGGTGGAGGGAATGAGATCATGAGATGGGGTAATTTGAACTTGACATGAAGGGAGATTAGTGGAAGTTGATGTTAAGCTTTGGGATGGAATGGTATCATTGGATGAGGTGGAGGAGATTCCTTGATCTTGATTATATGCCTTGATCTTGATGTTATAGTCACCTATGGCCATTCTATCCTGAACCATTATCAATCTCAGGTTGATTTGATTTTTCTTTACAAACATATCCCCAAATGTGAACTTGTTCCAACCCTTCACATTTATCCTAATAATGTTCAACTTCTCCACAATTCTACACATTGAAGTCTGATGAAAATGGGTACTCCATTAACTCTAAATACACTCATGGAACTTGGGGTATGTTGCCCACATATATTCATAGAAAAATGGGATGTTCTCTTTCTACAACTTGTCAACCCATTCAAGGAGGATAGGATTTTGATCATACACCATCAAGGGGAGGGGAATTAAATTTGAGTTGTACCCTATATCCCAATTGGTAGAACTCAGGAATCTATCTATCTTAACTTGGATAAGGTCGTCACCCTTCCTATGATTTGACTAGGTGAATAATTTACCTATCAGCTAAATGTCAACCAAACTAGCACTATTGATGAATTCAATAAAATTGACCATACTTTCTGAGTAATTTTCCATCTCACCTAGTTTTTCTAAAGGGAAAAGTGGGGGATTGAAGTCACCCATGAATAACCAATATGAAGCATTATCTTATTGAACCAGAGAAGAGATCTCCTCTCAAACTACCTTCCTACCTAGATGAGAATTAAGGATAGGAAAATAGATCTTGACAAGAAACTAGAATTTCCCTAGGGAGGTAAATTTTATAGTAAAAGAAATAGGGGAAAAGGGATTAAATTCATGATCCACTTTTAGCCGATTTCACACTGTAGGTATTCCTCCAAATACACCATTATCTTCACTTATGCAAAAAAGAGAACCTAACAAAATAATCCCCACAATCGTGCTAAAGGAGGATTATGTCATTTCAACTTCTTGTAATAGAACAAAAATCCTATTTTAAAAATTACAATTTCTTAATGCATATTGTTTTGGGGGGCCATTTAAGCCCCTCATGTTCCATGAAAGGTTCACCTCATTTCTTAGATTTGATTGCTAAGTCCAGGGTCCTTTGCCTATCACTGAAAATTTTCCTTACAATCTCCTTATGTTTGGTATATCGCTAGAATGGGTGTCCCACCTTAGATTCCAATTCCACATTAGAATTATTGTTTTAGATATTTCTTTTCTATGTTATCCAACCCTCCTCACCCAATAAAGAGCATGTTGAGGCTCCTGGTAAGGAGTAGGTTTTTTTAGGGGGGAGTTGTTGTTGGCTTTATGAGAGTATTTTTGTAAGCCTCCAACCCCACTCATGAAAAAATAAGGAGAGGTGGGATTGGGGATCTCCCTTGAATAGGTTTTGGTGATTAGGGTAGTAGAGGGCAAGATTTATCCTTCCTATAATAGAGTTGTCTATTTCAAGAACCTAAGGGCATCTTTGCTTGTTCTACTTCATTAGGATTTCCAATAGTTTTAATAATGTATCAATGAATGGGTATTCATCACTCTTAGTATTCGGGCCATCCACTTCAGGGGGAGATATGAACTATAGATGGGGAAGTGCAAACATCTTTTTCAGTTTAAGGGGTGACTTAACAAGGGCTTTATAGTTAGAGATCACATGACCTAATTTTTAGCATTTTTGACAAAAAATTGTGGCCTTTTCATACACTAAGGCTTGCGTCCACTTGTCGAGCTTTGACTATATAGTAATAAAATTGGGGAGAGTTTTATTAACGACAACATTAACACAAAAGCAAGAAAATAATAAACTAGATTTGCCTTGGTCACATCATCTATGGAGACACATTGGCTAAAAGTATTTATAATCCAATGAAAGATTTTCTCATCTCATAACTCTAGTGGAAGCCTAAGCATTAAAACCTATGCCAACATGATCCTTCTTAAGTCTTCCATATGATCAAATCCATCTATAGAGGGAAAGATAATGTGTTCTATACGTCGAGGACCCTGAAAGAGTTGTTATCATGTTACCATCCATAATAAATTTAAACAAGAGTAGAGCACCTAGAGCATAGCACTGATTGATACACTCCCTTTGAGATTCTATTTCTAGGACACCCATTTTATCACCATATCAATGGTTGGTGTAAAGGATAAAAGTTTCCCCACTAAGGTATTATTCATCAATGAAATAATGTACAATCAATGAATTTTTTTAAGCAACTTGATAGCCATTCCGTCCTTAGTTTGTATAGAGTTTGGAATAGACTCTTGGTCTTCTTGCTTATGCCTGTTACCAAGAAGGGCCTTTTCCACCCATTAGACTGACCATCACTTTTTTCTTTATCCTAATCCAATTTTTCAAGAACCATCTCAAGAAAGTTGACTCTATGGATGAGATCAAATGCCCTCTTGACTAGTTGTAATTCCCTGTGATTGGGAGTAGTCACACAAACATGTTGTTCTATCAACACCATGGGTCTCCCACCGCTCTTGGATAGATCATTTATAGTTGTGGTAGGTTCCCAAGATTGGGGGCTTGGCCCCCGCCACCATCATTTCAAGCTTATTTTTTATGATCTAGTATTTCAAATGTAATAATAAGTGTATACGTAATATTTTTATATGAATTTGAATCATATTATTTGAATATACTTTGATATTTTATTATATATTAGATATTTGGTCATAATTTTTAGATTCTAGTCATATGCCATTTCGGGTTAGTTCTATAGGTATAGACTTGATATATGGTACTTTTTTTTGTAAAGAATTAAGTATGCAACATTTCTAGATCATTTAACTTTTTGTGGATAAAGTTTAAAAAATAACTAAAAATAAAATATGCCTATACAAAAAAAATTGGATGTAGACAATTCTTAAATTAAACTCATGAGAAAAGAGATACAAGTAAGTTCATATTTACCTTAAATATTATAAGAAAAAAACACATAACACAAAATAATTACTCCATGGAAATCTTTATAGGAAAAGCTTAGTCTATGAAATCATACCTAATGTATTAGTCAACAAAAAATTTAATTACAATACATACATAAAATATATTTTCTTGATCAAGGAAAGAGAACAAAACCAAGCTCTAGAACTAATCTAATATCATGCATCTATCTCTAATATGCTTTGAAAATTTTGAAATATCTTATAGAATCATAGCCATATACCCATGACAATAGTATAATGTTGCAACCATGAACAACGAGATATCAATTAAGAAGAGAATCTAGTAGGAAAAAATCTCCAAGTATCAGTGTACCCACTACCACATGTATCTTGAGTACACAATATCTAGTCAAGCCCAAAACAAGAAACCATAAATTTTTTCTATATCCATGTGTTGAAACCATGGACAATTGTAGGTGGTCAGTTCAAGGCACAACATCTTAAATTTATCCACTTTGTAGAAAGATGCTCTCATATATTGAGATCAAATCCTTCTTGATTTTTAAATTCACACTTAAATTCATATTTTCACACTCTTTCCAAAGTCCCTTTCACACCATACAAATTACCTTTTTACATTCAACAAAATCAATGATATTAGGTATTACTTACAACTAGTAAAATATAAAGTGGGATATGCTTTTTGATGTGGTCACATAGCTAATTTACAAATTAAATAAAAACATGAATATATAAAATTTAAATTGTATGAAACATAATTCCAACATTCTCTTAATTGATGTATACTTTGCAAAAGAAAAACAAAAAATCAATATTGATGTCTTAACTATTAAGGACTAAGAAGTCCATAGTCAAGCTACATCAACTAAATTCCACTATGCTCATGGAGCCCATCAAGGAAATTGCAACAACAAGAAGGTGACCACCATCTCATTGAAAAAAACTCTGATATATTCATCATACTAATTGCATAAAATACTAGATCCCCAAGCAAGTTAAAATACACATTATGGAATAAACAATTCACTATATCCCCCTTCAATTTAATATCTAAATGCAACCAATAAAGCCAAACAATTATTCAAAAATAGGCATGAATAACCATTATGTATTCTACCTTTATAGCTAGAACAGTGGCCATGGCTTGCTCACACACTAAACTAAGAACACCACAAAACAAGGTAACAAATTACCCATTGGTAAAACTTTCTATCCACATATCAATCCCACTTAGCAGACTCAAGTCCTTGTATATACACTATCCTACACAAGTTCATCTTCCCTAGCACAAAATACATAAATGTGTCAAAAAAAATGAAAGACCCATATGCATATAGTCTAACGACACATATGCATATAGTCTAATGACACATAGGGTATTCAAGGAAGGGATTAAACCAATTTTTATGGGTGGGATAGAGAGAGGGCCCATTTGAAGCAATAACATGCAGATTGATAATTAACAAGATAATGTAATGGTTTAGGGGGCTAGAGCCTTGACACCATTATTTAGTTATAGAGTATAATATTTTAGAGAAACCCTAAGAAATATTCAATAAAGTTAAATGCAAAGTATAGATGATCTGGAACTAGCTTGATAGGGAGGCTCCTATCCTAGAGTCAGCTTGAATCCACTCTAAGGTCACTTCCTAGACCTTCTAAGGGTTTACTCCTTAACCCTACCACTTTGGAGAATTCTCACAACTTTTCTCCAACTCACAAGGGCCTCTCTATCAATAAAAATCAATATCTTTCCTTGAACTCACTAGGGTAAGTTCATCACAACCTCCACCATGATCATATCAATCACCTTGTAGGATTGTTTGGCTTCCAAACTTGATTTTTCCATCATTCTTGATGTCATTCTACATAATCTTGGTGTACTTTTCCTATCGATTTCACAAACCACTAGTTTAAGGGGTAATAGCCCTATTAGGCCTAATTAGGTCTCTAAAATTGGTTTTTGACAAATAACTTTCAAAATATGCAAAGTAGCCCAAAAAAAATCTTTGATCCTGATACCCTTTTGGACTCCCTCCAATATTTTTAGGGTTTAGGGTCACCAAATTGTCTATATAGTCCCTTTCCCAAATTGGGCCAATTTATAAGGGTTTGCTCTATTTGCACTATTCCAAAACATAAAATTGGTCAAATGGATTCAACAACTCTTGTCACTCTTATTAGAGTTTCTTTAGCCTCCAAACAAATCTTCAATACCATTAGATCCTTCGTGCCAATTCAATCCTCCATACCATCATGGTCTGTTACAATCTTTCTCTTAGACGAGTGTTGTCAGACTCGCCTATTGAGAGTTTTTAAAACTAGCAAACTTCATTATTTTGCCTCAAAAACAAGGTAAAGAAAACTTATAGGGTCCATTTTCCAACCTCAAAAAGCTATGAAATTCCCATGGTGAGAATTCAAACTAGACCCATTTATATCCAAACTACTTTGTACAAGCCAGTAAATAGGATGAAAGCAAAATATTTTATCCTAGACTATTCAAACTGATAAAAAACCCACACCAATGTACATGAATCAAGGAAACAAATTTCTCTTACTAATTACAACAAAAAGACTAAAGTTTCAATCCATAAAATGTAAATCACTTCGATTGCAAGTCAGACTCTGAAGGTTTTGTCAGGAAATGCAATTAGTTTGCTATTGATTATGCATCAAAACCTCAATCAACCTTACAAAATGAGTTTGAGAGGGATTAGATAGGTCTCCCCTCCATGATCCCGTAGTTGGGTTCCATAGGCAATTGATTTTCCATGAGATGAAACTACCATGCCAAAAGTTGTCATGCAACTTTGCAAAGTTGTAAAAGTTGTCATGACAACTTTTTGGCAACATGAACAATGTTGCACTTCATTGTGCCAACTTATTCAACATGACTCAAAATCATTCCTCAAAAACCCAACTAACATCATTTTCACCCATACTAAGCAATTTGGAGTCATTTTGCTCATTGGGCCCTATTTGGCCACCTTGACAACTTTTGGCCAAATAATGACAACTTTGTGCCAAACTCACATTGCTTCAGTCATTGACAAACAAACTTACTCTAGAGCACACTCCCTAGACCCCTCTAAGGTCTTTATTGCATCCATGACCTAGGTAGGGTCATTACAAGCCAACATTTCATTAGGTTTAGAGCCAAACCCTAGGTGTTCCCGCACCATAGCCTAAGATATGTAACACCATTTCATCCCATGGATAAGGTAAATAATACTCAGTGAAACCAGTTTGAGTTTTTTTAAACTTTTATCTTCCCCTTGAGAATGAACCCAATGCATCTTCCTTGTTTATTTGGAACTTGTATATTTTCTCACCTCCATAGACATACCGATTTAATTTGAGCTATCGAATCCTCCTACACTTTCACTTCAAACCCACACATTATGAGTGCCCTAGATTTCTAACTATTGAAGATAATACACAAAAGATAGGGTCACCCTCACTCACACCACCACCACCTTTGAAATATCTTTCATAATATGGCTTTACTTAAATAATAAATTCATAAGGAATATGGTAATGAGTTTTTCCTCAACTCACACTCTTAGTTAACTAAGATCTATCTAACAAAATTGAAAGAAATATTGTCTACAAACCTCACTCATACCACAATGATGTCAATCCCACAAATAAGAGGCATGAAGCTTCTTGAACAAACACATAATTTCCTTGTAATCTTCACAATATTATAATTGACATCCCTAATTTGAAGGATAATAGACTTTGTAAATAAAACTTTAGAGAATCTACTTTTTAATTATCTTGCGAACTTCATGGGGAATACCTTCCTCCCAACCCACTTACAGTGTTCATAAAACCCCCTATTAGAAAATATATCCTCTATTGAGTTCCCCTCATGATAGACAAGAGTCTTTTTGACATTAATAAAATAATTCAAAATATATAGGGAATTGTTTGCAATAGATGATGAATAATATTTAAATAAGTGATTGAGATTTTAAAAGAGTTTATGTTGGGTTTCAGGTACCCCAACAAAGAGAATTCCTCAATCAACTACAAATGCCTCCACAAGTGATTTGTTTGAACTCTTAAGATTATTGATAAATCCCCAACCATTCTTCCTAGGTGATTTTATTATTTTTAGGAAAATTTTGATTGCAAACCTTAAGGAGATCACAACAATGTCATCCATACCAATAAGAAGAATGATGCTTCTAGAACAAGGGATTTTTTTTATAATTAAACTTCATGATATTCCAATTTCTCAAACAACCACAATACTTTTATATTAAACATCATAAGATACTTCTAGAACAACCATTTTTTTATTATTAAACTTTATAACACTCTAATTTCTCAAACAACCATACAACTTTTTTATTAAACATCATAACATTCTATAAATTAATTTTTTTTATTTTGCTAAAATATAATCATTTACTGGTTTTATATTCAACTACATAAAATAATAGAATCGATAACTTTTAATTCTTGTCAAAATAGAATTAAATTTAATGACTATAAATGACTTCTTTACAAATTAATATATGTCAAAATTGTTAAGATAGTACAATTATAGATGTTACAATATATTGTTCTTTTCTATTTGATGTTTTATATTTTTAAAGAATTACATTTAATGACTATAAATGACTTCTTTACAAATTAGTATATGTCAAAAATGTTAAGATGGTACAATTATAAATGTTACAATATATTGTTCTTTTCTCTTTAATATTTTATATTTTTAAAGAATTGAATTTAATGAGTATAAATAGATTCTTTACAAATTATTATATGTCAAAATTGTTAAGATAGTACAATTATAGATATTATAATATATTGTTCTTTTCTCTTTGATGTTTTATATTTTTAATATGTCTATTGAAAATGTGAAAATGTTTCCACTAAAAAACTATAATGAATATCTTAATAATTGAATTTGGATTGGTAATATATATTTAATAATAATTGTTAACTAAATAAAAAAATTATAGCATAATATTATTTATGTAGATTTATGTCTTAAAAGTAATAATTGAAATAGTCATTTTCATGTATGAAGAAGGAACAATCTATTATTGAATATCTATATAAATATAATGAAATCTATTAAAAAATATTAATTTATTATTTATTATTTATTTAAAATTATTTATTTATTTATTTTTAAATAAATAAATAATAATAATTTTTTTTATAATATATTATAAAATATTATTATAATATTAATATATCATAAAAATATTTTTAAAAAAGTATTAAATATATAATTAATTATTTCTATATTATATTTATATAATAATCTTAAAAATAATAAATATATTTAAAATTTCCTCAATATAATTGACTATTTTCAATCATGTTTATAAATAAAATAAATTAAAAAAAATAAAATTAAATAATAAAAGAAATATAAAAATCTAAATTTAAATTATGAAATAGTTTTTTTTAAAGTTTTAATTAAAGGTGAATTATAGGAAGAGGCAAATATTTCCAAAAAAAGTATAAGTTTTCAACTACTAAATAATTTTATTCTTTAGTTAATATAAATATTTGTTAGAATAAGAAAAACAAAAAACATCTAATTAATTAAAATAGATTAGTTTAATCACTAATTAAATTCGCAGAAACTAATAATATACCTTAATAAAATAATTGATAGAATTGTAAACCTTACTAAATAATAATAAAAATAAGTCACAAGTTTGAACCCTGTACCTTTCAACTGTACACTGCAAATTGCAACGATTAAAATATTAGTACACGTACACAAAGCAGTAGTTTGTTGAGGGTGGAAGAAATTTTCCCCATAATGTGAAGCTTAAAATGTTCAAGCATGAAATTTGTGTGGCTAAACATGGAGAAAATGCAGAGATTTGTAGTTTAAAACATCCTTACAACGTGACTACCTGAAATGATACTTTGCCCACCATTATAATTGCAACTCACAAATAAACAGTACATAGCGAGATGTACAATCAACTTCCATAATTTGCAATACCACCAAGACCACTGTTCCCATTTCAAGTGTTGCCAAAAAAATTTGGACTTTGCTGTAAATTGGTTCTCAAAATCTTGAATAATTAGATGATGAATCGGTGAAGGTATATTTTGGCCATTTTAAGTGTTTATAGGTACCTAACTATTGTTTTGGTTTTGTAGTTTTGAGTTGACATTTGTTTATGGTTTTTTATGTTTAATTTAAGTTTTTATAACTATTATTTTGACTTTTGGGTGGTTCTTAGCTGATGTTCAATACATATTTTCTATTATCTTTTTAGTCGTTCTTTTTCACTAATACAAAATTTGTACAATTGATCTAATTATGCATCAATGTGTTATTAGTACCAATAAAATGGATTTAATAAATTGTACTATTAGTCTAATTACTTATTTTTCTTGGATATACTTATGAACAACTATTGATCTACTAGATAATTTTTTAGTGAGATTTTAATCAATGAAATCTATGAACATTGGTAATTGAGCCCCTTCCCTATTTGAAAATACATGACTTCAAATTGTAAATTTTCTCATGCATATATATAGAAAATTGGTAGATCATTAGAATATACTATAGAGTATTTTTTTTTTATTTTTTGATTTATTTTTAATATGATATGGAAATGTGGATATATATTGATACTTTTGGACTAAGAGTTGATGACTCTCTTATCATCTTTCATTATCAATTGAAAGTTGTGCTCAAGTTAATAAGGTATCTTTATGCCTTCAATTATATTAGATTAATTAATTAATTCTTTGTTGATATCCACATTCTATAATAACAAGAGAAAATGTAGTCTCATGTGTACATATAAATAGAAAAAGGATTATATAGATTTTTAAAAATAAAATTATAAATGTATTCATCCATGTTTTTTACTTTTAAAAATTAAAATAAAAAATTAAGTATTATAGTAAAATAATATAATTGCTAAATTTTATATATATATATATATATATATATATATATATATATATATATATATATATATATATATATATATAGTATTGATAAAATTTTTATAATAGTAAATTTATTAAATATTATTTGGTTAAATATATAATTCAATTGTAGTTCATCAATTTAAATACAATTTTTTGGCAAATTTTTTTTTCCTAATTTTTTATTTTTTATTTTAATTTAATTTTACCCTGAATCAAAAGATAACGAGTTTTAGTAAATAAGATATTTAAAAATCCATTTAATAAATTATTTATTTAGATGTATAATTCTATTTGTGATATCTACTTACTCATACTATTTCCAAATATAAAATACAAATTTCTTCACTCTCATATCAATGTTCAATGTTAATGTAAATCTTTATGTATAATGCTCTTTTTAAAACTCTTCTACAATAATTATCAAAAGTTAAATATTAAATTATTTATTGATACAAATAATTTAAATAAATTATTAATTCTTTTATCTATATTAAACTCTTAATTTACACTCTTTAACATTTTCAATTATATCACAACCATAACACCACCCTCGCTAATTGCATTCAATTAATTGATTAAAACAGACAAATTCTCCCTTCATATTCTAAAACCACAATCTCCAAACATATAATCTTTTTTTATATATTAAATTTTTTAAAATAACATAATTAGAGAAGGCCGTGGATGAATGTCATAGGATATATTCTTAATTATACACAATTAGTGCTCAATCACACGATTGATTTTCGAATAAAGTACCCATAATTTAAAATAAAATTAACCCAAAAATCGAGATTTAAGTCCGATTACTCTAAAATTTATAATTAAATTTTATTCGGGCCCACGCGTCCCATTCAGCTTTCCTCCAAGTATAAAAAGGCAAAATTGTTTGGTCTTAATTCCTCGTTCAGCTATTTGTTTATGCGATATATTTTTCTGCGGCGCACTAAAGGCGAATCCAAAGCTAAAAATGTCGGACGGCAGGAAACCCCATAAACCTGAAATTATCATCAACGCTGAGAATAATCTGGAGCAGTTTGTTGCAGAGAAGAAAAGGCTGGAGGAACAGCTGAAGCAGGTAGAGAAGCAGATGTATAGCATGGAGACTTCATTAATGGCGGACTGTAGCTCAGACAACAATTTTCTGTTCAAGTGGCCGTCTTTGCCGACAGATTGCAATGAGGACGGGAGAAGAATATTTTCTCTGTCTTCGTTTAAGGAAAATGCAGAGGATGGCACCAGTCTTCTGTCTTGTGAGCGAGGATTGCAAGCAGCAGCTGCGAATTCTTCTTCACCCTCTAAAATTAAAACAGGCGAGCCTCTCAAAAGGAGAGGAAGGCCTCGCAAATTAAGGAAAATTTAGGGTTTTTTAAATTATTGTTGCGGCACTTTCTCTTTCTCTATCTATTGTATATGCATATGATGATTATGGCTTTTAATTTTTTTATTAGATTATTATTTTTTATATAAATTTAATTGTATTGAGTTAAACTTAGATAAAAGGTAGAGTCTTATAGAATAATTTTTTGTTGGATGAATAAGTATTTGTAGAAAGATTCATGATTCAAATTTAGTATAACTTTTTTACTTACAAGTTGTTTCTTGAATACTATTGGTTTTGATAAATTAGGAGATATTTTCCAAAACATTGTGATATTGTTATGAGGATTCAATTGCGTAGTTTTTGAGTCAAACTCATTGAGCATCACTTAGATGCAATGAGTTCTAAGTGTTCCATTCATTCTCAATGAGTTTGAATACTATTGGTTTTGTCTTATTTTCATATGAAGGAGAGGTGTCCATTGAAATAACTTTGATTATCTTTTTATCAATTTGATGATGGATCAGAAGTTGGAGATGCAAAGAAGCATTCACAATTCAAACCTGGATCAATGCCAATGACTTTAATTAGTATAAATTATAAATTTAAATTTATTTTAATTAGATTAACATAAAAAATAATTTTAATTTTTTCTTTTTTTTAATTACAAATTATTTATAAAAAATAAATTTATATATTAAATTAAATAAGAATATATAAATTAAATTAAAATTTTGTGATTCATAATTTTAATATTTTTATTATAAATTAAGAATTATATATTAGATTTATTATAAATTCAAATTTTAGTATTTATATTAAAGACCCAATACTTTAGTTAATCGATATATATATATATATAGGAAAGAATGAAGAGAGATCACTCTTTGAGACTAGCCTAGCCAACTTCATTGCTGAACTCAAGGAGTTGAGAGAAAGGGAGAAACAGGCTGCTGAAGCACCAGTTGTAGCAAGTTCCGGAGCAGAAATACCAGTAGCAGAGGTGGTGACTCACTCATATAGTCAATCCATCCAACAAGACAGAGAGCTGAGATTGATAGAAGTTTAGGGTGGCGTGGGTTGAAAGGAAATGACAGTAACCCAAAGGGTGTTTTCCAGAGGGTGTGACTCAGATCTGAAGAAGATAAATGTTCTTTTTGACTGCTTGTGTAATGTTTTATCTTGGTCCATATAGTTGTCACTTTAATATACAATGTATAACTTGTATGATGTAATTGCTATGATGAATTGTGTTGTGTAATGACTGCACAATAAAGATACTATTTTCAGCTTGATATAAGTAACAGAAAAAAATACAATTTTATAATAGTGTAAAAATATGTAAATGTAGTAGTAAATAATATAATATGTTTATATTAGTTATAATATATAAAAGTTATGATGAATCATAAGTTTTAAAAATTATATTTTATCAATAAGTGTTGAAATAAATAGAAAAATGAGTTTTAAAATATAATTATGTAAATGTTTTATTACTAATATGTCTATTTTTTATTATTTTAACTATATTATATATCTATTTAATTTTAATTATATTGTTTTCAAGCTTTTATTATAAGGATAGATCTCTTTCATTGATAAATCTACTAATACATTCATTTGGCTATGATCAGATAACCATTAATCAATACATTAATTCTTTCCAACAGAGAGGTAGAAAAGTCCTAACCTAACTTGCAATTGGAATTAAATCAAGGTCAATTAGACCATCACAGAATAGAAAAAGAACTTCAACGACCTTCTGTTTCTTTCTTAAATCTTCAACATTGAATATTCTAGCAATGAATCCCTTCTTTCTTGAGATTGGCATTCATTTTAGACATAGCAACAATAATAACATACTTATATTCTTCCTTCAACAATCTATGGGTCATTTTGGTAGCCCTACGTTCCACCTCAGAAGCTTATGCAATTGTTGTAGATATTTTTTCTACAACCGATTATGCCAATGACTAGTAGAAGTTGGGCCAATGACCTGCTTTAGTGCCAGGAATAAGGTCTCTTCAATCTAGAATAACTTGTGGATTTGAGTATCCACATCATTTTCAACACAACTACAATAGGATCCAAAGTACTTCCGCCTCACCATGAGTAATTTCGTTGCCTTCTCCTTTTCAAGGTTACCGCCCCACATTCTAAGAAAAAACTCATATCAATTTCCTTACACTCCCTTCAAGAAAATTTTCCAAATCTCTGCATTCTTGATAAATCTGTTGAAAAGATTAGCAAGTTGCTCATTTCTGCCAAACTGTATTAGTGAAGTCAACAAGTCTTATATTTTTTATACTAATCATATTTGTTCCAATCATCAAGGCATCATCCTGATCTATTTCATATCTTTTTTCTTATTTTGGTAGTGCACGACCAATGACTTTAGAAGATGTCTTATACTTAAAATACTGAAATGACACTCCATAAACAGGCTCAACGAATACTTAAAACACGTATTCAGTACATTCTATGAAAGTCTCTTATCAGTCTAGCCCCTATTACATTCCTCTCCCATAATGTACTTTAGGCTACATCACATTAACCAATGCCTTCCTGTTCCTTATTCACATACATTAATATGTCATTCTCAATAATATTTTCAAGCTCTAGCCATGATTTAGGGTTATCTGTAACAAATTCTTTGTTTGCTTTTGCAAATCCAATGTTAGTGATGTAACTCGTGGCCCTATTGGTCTCTGTATAAACATGTGTCTTATGATAATCATAAATATTTTAAGGTTCTCAATAATCATCTTCTTCCTTTGCGTTAATTTCTAGTTTGAAATATTGCCTTTTATGACTGCATTAATTGTTATTTGAGAATCACCACCTATATTTACTACATGGATTCCTTTCTCCTTGCATATTCTTAATCCTCTTTCTAGTGCTTCAAAATGAGCTTCATTATTAGTGGCTTTCATGAAGTTATCGTATAATATCCAAATGCATCTCCCAGTACTGTCTCTAATAATACATCCAATCCAATGGGTCCTTGATCTCTTTTTGGATATACTGGTAATATTCCCATTTCTAGATTTAAGGTTATGCCAAATTTTTTGAATCTTCATCCCACTTATGATATATTCAATTTTCCTTGTATTGCTCTTGACATTGATCACCTCACATATATCATCTTTTATCTTGCCAAAGGATCTACTCCACTATAAAGTTTAATCATTAAATATTCTTTTATTTTTTTTCTTTTTTCCATGTGTTGGACTATCATAAAGGGTGTCACTAACCATATGTCTCCCCACAAAGATCTTTGACTATGAGTGGGCCAACCAATAAAAAACTCAAAAGGTTTTCATTTCTTCATATATTCCGTCCAATTGAAGAAATAAGCTAATTCCAACACTTCTTTGTAAATAGATTCCAAAATCGAGCAAAATTTCTATTTCCAATTCCCCATGAAATATATTCCTTAATTAAACTTCTCCTTTCCCATATGAATTTCCATACTATAGAATCACATGATGAATTGGCCATTGTCAATATTATGCTTGGTTAGTCATTGTCTAGATCTTTCTCATGATTTTACAATCAGGCTTCTCAAGAAAGTTAAGTATCTTCCAAGTCAATGTAGTACCTAAAGAAAAAAATTGTAATTCCATATATCTTAGACCTACTCCTCCCTCTTTGTTTTATAAGCATGTTGTTTCCCAACTGATTATGTAGATTCTCTTACATCCTTAGCCCCTTCCTATAATTTTTTAATAGAAAAATTTCCATTGCATCGATCACTTGCCTTGGTAGTTTGAAACATGACACGAGTCTATATTAGAATAGTAGAGACAAATTCCTTAATCATGAAAATTTTTCTAGCCTATTAGAGCCATTCATTCTTCCAATTATTGGTCTTAGTCTTGCAACCTATTAATAATACCCTCCCAATATTTGGAAATTGAAGCTCTTGAAAATAATGGAATGCCCAAATATTTGACTAGTAATTGTTGGTCTCCTTTAACGGTTTTAATAACTAGGACCTACAACCATGACTTAGGGATTGAATATCTATGCTAAGAAGTTATCTCATTGTTATGAAGGCTCATTTTCTATCAATCCAAGGAATGTATATTTGAAATGGGTCAGCAATGTATATGCACTAGGGACCCAATTGCAACCATGCTAACTATGACTAGATCTTTTTATATGATAATTATTGCACTCTCTCTTCCTGATGATGGATTATGGAGTGTGATTTGGAATGTTGATGCTAAAAAATAAACACAATCAAATCTAAAAACATACATGCATTTAGAAATGGATTGTGGAAATCTAATAATGTTAAAGGAAAAAATACTGAAAGTAAAGTTCATGAAAGTGAAATAAATTAAATTCTTAAAAATAACTATCATCTATACTAAACTCAAATGAAAAAAAATAATATAATCCATGAACAAAGGACAAAATAGGAAGAAACTACTTTGTCTGCTTTGGCTGCAAGAACAGTTACATGATGGAGTTTCCAATGGCTGCAGGAACAATCAACTGCAAGGACAACAACAAAATATTGAATGAAAAATAACTACTAAACACAAAAACTGGAATTCTTACCAAGTGGCCCCCCTTGAGTGAGTCTTCTCAAAGCTCAACTAACATGATACAAACTAGAATACCATCTTATTTATCCATAAGTTCTATTACATCATAATGGAGCTGGAACTATTCTTAATAAGCCAGAAACTAAAATTACAATATCTAAAATTCCAAACCCCTGAGAAGTGGCATCTAAACTTAAAACCCCCTAAGAAGTGTATGTTGGAGATT